>CAJHNH020000671.1:0-117500 GCA_905116865.2 Candidula unifasciata
CAGTGGGTGTCTCTGACAGCAAGGAAGGTGGCCAACCTCACAGTAGATGTCTCTGATAGCAAGGAATGTGACCAACCTCACAGTGGGTGTTTCTGATAGCAAGGACGGTGGCCAACCTCACAGTAGATGTCTCTGATAGCAAGGAAGGTGACCAACCTCACAGTGAGTGTCTCTGATAGCAATGAAGGAGGCCAACCTCACAGTGGGTGTCTCTGATAGCAAGGAAGGTGGCCAACCTCACAGTGGGTGTCTCTGATAGCAAGGAAGGTGGCCAACCTCACAGTGAGTGTCTCTGATAGCAAGGTAATGTGAGCCAGAACTCACAGTGAGTGTCTCTTTCGATAGCAAGGAAGGGGACCAATTCCCCTCACAGTGAGTGTCTCTGATAGCAAGGACGGAGGCAAAAACCTCACTAGCTTCATTTTGCTGTGATGCACAATCTATCACACTCCAGCAAGTATGTTGTCCTGCTGATGCACAACAATCTATCACTCTAGCAAGTATGTTGCTGTGATGCACAATCTATCACACTCCAGCAAAGTATGTTGCTGTGATGCACAATCTATCACACTCCAGCAAGTATGTTGCTGTTGATGCACAATCTATCACACTCCAGCAAGTATGTTCTTTGTGGCTGGACCCTTTTTGAGTCTGATGAACACCCCGTGTCTGAATTCCATTGGGGACTGCCCCTGAATTCTTACTTGTCTGTTCTTTCTTTCGCTTTTCTTCATTTCTTTTTCATCTTCTTTTTTGTTCTCTCTTTATCTTCTTCTTCTTCTCTTCCTCCTCCTAATTGTGCTGCTGCTTCTTCTTCTTCTTCTGGAGGTATCTTAGTCTGAGGCAGACATCAGTGGTCAGGCTCACCAATTAGTCCCATCAGTGGTCAAACATTTTAAAGAAGTTGATGCTACTGACTGTATCTGTTGTCTCACTGTTTCATCTTTCCACACAGTTTCACTGTCTTCATTTTCCATTTTTGCCTCATATTTACCTACATGAAGTAAATGTCTCTATTCCATCTCACCTATTGATGTAAATTTATGTTGTCTTTTTTTTTTCAGTTCTCTTGAGTCACCATATGCAGTTCATAATACCCCAGTTTTGTGTGTGTGTTCTTTCTACATATTCTAATCACTCTTCTCAAGAACCACAACTCTGCTACTTCCAATTGCTTAACACATTGTTGATGGTCACATTTGATTTAAGTGTGAAAGAACAGCCCACACTTTCCTCATTATTAGAGAGTACAAGTGAAGGAATGTTCCATGTAATAATGATTGTGAAGGAATAATATTCCATGTATAATTTATTGTTAAGGAATATAAAGTTCCATGTATGAATGATTGTTAAGGAATAATGTTCCATGTATGAATGATTGTGAAGGAATAATGTTCCATGTAATAATGATTGTGAAGGAATAACATTCTATGTATGAATGATTGTGAAGAAATAATGTTCCATGTATGAATTATTGTGAAGGATAACACTCCATGTATGAATTATTGTGAAGGAATAACATTTGATATGTGAAGGATAACATTCCATGTATGAATGATTGTGCAGAAATAAAGTTCCATGTATGAATGATTGTGAAGGAATAATGTTCCATGTATGAATGATTGTGAAGGAATAATGTTCCATGTAATAATAATTGTGAAGGAATAACATTCCATGTAGGAATGATTGTGAAGAAATAATGTTCCATGTATGAATGATTGTGAAGGATAACACTCTGTGTATGAATATTATTATGAAGGAATAACATTTGATGTGTGAAGGATAACATTCCATGTATGAATGATTGTGCAGAAATAAAGTTCCATGTATGAATGATTGTGAAGGAATAATGTTCCATGTATGAATGATTGTGAAGGAATAATGTTCCATGTAATAATGATTATGAAGAAAAAATGTTTATTGTTTGAACGATTGTGAAGAAATATTGATCACTGTATGAATGATTGTGAAGAAAGAAATGAATGTTCTGGGAAACAACAATTGTGAAAGAATGATCTAAGTATGAACAATACATAAATGTGCATGTGTCAGTAAATAAATGAGCTGTGTGTCCTGCTGCAGGCACTGGAGAAAGCCAAGGAGGCCGGCAGGAAGGAAAGGGTGTTTGTGTCAGTAAATAAATGATTCTTGTGTCCTGCTGCAGGCACTGGAGAAAGCCAAGGAGGCCGGCAGGAAGGAAAGGGTGCTTGTGTCAGTAAATAAATGATTCTTGTGTCCTGATGCAGGCACTGGAGAAAGCCAAGGAGGCCGGCAGGAAGGAGAGGCTGCTTGTCAGACAGAGGGAGATGCTAGCAAGGAAGGTGACCAACCTCACAGTGAGTGTCTCTGATAGCAAGGAAGGTAACCAACCTCACAGTGAGTGTCTCTGATAGCAAGGAAAGAGACCAACCTCACAGTAGATGTCTCTGATAGCAAGGAAAGAGACCAACCTCACAGTGGGTGTCTCTGATAGAAAGGAAGGAGACCAACCTCACAGTGGGTGTCTCTGATAGCAAGGAAGAAGACCAACCTCACAGTAGATCAGTAGATGTCTCTGATAGCAAGGAATGTGACCAACCTCACAGTGGGTGTCTCTGACAGCAAGGGAGGTGACCAACCTCACAGTGGGTGTCTCTGATAGCAATGAAGGTGACCAACCTCACAGTAGATGTCTCTGATAGCAAGGAAAGAGACCAACCTCACAGTGGGTGTCTCTGATAGCAGGGAAGGTGGCCAACCTCACAGTGAGTGTCTCTGATAGCAGGGAAGGTGACCAACCTCACAGTAGATGTCTCTGATAGCAAGGAAAGAGGTCAACCTCACAGTGGGTGTCTCTGATAGCAGGGAAGGGGACCAACCTCACAGTGGGTGTCTCTGATAGCAATGAAGGTGACCAACCTCACAGTGAGTGTCTCTGATAGCAAGGAAGGTGACCAACCTCACAGTGAGTGTCTCTGATAGCAAGGAAGGTGACCAACCTCACAGTGAGTGTCTCTGATAGCAAGGAAGGAGGCCAACCTCACAGCTTCATTTTGCTGTGATGCACAATCTATCACACTCCAGCAAGTATATTGCTGTGATGCACAATCTATCACACTCCAGCAAGTATATTGCTGTGATGCACAATCTATCACACTCCAGCAAGTATGTTGCTGTGATGCACAATCTATCACACTCCAGCAAGTATGTTGCTGTGTTGCACAATCTGTCACACTCCAGCAAGTATGTTGCTGTGATGCACAATCTATCACACTCCAGCAAGTATGTTGCTGTGATGCACAATCTATCACTCCAGCAAGTATGTTGCTGTGATGCACAATCTATCACACTCCAGCAAGTATGTTGCTGTGATGCACAATCTGTCACACTCCAGCAAGTATGTTGCTGTGATGCACAATCTATCACACTCCAGCAAGTATGTTGCTGTGATGCACAATCTATCACACTCCAGCAAGTATGTTGCTGTGATGCACAATCTATCACACTCCAGCAAGTATGTTCTTTGTGGCTGACCCTTTTTGAGTCTGATGAACAGTGTCTGAATTCCATTGGGGACTGCCTGAATTCTTCTTTTCTGTTCTTCTTTCGCTTCTTCATCTCTTTTTCATTTCTTTTTTGTTCTCTCTTTATCTTCTTCTTCTTCTCTTCCTCCTCCTAATTGTGCTGCTGCTTCTTCTTCTTCTTCTGGAGGTATCTTAGTCTGAGGCAGACATCAGTGGTCAGGCTCACCAATTAGTCCAATCAGTGGTCAGGCTCACCAATTAGTCCCATCAGTGGTCAAACATTTTAAAGAAGTTGATGCTACTGACTGTATCTGTTGTCTCACTGTTTCATCTTTCCACACAGTTTCACTGTCTTCATTTTCCATTTTTGCCTCATATTTACCTACATGAAGTAAATGTCTCTATTCCATCTCACCTATTGATGTAAATTTATGTTGTCTTTTTTTTTTCAGTTCTCTTGAGTCACCATATGCAGTTCGTAATACCCCAGTTTTGTGTGTGTGTTCTTTCTACATATTCTAATCACTCTTCTCAAAAACCACAACTCTGCTACTTCCAATTGCTTAACACACTGTTGATGGTCACATTTGATTTCAATGTGAAAGAACAGCCCACACCTTCCCCATTATTAGAGAGTACAAGGAATGTTCCATGTAATAATGATTGTGAAGGAATAATATTCCATGTATAATTGATTGTTAAGGAATATAAAGTTTCATGTATGAATGATTGTTAAGGAATAATGTTCCATGTATGAATGATTGTGAAGGAATAATGTTCCATGTAATAATGATTGTGAAGGAATAACATTCCATGTATGAATGATTGTGAAGAGATAATGTTCCATGTATGAATTATTGTGAAGGATAACACTCCATGTATGAATTATTGTGAAGGAATAACATTTGATATGTGAAGGATAACATTCCATGTATGAATGATTGTGCAGAAATAAAGTTCCATGTATGAATGATTGTGAAGGAATAATGTTCCATGTATGAATGATTGTGAAGGAATAATGTTCCATGTAATAATAATTGTGAAGGAATAACATTCCATGTAGGAATGATTGTGAAGAAATAATGTTCCATGTATGAATGATTGTGAAGGATAACACTCTGTGTATGAATTATTGTGAAGGAATAACATTTGATGTGTGAAGGATAACATTCCATGTATGAATGATTGTGCAGAAATAAAGTTCCATGTATGAATGATTGTGAAGGAATAATGTTCCATGTATGAATGATTGTGAAGGAATAATGTTCCATGTCTTCTTCTTCTTCTTTTTCGCGTTCACCAGCTGTACACTCTGGCGTAAAGTTCTGGTTGTTCGTCCACTTCTGGACTACAGTCCTGCTCCAGAACCTGAGTGTTGCGTGTGCATCAGTTTTACAGATCTAATTCAATTGAATGCAGACTGCTGGTTCCTTGCCTCTCAGGCAGATGCACTCCGACTTCAAAGGAAGCTCCCCAGTTAGTCGACTCTTACGACATGCTTTTGGGGAGGCAGTGGGTCTATTCTTGTTTTCCCTACAATAGGGCCCCGGAACCCACACGGCGGAATGTTCCATGTAATAATGATTATGAAGAAAAAATGTTTATTGTTTGAACGATTGTGAAGAAATATTGATCACTGTATGAATGATTGTGAAGAAAGAAATGAATGTTCTGGGAAACAACAATTGTGAAAGAATGATCTAAGTATGAACAATACATAAATGTGCATGTGTCAGTAAATAAATGAGCTGTGTGTCCTGCTGCAGGCACTGGAGAAAGCCAAGGAGGCCGGCAGGAAGGAAAGGGTGCTTGTGTCAGTAAATAAATGATTCTTGTGTCCTGCTGCAGGCACTGGAGAAAGCCAAGGAGGCCGGCAGGAAGGAGAGGCTGCTTGTCAGACAGAGGGAGATGCTAGCCATGGCAGACCAGATCAACTTGGACCTCACATATTCGGTAAATACCTGACTTTTGTAGAATACGGTTTAGCTTTACTTTCACAGGATAGTTTACATTTATGGGTAGCAGCTAGCCAAATGTTTAAGATGCTGGGTTTGAATCCTCTGTAAGGTTATTGGCAAAATTCACATCCTCACCTGCACAGTCATTGGTGACAGCACTAGCCAGGCAACCGCAAATCCTGCGCTTCAAGGATGCCTCCAGCTTGCACTGCAAAAGTGGTCAATACAGGCCGTAATGGTTTGCCCACCCCTCCCCCCAAACAGCTTACAATTGTAGACACCATTGATGTTTGAGAACTTGTCCATTCCTATACATTCATGGGATTGTTGATTGTTTCACATGAATACCTGGCGGCTATTTGGCAGCACATACCCAGTCCACTGATGTTTTGTCTAAGTACTGAGGACCAGATATGGTTGCTGATTATCTGCCATCTGTGTAGGCAACCATTGTAACTCTTCTGTGAGTCCAGACCAGTCAGTTGTCTGCCCCAGTAGACCCCACTTGGAAGTTAATGAAGATCTGGATCAGAATGAAGCACCTAACGTAACTCATTTACACCTTCACACATTAGCCTCAGTCTTCAAGCCAGAGTTTCAGTATTATACAAGTCTTTTTCACTGTATATTTCAACTGTTTGTAGTTTTTTTTTTTTTTTAACCTATCCAGAAACCATCAGTTGTAAACCTTTGGCTCGGTATTATGGATATCGCAACCCTTCGGCCTTGATTCCATTGTAAATACCGTAAATCTGGTAGTAAACTTATGGAAGCCATGGTGGAGCAATGCCTAGAGGATCACCTATTGGCCTGGATGTCTTGGGTTTGAAACTGGTTGACCCAGCCTAAAAGGGGCACCCTATTGACCACATCAGTCATTGAGCACCGAGTGGTCTCTACAATATATAAGTCCAGCATCGTATGCCCAGTGTTCCACCCGTGTAAACAAGGTCGCTTACTGACCAAACTGATACAGATTGTATGCATGCACCTGCATGTCCAGTCATATGTTTCAATCATGAATACAGATTGAATGCATGCACCTACAAGCCTGTATGTCCAGTCATTTGTTTCAATCATGAATACAGATTCATATGTTTGAGATAATTGTGTTTGATTATTCTGAGGTGCTATTCAACCTGGCAAATCAGTACGTGGCCAATGAGATGTACCAGGAGGCCATCAACACATACCAGGTCATTGTGAAGAACCGCATGTTCAGTAACGCAGGTACACACATACATAGTGTTTCCTTCTTGTAATTGTCTCAGCTATGAAAAACTGACAGATGAGATGCAATGCTTGCTCCCCTCTCTTTAATGGAGGTAGTTAAATCAGTAGTCCCACATGCAGTGCAGGAACTATCCTGAAGTATGACTTAGAGTTGTTTGTTGCATTCATCGACTGTGAATTTTGGTAGAAAGTTCTGCTTGTTCTTCCATTTCTGGACTTAGACCTGAGTTTCCTGTGTGCATCCATTTTAAAGATCTGGCTTATTTGTATGCAGACTGTTGGTTCCTTGCCTCACACTACAGGTGCGAAGAAAGTGAGTTACTTTTACAGCACACTTGTCAATGATGCTCCTGAACCCCCACAGTGATTCTTATAGAGTACAGTGAAGATCTTTACTGTTGCCTTAAAGCCCACAGTGATTCACATAGTACAGTGTAGATCTTTACTGTTGCCTCAAAGCCCACAGTGATTCACATAGTACAGTGTAGATCTTTACTGTTTCCTCAAAGCCCACAGTGATTCACATAGTACAGTGAAGATCTTTACTGTTGCCTCAAAGCCCACAGTGATTCACATAGAGTACAGTATAGATCTTTACTGTTGCCTCAAAGCCCACAGTGATTCACATAGTACAGTGTAGATCTTTACTGTTGCCTCAAAGCCCACAGTGATTCACATAGTACAGTGTAGATCTTTACTGTTGCCTCAAAGCCAACAGTGATTCAAATATAGTACAGTGTAGATCTTCATTGTTGCCTCAAAGCCAACAGTGATTCACATAGTACAGTGTAGATCTTCATTGTTGCCTCAAAGCCCACAGTGATTCACATAGAGTACAGTGTAGATCTTCATTGTTGCCTCAAAGCCCACAGTGATTCACATAGAGTACATTATAGATCTTCATTGTTGCCTCAAAGCCCACAGTGATTCACATAGAGTACAGTATAGATCTTCACATGCAACTCTCACTCACATGCAACTCTCACTCACATGCAACTCTCACCCACATGCAACTCTCACTCACATGCAACTCTCACTCACACACAAGTTTGACTCACTCACATGCAACTCTCACTCACACTCAACCTTGACTCACTCACACACAACCTTGACTCACTCACACGCAACTCTCACTCACATGCAACTCTCACTCACACACAACTCTCACTCACATGCAACTCTCACTCACACACAAGCTATTTTCTCATATTGTTGATCTGACCAGCTTCCTCCAGATGAACTCTCACTGACAAATGACAGGAAGCTGTTCCTGGGCAGTTTTATGACAGCTCTAGCAGTTTAAATTAGCAATGTCTCAGTATGGTATTCATATGAACATTTCCTAATGTTAACTGATATATCTCCTCAGGCCGGCTGAAAGTGAACATGGGAAACATCTACTTCAAGCAGAGAAACTTCCAGAAAGCCATCAAGTTCTACCGCATGGCCCTGGACCAGGTTCCCAACACTCACAAGGAGATGAGGTTCGCTTTACGATACATCTGTGTATGGAGTAAATGTATTATCTTGTGGAATGGAATAAAAGCTATGTTTAGAAACTGATGTCATAAGCACGGGTAGGCAGGCCTGTATCCTATGGCAAGCTGACCTTCTTCTGGCAGTCTTTCAAACTTGCTTTTGTCACATATTGTCTTGTACATTTGTCCCGAGATTTCAGCCAGTGCCATCATGCCAAGTCTGGTGGATTTTGAAGTGTTTTCTTATTTGGAAAAGGGACCTGGCTGTGCCAACCTTCATCAGTACTGAGAATGGAGCACACATTTCCAGTGTTCACACCCTCATAAATCAATGGGATTTCACACATCTCCACATTAATGCAATACCTGTTGACAAGTAAATGTTAAAACACTAGAGATTTCGGGAAGAATTGTGTCATATCAGCAAAGTCAGAGATACTTCATCTAAGGAATACACATTTATCATGAGATACTGGTTGCTGTAACGGGGGAATTTCCGATTTATTGAATATTTGCAGGCAATGGAGCCAACTACACTGAGTCAAGAAGAAGTCAGAAGTGCACAAGTTTCACCAGGTGACTGTGTTGCCACATGACTCAGAATCCACCTGAGCTACCTGTCCTATGGGAGGAAGAAAATATTTTCTTTTGTTTTTCCCAATCACATGCTCCAGTATTCCTATAGCATTTTTATGTTGTTATATAACTGTCAGACAGCCACCTTGTCAATATCTTATGTTGTGGTGAGCCTGGGCTTGGAGCAAGTCCTCAAAATACCTTTCACATCTTTGTTCTCGTTATCTTTCTTGGAGCTTTACATTTCTTTGACATGAGTGTGTAACATACTAATTATTTTTTGACACCACATGTATAGAGCTGGTCTTACTTTCTTGACTCCTGTCACATGATCTCACAGTCTCATATTCACAACGCCCTCCCCGTAGATTTATAACCAGTTTTCCAAGCCACAATTTTCTTGAGGCTGTTTACGTGCTGTGGCTAGGGAAGTCTTATCTATGATAGATTCCCCTTAGTTTTTGCAAATGGTCACACCTGCCCTACAGATGTAGTTCTCCACACAGAATGTGGCCATGCTGATTATACATTCTTAGAAAAGAGTTGGGGAAGTCAAGAGGTCATATCACCTCATTATGCAGTGACATAACACTTCCCATCTGTGATATTACTTTTGTCAAGTGAATCTTCCTATCAATTTTCCATGTTGTTGGTGAGTTTCATGATCAATGCCCTGTGTGAGAACTGGTTGCAAAATAACCAGAATTTAACTCTGAATGTTTTGAAGTCAAGTCTAATATTTAGATGTTGTGTGGTTGTTTACTTATAGATAATGTATGATACCCTGATCTGCATTTCCCTGGTGAGAAAGGATATACAGATCAGTTGTACTTGCTTGATTATAGGACAAAGATCATGCAGAACATAGGGATCACCTTTGTGAAGATGGGTCAGTACAATGATGCTATTACATCATTTGAGCACATCATGTCTGAGGCAGCCAACTTCAAGACTGGCTTCAACCTGATCCTCTGTTACTCTGCCATGGGTGACCGTGAGAAAATGAGGAGTGGATTTGCCAAATTGTTGACAGTCGAGCTCAATGTGGACGATGAGGACAAGTACCTGGCACATGGGGTATGTCAGCAGACTAGCATTTCTGTGTTTGGTGTCAAAAGTGACATAAGGCACTCTGGGTGGTGTTGTTGTCAAGTTTGAAGTTTATTTCTGTGTTTGGTGTCAAAAGTGATATCAGGCACTCTGGGTGGTGTTGTTGTCAAGTTTGAAGTTTATGTGTTTGGTGTCAAAAGTGATATCAGGCACTCTGGGTGATGTTGTTAAGTTTGAAGTTTATTTCTGTGTTTATACCCTGAACCGGTCTTGCATAGCAATTCCACTGGCACCGGTCAAGCATCCTATGCTTTTCACACCCTTCTTCACACAACAGACCTTATCCAATAGCTGTTATATCTGTGCCAATCATAGTTTCTGTGTTTATTTCTTGCAGCGTGAGGAAATCAAACTTGTAAATCAGTCATTCCAGCTTAGGCCCTCTCTGTCTGGCACTAGAGCAGTAACCCTGTCAACTACCTCAGTTTACTGTAGCTCATTTGTAGGTTCATGACAGAAACGTCTGTCGCAACAACATACTCAACCCAACACTACCTGAGCATACTTATCAGTTGTTATATATTTTAGCACACAAACATAGATAGTTAACCCCAGATGGGGCTCCCTGACCCGACCACAACTGACCTTAAAGAGCTTTACAATTGCCACTGACTCCAAGGTCCTCCTAGTTGTTCCAGGTATCACCTGGGCCAGAACCAACAGTCCTTTGATTCCATTTCTTCTTCACGCCCAGGTAAATTATATCAGAACTGCAAGGCTACCGATCTGTGTCAACACATCATAACACCAATACTTGACACTGCTCTGCACAGTATAAATCTAGCATCAGAATACAGTACAAACCTAGCATCAGAATACAGTACAAATCATCACAGATTGGTGACGATAATAGAGAAATTTATTGATGTGTTGTGGTGTTTATCGCCTCAGTTTGGGGATGATAGAAGAGCATAATTTATTGACATGTAGGTGTTTATCATCACAGGTTGGTGATGATAGAAGAGCAAGATTTACTGATGTTTGTAGTGTTTATCATCACAGGTTGGTGATGATAGAAGAGCAAGATTTACTGATGTTTTGTTGTGTTTATCATCACAGATTGGAGATGATAGAAGAGCAAGATTTACTGATGTTTTGTAGTGTTTATCATCACAGATTGGCTATGATAGAAGAGCATGATTTATTGATGTGTGTGTAGCGTTTATCATTACAGGTTAGTGAAGATAGAAAAGCATGATTTGTTTACGTGTGTGTTATGTTTCTTTCACAGGATGACAAGCAGTACAACCTTGTCTTGGAGGTCATCAAGAACGACTCACTGCGGCAGATTGAGAGAGAAAAGTAAGAGTGATTTTCTCTTGTCCAGCCAGCAGCCAATACAGCATAGTTATATATGCTTCAGCTTCTGCTGGGTGTTATGGTTATAAATGTTTTCCATTACAGGCGATGTACGGCTGGCCAGTTGGTTAGAATGTTGAGCTTATTTCCCAGGATTTGAACCCTAGTTTCAAGCAATGGACAATTTTTTTTCTGTCTGAGGCAAAATTAACAAACTTAACCTGCACATTTCCTGGTGCATTAACTGGGCAACCTTCAATCCTGGGATTCAAGATACCCTCTCCGACTCTTTTTCTTCTTCTTCTTTTGTCTTACTGATACCAGGTTGTGGCCTAGTGTTGTTGTTTTCTGTATTTGTCTTGCGCTTCTCAGGTGGCTTGAGTGATGAATTTGTTCATCTTTTTGCAGGTTTCAGCTACACCATTTATCCATCTCTTTCTTGGTCTTCCTCTCGCCTTCCTCCCAGGTGTTGGCTGCCCTCTCATTAGATGACCAAACCATTTCATTTTCTGCCTGTCAATATAATTCAGACGTGGTCTTATTCCAACTTTCTCTCTAATGCTGGTATTCGTAACCCTATCTAGTGTTTTTAGTGACCTCACGGAGACAGCACATTTCATGTGTAGTTATTTTCTGTTGTGATGCCCTATTCATTGTCCATGTTTGGCACTGATAACCCAAAGTAGGGGTAAAGATGCTATCAATCATTTGCTGTTTTGCTGAAGACACATGAGTGTTAAGCAGTGGGGCTAACTGGTAGGTGACAGTATTTGCCTTCTGTACCCTGGCTTTTGTCTCTATGTCAAGTCTGCCATCTTCCGTAAATATGCTTCGTAGATATGTGAATTCTCATGCTTGTTTGATTGTAGTACCGTTAACATGAGCGTTCATGATATTATGTTTCCTGCCTATCCTCATTGTCTAATTCTTCACTGTGTTTATTCTCATGTCGTACTTTGTGCAGGGAGTCGGTATGGTGTTCAGATTCCCCATCTGACGACAGCCTCAAATATGGTCAACAGTTTGAATAAAGAGAGCAGATGTTTTAAATACAGACAACTGTTGTGAGAATTTGTAGCTCTCTGTGTCAGCTGGGTTTGTAGTCATACTGTCTGTCTCTGTTGGACACGATTCACCAACCGAATGTCTAGGAGAGACAAGCTGACAGTTTTATAGTCACACTGTCTGTCTCTGTTGGACACAATTCACCAACCGAATGTCTAGGAGAGACAAGCTGACAGTTTTATAGTCACACTGTCTGTCTCTGTTGGACACAATTCACCAACCGAATGTCTAGGAGAGACAAGCTGACAGTTTTATAGTCACACTGTCTGTCTCTGTTGGACACAATTCACCAACCGAATGTCTAGGAGAGACAAGCTGACAGTTTTATAGTCACACTGTCTGTCTCTGTTGGACACAATTCACCAACCGAATGTCTAGGAGAGACAAGCTGACAGTTTTATAGTCACACTGTCTGTCTCTGTTGGACACAATTCACCAACCGAATGTCTAGGAGAGACAAGCTGACAGTTTTATAGTCACACTGTCTGTCTCTGTTGGACACAATTCACCAACCGAATGTCTAGGAGAGACAAGCTGACAGTTTTATAGTCACACTGTCTGTCTCTGTTGGACACAATTCACCAACCGAATGTCTAGGAGAGACAAGCTGACAGTTTTATAGTCACACTGTCTGTCTCTGTTGGACACAATTCACCAACCGAATGTCTAGGAGAGACAAGCTGACAGTTTTATAGTCACACTGTCTGTCTCTGTTGGACACAATTCACCAACCGAATGTCTAGGAGAGACAAGCTGACAGTTTTATAGTCACACTGTCTGTCTCTGTTGGACACAATTCACCAACCGAATGTCTAGGAGAGACAAGCTGACAGTTTTATAGTCACACTGTCTGTCTCTGTTGGACACAATTCACCAACCGAATGTCTAGGAGAGACAAGCTGACAGTTTTATAGCTGTACATTGTGTATGAGTTACATAATAACGTGTTTTCCTTCTTTAACTTTTGTTTGACTGACACAGACAATACTGAGCATGAAGAAATGCCTGAGACTAAGAGCTTTTCAAACTGACAGCAGCGGATGCAACCAGCTAACAGCTTTTCTTGTTTGAAACTCAGAACCTCCTGGTGTGGGTTCCGGGGCCCTATTATAGGGAAAACAAGAATAGACCTATTGCCGACCCAAAAGCTTGTCGTAAGAGTCGACTAATTGGGAGCTTCTTTTGAAGTCGGAGTACATCTGCCTTAGAGGCAAGGAACCAGCAGTTTGCATACAAATGAGTCAGATCTGGAAAACGGATGCACACGCAACTCAGGTTCTGGGGGGCAGTCACCTTTTCATATTTGCAAGAACCATAACATTTTTTATTTATGTAAAAAAGCAAAGTTTTACAAATTGAAACTATGAAACCTGAAACTTGTATTGTTCATGAAATATGAGAACTTCAGTTGTTTTTTTTTTTTTTCGACCTCAGGAAATACGAGGCTGAACGCTGCATCAAGTACGCTGCTAAGATTATCTCCCCAGCGATAGAAGGTTCATTTTCAGAAGGCTATGACTGGTATGTCACTCACAGAAGTGGTTATCATTTTAGTAAAATTACATATGATTATATGTTAAATCATTCTTACTTTTACAGGAAATTTATGAAAGTACTGATGTACCACTGTATGAACTGATAGAACCAGAACAGACTATGAGAGAAACTGAACCACAGTGTCAGGATGTTAGCCATATTCAGTACATGAGGCTACTCCCAGACCTCTACAGGTCAGTTGACACTCCTTGGCTGATGTTGTCTCACAGACCAATCAGCACTTCTTGGCTGATGTTGTCTCACAGACCAGTCATCACTCCTTGGCTGATGTTGTCTCACAGACCAGTTGACACTCCTTGGCTGATGTTGTCTCACAGACCAATCAGCGCTTCTTGGCTGATGTCGTCTCACAGACCAGTCATCACTCCTTGGCTGATATTACAGACCAGTTGACACTCCTTGGCTGATGTTACAGACCAGTCGACACTTCTTGGCTGATGTTGTCTCACAGGCCAGTCAGCACTTCTTGGCTGATGTTGTCTCACAGACCAGTCAGCACTTCTTGGCTGATGTTGTCTCACAGACCAGTCAGCACTTCTTGGCTGATGTTGTCTCACAGACCAGTCAGCACTTCTTGGCTGATGTTGTCTCACAGACCAGTCAGCACTTCTTGGCTGATGTTGTCTCACAGACCAGTTGACACTCCTTGGCTGATATTACAGACCAGTCGACACTCCTTGGCTGATGTTGTCTCATAGACCAGTCGACACTTCTTGGCTGATGTTGTCTCACAGACCAGTCATCACTCCTTGGCTGATGTTGTCTCACAGACCAGTCAGCACTTCTTGGCTGATGTTGTCTCACAGACCAGTCAGCACTTCTTGGCTGATGTTGTCTCACAGACCAGTCAGCACTTCTTGGCTGATGTTGTCTCACAGACCAGTCAGCACTTCTTGGCTGATGTTGTCTCACAGACCAGTTGACACTCCTTGGCTGATGTTGTCTCATAGACCAGTCGACACTTCTTGGCTGATGTTGTCTCACAGACCAGTCATCACTCCTTGGTTGATGTTGTCTCACAGACCAGTCGACACTCCTTGGTTGATGTTGTCTCATAGACCAGTCATCACTCCTTGGCTGATGTTCTCTCCAAGACCAGTTGACACTCCTTGGCTGATGTTGTCTCACAGACCAGTCGACACTTCTTGGCTGATGTTGTCTCATAGACCAGTGGACACTTCTTGGCTGATGTTGTCTCATAGACCAGTCGACACTTCTTGGCTGATGTTGTCTCACAGACCAGTCGACACTTCTTGGCTGATGTTGTCTCATAGACCAGTCGACACTTCTTGGCTGATGTTGTCTAACAGACCAGTCATCACTCCTTGGCTGATGTTGTCTCACAGACCAGTCATCACTCCTTGGCTGATGTTGTCTCACAGACCAGTCATCACTCCTTGGCTGATGTTGTCTCACAGACCAGTCATCACTCCTTGGCTGATGTTGTCTCACAGACCAGTCATCACTCCTTGGCTGATGTTGTCTCACAGACCAGTCATCACTCCTTGGCTGATGTTGCCTCAAAGACCAGTCGACACTTCTTGGCTGATGTTGTCTCATAGACCAGTCGACACTTCTTGGCTGATGTTGTCTCACAGACCAGTCATCACTCCTTGGCTGATGTTGTCTCACAGACCAGTCATCACTCCTTGGCTGATGTTGTCTCATAGACCAGTCGACACTTCTTGGCTGATGTTGTCTCATAGACCAGTCATCACTCCTTGGCTGATGTTGTCTCATAGACCAGTCATCACTCCTTGGTTGATGTTGTCTCATAGACCAGTCATCACTCCTTGGCTGATGTTGTCTCATAGACCAGTCATCACTCCTTGGCTGATGTTGTCTCATAGACCAGTCATCACTCCTTGGCTGATGTTGTCTCATAGACCAGTCATCACTCCTTGGCTGATGTTGTCTCATAGACCAGTCATCACTCCTTGGTTGATGTTGTCTCATGTCATCACTCTTGGCTGATGTTGTCTCAGACCAGTCATCACTCCTTGGCTGATGTTGTCTCATAGACCAGTCATCACTCCTTGGCTGATGTTGTCTCATAGACCAGTCGACACTCCTTGGCTGATGTTGTCTCATAGACCAGTCATCACTCCTTGGCTGATGTTGTCTCATAGACCAGTCATCACTCCTTGCTGATGATGTGTCTCATAGACCAGTCATCACTCCTTGGCTGATGTTGTCTCATAGACCAGTCAGCACTCCTTGGCTGATGTTGTCTCATAGACCAGTCAACACTCCTTGGCTGATGTTGTCTCATAGACCAGTCAGCACTTCTTGGCTGATGTTGTCTCATAGACCAGTCGACACTCCTTGGCTGATGTTGTCTCATAGACCAGTCAGCACTTCTTGGCTGATGTTGTCTCACAGACCAGTCAGCACTTCTTGGCTGATGTCGTCTCACAGACCAGTCATCACTCCTTGTTGCTGACCAGTCATCACTCCTTGTCTGATGTTGTCTCACAGACCAGTCGCACTTCTTGGCTGATGTTGTCTCACAGACCAGTCAGCACTTCTTGGCTGATGTTGTCTCATAGACCAGTCATCACTCCTTTGTTGATGTTGTCCAGTCAGACGATCACTTCTTGGCTGATGTTGTCTCATGTCATCACTCCTTGGCTGATGTTGTCTCTAGACCAGTCATCACTCCTTGGTTGATGTTGTCTCATAGACCAGTCATCACTCCTTGGCTGATGTTGTCTCATAGACCAGTCATCAGCATCCTCTGGCTGATGTTGTCTCATAGCTGATGTTGTCTCATCACAGACCAGAGCATTCCTTGTTGATGCTCACAGATGTGAGCGACACTCCTTGGCTGATGTTGTCTCATAGACCAGTCAGCACTTCTAGGAAGAGTGCTCACTGATGTTGTCTCACAGACCAGTGTAGCACTCAGGGGTTGAGTGCTCACAGATGATAGGAAGAGTGCTCACAGATGATGTGCTGGTGTACAGATAGGGCAGGGATAGGAAGAGTGCTCACAGATGATGTGCTGGTGTACAGATAGGGCAGGGATAGGAAGAGTACTCACAGATTATGTGCTGGTGTACAGATAGGGCAGGGATAGGAAGAGTGCTCACAGATGATTTGCTGGTGTACAGATAGGGCAGGGATAGGAAGAGTACTCACAGATTATGTGCTGGTGTACAGATAGGGCAGGGATAGGTAGAGTGCTCACAGATGATGTGCTGGTGTAAAGATAGGGCAGGGATAGGAAGAGTGCTCACAGATGATGGGCTGGTGTACAGATGGGGCAGGGATAGGAAGAGTGCTCACAGATGATGGGCTGGTATACAGAGGGGTTATGGATAGGAAAAGGATATCAGAGGAGCTCTAGCTGGTGGTCGATCCAATTAACGATTGGTGTAGAGACACAGGATCTTTGATAAACCCAAACAAAGCATCCACATTGTGGTGTCCATTGGGCAGAAGACTTGTTAAAGCAAGGGGTCCCTAAGATCACAGTAAAGTGAAACATTATTTGGGAGGTAATTCCACCAAGGGCTGTCTGTCAATTACTACAGCGATGTAATCACCATAAGAGCAAAGAGAGGCCTCTATGCACTGAAGGTTATGGCTGCTGCAGACATAGAATCAGGGATGTTAAACACACTCAGTCAGTCAGTGCATTGTTCTGTCAGTAATTGAATATGGTCTGGGAATGCTAACCGTGACAAAATCTCAGTTGGAGAAATTTAAGCATATACACACATGAGGCTTTGTAAACCATTCTGTGTCGCACAAGGTAGACACACTACTGTGTGTATGAGACACATCTTGGCTGTGCAAACTGTTACATGAGGGACACACTACTGTGTGTATGAGACACATCTTGGCTGTGCAAACTGTTACATGAGGGAGACACTACTGTGTGTATGAGACACATCTTGGCTGTGCAAACTGTTACATGAGGGACACACTAATGTGTGTATGAGACACATCTTGGCTGTGCAAACTGTTACATGAGGGACACACTACTGTGTGTATGAGACACATCTTGGCTGTGCAAACTGTTAAATGAGGGACACACTACTGTGTGTATGAGACACATCTTGGCTGTGCAAACTGTTACATGAGGGACACACTAATGTGTGTATGAGACACATCTTGGCTGTGCAAACTGTTACATGAGGGACACACTACTGTGTGTATGAGACACATCTTGGCTGTGCAAACTGTTACATGAGGGACACACTACTGTGTGTATGAGACACATCTTGGCTGTGCAAACTGTTACATGAGGGACACACTAATGTGTGTATACATCTTGGCTGTGCTAACTGTTACATGAGGGACACACTACTGTGTGTATGAGACACATCTTGGCTGTGCAAACTGTTACATGAGGGACACACTACTGTGTGTAGGAGACACATTCTGGTTGTGCTAACTGTTACATGAGGGACACACTAATGTGTGTATGAGACACATCTTGGCTGTGCAAACTGTTATATGAGGGACACACTACTGTGTGTATGAAACACATCTTGGCTGTGCAAACTGTTACATGAGGGACACACTACTGTGTGTATGAGACACATCTTGGCTGTGCAAACTGTTACATGAGGGACACACTACTGTGTGTATGAGACACATTCTGGCTGTGCTAACTGTTACATGAGGGACACACTACTGTGTGTATGAGACACATTCTGGCTGTGCAAACTGTTACATGAGGGACACACTACTGTGTGTATGAGACACATCTTGGCTGTGCAAACCGTTGCAGACATTGTGTACTGCAGACTGGGTACTATCTTGTAGTGGCTGGCAAGTGACACGGAACATGTCCTGCATAGGGAACACTGGAAGGCTGACAGACTGAAGAGGGACAGATCCTGCATTGTCCAGGCTGACAAGACAATCAGCAGTTAGCCGAGGCCAAGAATGGGTTAAGTTGCTGGAAGGCAGGAAAGGCTGCACAGAGCGGTGATTACCTAGGGAGGGAGATGGTCAGCAGGATGTGCAGATGCCAGGAGGTGTGATTATATGCACTGATGGGTCAGTGGATGGGGCTTCATTGCAAAAGCATGGGGAGAAGGATGACTGAGGATAGCTTGCATATGACAGTACCACATGCACCATGAGAATGGAGGCTAAGGTGGTAACTAAGGTGTTCCAGTAGCTGGAGAAGATCCCAGCCACACACATTGCTATAGTATCAGATTCACAGAGCATACTCTGGAGGGTGGAGGCAGGTTTTCACATCAATCCAGCGATGGCAGGTGATGAGAATCACATAGATATTTAACCCGGGTTATTGAGGCATGTTTGAGAATGAGCAGGCAGGACTGGCCTCATTTGGGAGTGTACTGCAGCTGCACAAGGCAGATAGGGTGGCCGGACTGGCCTCATTTGGGAGTGTACTGCAGCTGCACAAGGCAGATAGGGTGGCCGGACTGGCCTCATGTGGGAGTGTACTGCAGCTGCACAAGCAGATAGGGTGGCCGGACTGGCCTCATTTGGGAGTGTACTGCAGCTGCACAAGGCAGATAGGGTGGCCGGACTGGCCTCATTTGGGAGTGTACTGCAGCTGCACAAGGCAGATAGGGTGGCCGGACTGGCCTCATTTGGGAGTGTACTGCAGCTGCACAAGGCAGATAGGGTGGCCGGACTGGCCTCATTTGGGAGTGTGCTGCAGCTGCACAAGGCAGATAGGGTGGCCGGACTGGCCTCATTTGGGAGTGTGCTGCAGCTGCACAAGGCAGATAGGGTGGCCGGACTGGCCTCATTTGGGAGTGTACTGCAGCTGCACAAGGCAGATAGGGTGGCCGGACTGGCCTCATTTGGGAGTGTACTGCAGCTGCACAAGGCAGATAGGGTGGCCGGACTGGCCTCATTTGGGAGTGTACTGCAGCTGCACAAGGCAGATAGGGTGGCCGGACTGGCCTCATGTGGGAGTGTACTGCAGCTGCACAAGGCAGATAGGGTGGCCGGACTGGCCTCATGTGGGAGTGTACTGCAGCTGCACAAGGCAGATAGGGTGGCCGGACTGGCCTCATGTGGGAGTGTACTGCTAGGGTGGCCGGACTGGCCTCATTTGGGAGTGTACTGCAGCTGCACAAGGCAGAGTTGATCTCTTGCCTGTGGGGCACAAGGTAATAAGTAAAATGGAAGATATGGAAAACCCATACCTGTAGAAGAGAATGTTGTTGTAGGAGAGAATGTTGTTGTAGGAGAGAATGTTGTTGTAGGAGAGAATGTTGGTGTAGGAGAGAATGTTGGTGTAGGAGAGAATGTTGTTGTAGGAGAGAATGTTGGTGTAGGAGAGAATGTTGGTGTAGGAGAGAATGTTGTTGTAGGAGAGAATGTTGGTGTAGGAGAGAATGTTGTTGTAGGAAGAGTAGATGATGTTGTAGGAGAGAATGTTGTTGTAGGAGAGAATGTTGTTGTAGAAGAGAATGTTGTTGTAGATGTAGATGAGAATGTTGTTGTAGAAGAGAATGTTGTTGTAGTAGGAGAGAATGTTGTTGTAGGAGAGTTGTTGTAGGATGAATGTTGTTGTAGGAGAATGTTAGTGTAGGAGAGAATGTTGGTGTAGGAGAGAATGTTGTTGTAGAGAGAGAATGTTGTTGTAGGAGAGAATGTTGTTGTAGGAGAGAATGTTGTTGTAGGAGAGAATGTTGTTGTAGGAGAGATGTTGTTGTAGGAGAATGTTGTTGTAGGAGAGAATGTTGGTGTAGGAGAGAATGTTGTTGTAGGAGAGAATGTTGTGTAGGAGAGAATGTTGTTGAGAGAATGTTGTTGTAGGAGAGAATGGTGTTGGTGTAGGAGAGAATGTTGTTGTAGGAGGAGAGAATGTTGTTGTAGGAGAGAATGTTGTTGTAGGAGAGAATGTTGTTGTAGGAGAGAATGTTGTTGTAGGAGAGAATGTTGTTGTAGGAGAGAATGTTGTTGTAGGAGAGAATGTTGTTGTAGGAGAGAATGTTGTTGTAGGAGAGAATGTTGTTGTAGGAGAGAATGTTGTTGTAGGAGAGAATGTTGTTGTAGGAGAGAATGTTGTTGTAGGAGAGAATGTTGTTGTAGGAGAGAATGTTGGTGTAGGAGAGAATGTTGTTGTAGGAGAGAATGTTGTTGTAGGAGAGAATGTTGTTGTAGGAGAGAATGTTGGTGTAGGAGAGAATGTTGTTGTAGAGAAGTAGGAGAGAATGTTGTTGTAGTTGTAGGAGAGAATGTTGTTGTAGGAGAGAATGTTGTTGTAGGAGAGAATGTTGTTGTAGGAGAGAATGTTGGTTGTAGAGAGATGTTGTAGAGAGAATGTTGTTGTGAGAGAATGTTGTTGAGAGAATGTTGTTGTAGGAGAGAATGTTGTTGTAGGAGAGAATGTTGTTGTAGGAGAGAATGTTGTTGTAGGAGAGAATGTTGTTGTAGGAGAGAATGTTGGTGTAGGAGAGAATGTTGTTGTAGGAGAGAATGTTGTTGTAGAAGAGAATGTTGTTGTAGGAGAGAATGTTGTTGTAGGAGAGAATGTTGTTGTAGGAGAGAATGTTGTTGGAAGAGAGAATGTTGTTGGAGGAGAGAATGTTGTTGTAGGAGAGAATGTTGTTGTAGGAGAGAATGTCTGTGGCCTGTGGTGGGGGAGAAAACAGGAAGTTGACCAGATGACGGTTCTATCAGTATGAAGACTCCTTGCTGGCTGTTGAGGAGGGAGATGGAGCTAATGTGAGCTTGTACTGTATGCTGTGATGTCCAATCCTTTCCCAAGTGAGCCCAGTACATGCAACATCCATGTTCTCACCTGACAGGTGTATTGAAATGGTCAAAAACTCACAGTACATGCAACATCCATGTTCTCACCTGACAGGTGTATTGAAATGGTCAAAAACTCACAGTACATGCAACATCCATGTTCTCACCTGACAGGTGTATTGAAATGGTCAAAAACTCACAGTACATGCAACATCCATGTTCTCACCTGACAGGTGTATTGAAATGGTCAAAAACTCACAGTACATGGATCTGGCTCATGACCTGGAGATTGACAAGGCCATCATGTTTCTGAAGCAGAAAAACTTTGCCCAGGTAAGTAACTGCATGTCTCTATCTGTCTGTGTGTCTGTCTGTGTGTGTGTACTCACATAATTTCTCTATCTGTGTGTGTGTACTCACATCATTTCTCTGTCTGTGTTTGTGTACTCACATCATTTCTCTATCTGTCTGTGTGTGTGTACTTACTCACATCATTTCTCTGTCTGTGTGTGTGTACTCACATCATTTCTCTATCTGTGTGTGTGTACTCACATCATTTCTCTATCTGTGTGTGTGTACTCACATCATTTCTCTGTCTGTGTGTGTGTACTCACATCATTTCTCTGTCTGTGTGTGTGTACTCACATCATTTCTCTATCTGTGTGTGTGTGTACTCACATCATTTCTCTGTCTGTGTGTGTGTACTCACATCATTTCTCTGTCTGTGTGTGTGTACTCACATCATTTCTCTGTCTGTGTGTGTACTCACATCATTTCTCTGTCTGTGTGTGTGTACTCACATCATTTCTCTGTCTGTGTGTGTGTACTCACATCATTTCTCTGTCTGTGTGTGTGTACTCACATCATTTCTCTGTCTGTGTGTGTGTACTCACATCATTTCTCTGTCTGTGTGTGTGTACTCACATCATTTCTCTATCTGTGTGTGTGTGTACTCACATCATTTCTCTGTCTGTGTGTGTGTACTCACATCATCATTTCTCTGTCTGTGTGTGTGTACTCACATCATCTCTCTCTCTGTCTGTGTGTGTGTACTCACATCATTTCTCTATCTGTCTGTGTGTGTGTACTCACATCATTTCTCTATCTGTGTGTGTGTACTCACATCATTTCTCTATCTGTCTGTGTGTGTGTACTCACATCATTTCTCTATCTGTCTGTGTGTGTGTACTCACATCATTTCTCAGGAGATTCACCCACTCAAGGACACTGGGGATCATTGTGTCTGTCTGTGTGTTGGATCACATGGTTTTCTGATGGAGTCATTGGTGAATCCATCATTTTGAATCCTGTGGAGTACTCACATCATTTCTCTATCATGTGTGTACTCACATAATGTTCAGGTTGTTTGTATGGAGTCATTGGTGAATACTCTCTTCATTTCCAGGGATTTCAGGTCATTGTGTTGGTGATTGAATGGATGGTTAGCTGATGGAGTCATTGGTGAATCCTCTTGAATCCAGGGAGTTCAGTCATGTCAGTTAATGTTCAGGTTATTTGATGGAGTCATTGGTGAAT
Organism: Candidula unifasciata; assembly: GCA_905116865.2. Classification (NCBI taxonomy): domain Eukaryota; kingdom Metazoa; phylum Mollusca; class Gastropoda; order Stylommatophora; family Geomitridae; genus Candidula; species Candidula unifasciata. Next base: position 23,017 of record CAJHNH020000671.1, read on the forward strand.
CCTCTTGAATCCAGGGAGTTCAGTCATGTCAGTTAATGTTCAGGTTATTTGATGGAGTCATTGGTGAATCCTCTTGAATCCAGGGAGTTCAGTCATGTCAGTTAATGTTCAGGTTATTTGATGGAGTCATTGGTGAATCCTCTTGAATCCAGGGAGTTCAGTCATGTCAGTTAATGTTCAGGTTAGCTGAGCACCGGAGAAAGCTTTCATCCTTTTGAGTACAGTAAGCATGGAGATCTTTCTTCTCACCTGGGAGCAAAGCCTTTTGTTGATGTAGACAATGATGAAAGCTTTCATCACTTAGAGTATGATAAGTTGGAGTATGATTAGTTGGGGTATGATTAGTTGGATTATGATAAGTTGTGGTATGATAAGTTGGGGTATGATAAGTGTAGAGACCTTTGGTGTAATCTCAAGAAGGTCAGTCCTTCACAAAGCTGCTTAGAAAAGGTGGGGGGGGGGGGGGGGGGGATGGGTGGGAAGACAGAATGAGGATTGGAGTGTGGGAAGACAGAATAAAGGAGGATTGGAGCACATAGAGACTGGTGGGGACAGGTCAAGGTTGGAGATATGTCCTCTACAAGTTGACTGTAATGTTATTGTCTGCTAGCTCCAGTGCACAGCCCATACAGACTGGTGGGGGCAGGTCAAGGTTGGAGGTCTAGTACTGGGCAGTCCCTCTGGCTACAGATGCTATTCTTCTGGATTGTTGCTGCAGAACCAACAGTTGTTCGCTTATCATACATTGACACATGCAAGGGTTTAGTAGCTAAAGGTTTCTGGTGTCAAGTGTTTAGTAGCTAAAGGTTTCTGGTATCAAGTGTTTAGTAGCTAAAGATTTCTGGTATCAAGTGTTTAGTAGCTAAAGGTTTCTGGTATCAAGTGTTTAGTAGCTAAAGGTTTCTTTCAAGTATAAAGGTTTCTGGTATCAAGTGTTTAGTAGCTAAAGGTTTCTGGTATCAAGTGTTTAGTAGCTAGTTTCTGGTATGAGTGTTTAGTAGCTAAAGGTTTCTGGTATCAAGTGTTTAGTAGCTAAAGGTTTCTGGTATCAAGTGTTTAGTAGCTAAAGGTTTCTGGTATCAAGTGTTTAGTAGCTAAAGGTTTCTGGTATCAAGTGTTTAGTAGCTAAAGGTTTCTGGTATCAAGTGTTTAGTAGCTAAAGGTTTCTGGTATCAAGTGTTTAGTAGCTAAAAGGTTTCTGGTATCAAGTGTTTAGTAGCTAAAGGTTTCTGGTATCAAGTGTTTAGTAGCTAAAGGTTTCTGGTATCAAGTGTTTAGTAGCTAAAGGTTTCTGGTATCAAGTGTTTAGTAGCTAAAGGTTTCTGGTATCAAGTGTTTAGTAGCTAAAGGTTTCTGGTATCAAGTGTTTAGTAGCTAAAGGTTTCTGGTATCAAGTGTTTAGTAGCTAAAGGTTTCTGGTATCAAGTGTTTAGTAGCTAAAGGTTTCTGGTATCAAGTGTTTAGTAGCTACAGCTTTCTGGTATCAAGTGTTTAGTAGCTAAAGGTTTCTGGTATCAAGTGTTTAGTAGCTAAAGGTTTCTGGTATCAAGTGTTTAGTAGCTAACAGCTTTCTGGTTCTGGTATCAAGTTTAGTAGCTAAAGGTTTCTGGTATCAAGTGTTTAGTAGCTAAAGGTTTCTGGTATCAAGTGTTTAGTAGCTACAGCTTTCTGGTATCAAGTGTTTAGTAGCTAAAGGTTTCTGGTATCAAGTGTTTAGTAGCTACAGCTTTCTGGTGAGGGAGTTGTGTATGGTAAGGTCAGTGGGAGGGAGTTGTGTGTGGTAAGGTCAAAGTGAGGGAGTTGTGTGTGGTAAGGTCTGTGGGAGGGAGTTGTGTGTGGTGTGGTAAGGTCAGTGGGAGGAAGTTGTGTGTGGTAAGGTAAGGGTAAGGTAGTTGTGTGTGGTAAGATTAAAGTGAGGTGTAAGGTCAGGGTGAGGGAGTTGTATGTGGTAAGGTCACTACTTCTACTGCTACTTCTACTGCTACTACTTCTACAGCTACTACTTCTACTGCTACTACTTCTACTGCTACTACTTCTACAGCTACTACTTCTACTGCTACTACTTCTACTTCTCTTCTAATGCTACTTCTACTGCTTCTTCTACTGCTACTACTTTCTACTGCTTCTGCTGCTAATACTTCTACTGCTACTACTTCTACAGCTACTACTACTTCTACTGCTAACTACTTCTACTGCTACTACTTCTACTGCTACTACTTCTACTGCTACTACTTCTACTGCTACTACTTCTACTGCTACTACTTCTACAGCTACTACTTCTACTGCTAATACGCTAGGAAGGCCAGCTGACAGACTCTACTACCCAAACACACTTAAGGCGACACTCCGGCTGAGTACAACCATTATCTTTAATATACAATGAACATTAGACGTACAAACACTTCAACTGGACTAAGCAGCTCCCATCCGAAACTGCCTTGGCGATGACAGCTTTACACTCACTAATCACCCCAGGTTAGCTCCCATGGATCTAGGGGAGCACGACTCTTAGCTAACAGTGTCTCAGTGTCAATCAATCCGCCGTCGATTGCCAAACGGGACTTCAGCGATACACGGAAAGTGTATGGCCGAAGCGTGCCCGGGCAGTGTTACCGCCATTACCAGGCGGGTCACCTATGATTAACTGCTTAAACAAATACTACCTGTAATATCTACAACACAAAGACCTTAACTCTCTCTACCATCTAGCCGACAACAATCAATACAAATACGGCCTATCACAGACACTAAATACGAATATCCTATTTGTACCGTTACCTCGTCGTAAACTGTTGTCCTGTCTCTCTCTGTCGACAAGCACACAACCGTCGTCAACAACTGTCCGCTCACTAGTCCCCCCAAATCCGCTTGGACCAAGCCTTTTGTATTTCCCCCGAGTTCATAGCCAAATCCGCAGCACTCCGTGTCAGGCTAAGTGAACACGACCTGGCCTCCAAACTGGGCACGGCTTATTGCGTGAACGAGCTGTTCGTTCACACACTGAGTTTTGCCCTGAAGGTCAACTGGTACAAGCGTGATGATTCACTATGAGACATCTGTTGTGCTTCTCATAGCCGAACTGGCCTCTGACATACTGCTACTACTTCTACTGCTACTACTTCTACTTCTTCTGCTTCTACTTCTACTGCTACTACTTCTACTGCTACTACTTCTACTGCTACTACTTCTACTGCTACTACTTCTACTGCTACTACTACTACTGCTACTACTTCTACTGCTACTACTTCTACTACTACTACTTCTACTGCTACTACTTCTACAGCTACTACTTCTACTGCTACTACTTCTACTGCTACTACTGCTACTACTTCTACTACTACTACTTCTACTGCTACTACTTCTACAGCTACTACTTCTACTGCTACTACTTCTACTGCTACTACTTCTACTGCTACTACTTCTACTGCTACTACTTCTACTGCTACTACTTCTACTGCTACTACTTCTACTGCTACTACTTCTACTGCTACTACTTCTACTGCTACTACTGCTACTACTTCTACTGCTACTACTTCTACAGCTACTACTTCTACTGCTACTACTTCTGCTACTACTTCTACTGCTACTACTTCTACTGCTACTACTTTTACAGCTACTACTTCTACTGCTACTACTTCTACAGCTACTACTTCTACTGCTACTACTTCTACTGCTACTACTTCTACTACTACTACTTCTACAGCTACTACTTCTACTGCTACTACTTCTACTGCTACTACTTCTACTGCTACTACTTCTACTGCTACTTCTACAGCTACTACTTCTACAGCTACTACTTCTACTGCTACTACTTCTACTGCTACTACTTCTACTGCTACTACTTCTACTGCTACTACTTCTACTGCTACTACTGCTACAGCTACTACTTCTACTGCTACTACTTCTACTGCTACTACTTCTACTGCTACTACTTCTACAGCTACTACTTCTACAGCTACTACTTCTACTGCTACTACTTCTACTGCTACTACTTCTACTGCTACTACTGCTACAGCTACTACTTCTACAGCTACTACTTCTACTGCTACTACTTCTACTGCTACTACTGCTACAGCTACTACTTCTACTGCTACTACTTCTACTGCTACTACTGCTACAGCTACTACTTCTACTGCTACTACTGCTACAGCTACTACTGCTACAGCTACTACTTCTACTGCTACTACTTCTACTGCTACAGCTACTACTGACAGTCAGGGGCTAAGTGACCTAGTCATTGAAGCCTGTGACTTATAGCTCATCTTCTAGACAGTCTGACATGTTGCAGTCAGTATCACACACTTATGTCCGACTCATGTAGTGTTTGTTCATGTAACACTTCTGTCCCACTCATGTTTGTTCATGTAACACTTCTGTCCCACTCATGTTTGTTCATGTAACACTTCTGTCCCACTCATGTTTGTTCATGTAACACTTCTGTCCCACTCATGTTTGTTCATGTAACACTTCTGTCCCACTCATGTTTGTTCATGTAACACTTATGACAATGTCTGACTCATGCAGTGTTTGTTCATGTAACACTTCTGTCCCACTCATGTTTGTTCATGTAACACTTCTGTCCCACTCATGTTTGTTCATGTAACACTTATGACAATGTCCGACTCATGCAGTGTTTGTTCATGTAACACTTCTGTCCCACTCATGTTTGTTCATGTAACACTTCTGTCCCACTCATGTTTGTTCATGTAACACTTCTGTCCCACTCATGTTTGTTCATGTAACACTTCTGTCCCACTCATGTTTGTTCATGTAACACTTATGACAATGTCAGACTCATGCAGTGTTTGTTCATGTAACACTTATGACAATGTCAGACTCATGCAGTGTTTGTTCATGTAACACTTATGACAATGTCTGACTCATGCAGTGTTTGTTCATGTAACACTTCTGTCCCACTCATGTTTGTTCATGTAACACTTATGACAATGTCTGACTCATGCAGTGTTTGTTCATGTAACACTTATCGTAAGTTGCACTTATAAAGTCTGTCTGACATGTTAGGAACTTATCATAATGTCTGTCATTTCAGGAAGCAGACTATGCACAAGCAGACAAATATGCAGAAGTTGCTATGACTGCAGACAGGTACAACCCTTCAGGTGAGAGCCCTGTGAAGTCTTGCCAGACAGGAAGTCATTAGTCAGATGTTGTCTGTGAACTCAGGAGCTGTGGTAATGCATGCTGCACATGTTTAACATTTTTGGCCAGTGAAACACCTTATAAAGTTGACCTTTTCTGGTCAGGGAAACACCTTATAAAGTTGACCATTTCTGGCCCAGTGAAACACTATAAAGTTGACCATTTCTGGCCAGGGAAACACTATAAATTTGACCATTTCTGGCCAGGAAAACACTATAAAGTTGACCATTTCTGGCCAATGAAACACCTTATAAAGTTGACCATTTCTGGCCAGGAAAACACCGTATAAAATTGATAATTTCTGGCCAGTGAAACATCGTATAAAGTTTACCATTTCTGGCCAATAAAACACCATATAAAGATGTCCAAATAGACCTCTGGTGAGTTACATGTAGAAAACTCCACAAAAACTATTGATAGCCTGTAATCTTGGTATGATTGATTTTGATTCAAGAACCGACATCACAGCACCCGGGGCATTCCCATAAGCGCTCCGTCTCCATCTTCAGCAGCCAGCGAAGAGTTCCGATACTAATGATGCCAGTAGCTTTCTGATTAAACGTCCGTCTTGCCTTTCCTCTGAGCCTCGAGCATCTGCCAGAACCTCTCGTCAACCCCAACTGCATCAATCTCACCAAACTGTGGTGATCCATCTGCTCCTCCGCATTGTACACGCTCTGCCCTATCATGTAGCAGTATTCCACCAAGTTGTGCAGAGCCAGCCAGTCTGTCCGTCTGCTCATTTCCCAACACACCGGCGTTAACCGGTGAAAAAATCCAGACAATACTCCTCACTCGTGTCCTCCGCAGCGAAGCATGCCACTCTGCACGAACATACCTGTTCTGATCTTCCTCAGCATGCTTTCTGAATCAGTTACAATTACAATGTGTGTCTGTGTCGTGTTCTCTAGCCAGCGGAAAGCTGCAGTGACCGCCTCCACCTCCATTCTTAAACTGGATGTTGTGGTATCATATGCTAGGCTCTGCTGCACCAAACGTCGACCATTAACTTTTGCTAAAAAGCCCCAAGCACTTCTTTTGCCTCTTGACACTGAACCGTCTGTGTAAATGATCAAATCCTCTGATGGACCATTATCTTGAATTAATTGCTGAATTTCCACCTCTGTGACACCTGCTGGCCAGTCTCTGCATTCCCGGCTCAGCGTGATTATGACTACACAAGTCTGACGGCTCAAGTGGCACTTTGACCCACTCCTCTCCTCGCCTAATGTTCTCAAGGATGCAAACCTGTCTGATTGTGTCTTCTGCCTGAGCCATCCATGACCTCCTTCTTATCAGCCGCTGACCCTTAACTGCACCCAGAGCTTCATGCAGAGGGTGGTCTGTGTCTGCAGCTACCCTGAGATATGACTTCGTCTGCATCACCTTGTGCCTACCATCAACCGTCGGCTAACCAAGGATGTATCGCATACACACCACTGGGGTGTCTCTGGAGCAACCCAGAATGACCCGCATAGCCGCGTTCTGTATGCGCTCTAGTTTGTCCATCTGACTCTTTGAGACGGTAAGCAGTCCCAGGCCATAATCCACCACTGACAGGATCAGGCGCTGATTTAGTGTGAAAAGCATTCTCTGCTCTATGTCAATTGCAGCCATAGTCTTAAGTGCACTAAGTCCTTTTTGGCATCTCGTCACAACACTCTCCACATGGTCCTTAAATGACAGGCTCCTGTCAAATGTAATTCCCAGATACTTCAGTTTTAACGATTCTGTTGTCCAGAGAACACCACAAAACAGACGCCTTTTCCGGGTGGACGACACTTGGAACTTCCGGTGTAAACAGCCACAATGGCGGTGCGCTTTTTCGTCCGTTGAGGCGAATAGCGCAAATTAGCTATTTTCGCTCACGTATAATGTGAAAGTTTCATCGGAATGGGGTCTGAACCGTGCAATGGAGTACATGCACGTGAGTTTAGACTTCCCTCAGGGTGTATTCGACGTCCGATGGCGACTATTTACCAATTCAAAACAACCCGTAGACGGACAAGGAGAACGCGAACAGGCAAGCACGGTGGCGCCTGCAGGAAGCGACTGAAATGTGAGAGACTCAGCTTAAAGTATGTTCGTGTTCTCTACTGGAGCTGCGCTTCGTTCAGTCAATGCCGACCCATTTTTGAGAAGCTCCTCTACAGCAACGACATTGTTGTCCTACAGGAAACACACCTCGGTGACGAGATCGTTAAAATTTCGGGCTTCCAATCCTTCTACAATAGACGGCACCTCGGACAGCTCATTCTTGTTCGTGACCACATACCGGTGTCTGAGGTGGACATGTCTGAGTGGAATAATGACGACTTACAAGTACACGCAGTCAGAGTGATGGGCCCGGCCCAGTTTACACCCGCGTGTGTATACTCAGTGATTCAATGAGTATGATCCGGAGGGTTCAGGCAGGTTCAGTGCGAAGACAATGGCTTGAATCTTTACAGAAGTCCACTGTTCGTGGAGTCACCTTTATTTTTGTTCCGGGACATGCAGGCGTCAATGGAAATGAAAGAGCTGACAGGTTGGCTGGATCCGCTATCACTACCGACGGTCAGCCTATGGATCATGCTGATATTATCAATGCCCTCAGAGAAATGGGAAGAATAGAGGACTTTGGTGGCAGTGAATCCACATCACTCGCCAGAATGGCAGACTTGGGAATTAAGATCGGCACAGCAAAAAACGAGACGCACACCAGCTACGCCAGAAGACTTGTTAATCAACATAGAACTGGTACTATTAGCCATCGGACGTTGGGGTTCATACTGAGGGGAGGATCTGAGCACCTATGGACATGTCCGGAGTGCAATGAGGATAACCCAACTAACTAACTAACTAACTAACTAACTAACTCAGTCACTTTATCTGCCGTCGCTTGTAGCTCCCGAGCTGTTTGTTCCCTCTCTTCCCCCTGCGTATATGCAAGTAAATTATCCGCAAAAGTCAGTATCCTTCCAACGCCTGGTGCTTCTAGGCTTGCAATCTTGCTCGTATACACGTTGAAGAGCACAGGCGAGATGGCGGATCCCTGTGGCAGTCCTGGGGCCAAAGTGCATGGTTCAGAGGTCTATGAGCTCAGTCGGAGAGCAGCCCGACGTGAATACAGGACAGCTGCAACCCAATTCACTAGCCATGGATTGACCTCCTTCTCCCTCAGTGCAGTCATTAAAATGTCGTATCTCACTCTGTTATAAGCATCCTCGAGATCCAGTCCTACCGCCATAGTTTCCTGTCTGTCCTGGAACCTTTCATGGACGTCAAAAGCAAAAGTGGCCGCATTTGCCCAAGTGTCCTTTCCTGGCCTGTAACCTCCCAGACCTCTTGGGAGAAGCTTCCACCTTTCCAAACATTCTTGCAGCTTTACAGCAACTATCTTCTCCAAGACCTTCCCAAATGTGTTTTGTAAGGTGATGATTCTAAAGCCACTGAGCTTAGAATGATCTTTAAAAGGTTTTGGTAGTGGGATTAGATAGCTGTGCACCCAGTCTTGCGGTACTGATATTGTGTTAATACTCTGGTTAAAACAGTCGGCCATCTCCGCCAGGTCTACATCGCTCAAAGCCTTCATGTGACCATACCTGACTCTATCAGGCCCTGGTGCAGTGTCTTTTGCTTTTTTTCAAATTTTTTTGATATCTTCCACTTGTATCATGTCTTCATAATGCATATTTTTCACGGTGCCAGCTAACTCCTTTCTAACTGCATCCCTGATGTCTACATCATTATGATCTGTCTGAGCTATAAACCTATGGAGAAAAGCCTCCCCTTTCTCCTTGTCTGTTGTCACACGCACACCATCGTCTCTACAAATTGTTCCGACTGTCATAGGCCGATCTTTTCTTTGCATTTGCCTTTGCAGTTTCCAGAATTGCCCCAATGTTTTATCGCCTCCCATGTCATTCACAAAAGTGTCCCACTTTGCTCTTTTGGCCTTTGCAGCACAGCGCTTGAAAACCTCCACCTTATCTCTTTTCACTTTCTCCGCCATCTCCACTTCCTCTCGTGAGCTTGAGGGAGTCTGACGTACTTTCTTTAGCTGCTTCATTGTGGCTCTCTTTGCCTTCCATGCCTGTTCTACTTCTGGAGTCCACCATGGGGGCTGTAGAAAATTAGTTTGGGCAGTTCTTTTGCATGCTCCCTGTCTGAGGCGTCCAAGTAGGTTGTTGGTCCACTTATACTGGAAGGTCTTGCATGCTCCCTGTCTGAGGCGTCCAAGTAGGTTGTTGGTATGCAGACATTTGGATCCTGCCTGTCAGGGCTGCAGAGTCCTTAGTTCTGTGCATAAACAATGGCTGGCCCAGAAAACCTGTGTGTATCAATAATAGACAGGGACGCAGGGTCTGTTGTCTTTGAGCTGACTCATTTAGGTGTCTGTGATTGTTGAAAGTGGTTCGGTTTTGCCCAATAGAATATATTACGCAGAATTAGCCGTTGGAGTTGTAACTGATATGTATTTGTATTTATCTGAGACTGTGTTCCTGATTGTCCCCAGCACTGGTCAACAAGGGCAACGTCCTCTATGTCAGGGCTGACTTTGAGAAGGCCAGAGAATTCTTTAAGGAAGCTCTCTCGAATGACTCCTCCTGTGTAGAGGCGCTGTATAACTTGGGTAAAGCATTGTCCTCTCCATCTCTCTCTCTCTCTCTCTCTCTCTCTCTTTCTCTCGAATGACTCCTCCTGTGTAGAGGCGCTGTATAACTTGGGTACAGCAGTATCCTCTCCATCTCTCTCTCTCTCTCTCTCTCTCTTTCTCTCTTATGACTCCTCCTGTGTAGAGGCGCTGTATAACTTGGGTAAATCATTGTCCTCTCTATCCCTCTCTCTCTCTCTCTCTCTCTCTCTCTCTCTCTCTCTCTCTCTCTCTCTCTCTCTCTCTCTCTCTCTCTCTCTCTCTCTCTTTCTCTCTCTCTCTCTCTCTTATGACTTCTCCTGTGTTAAAAGCGCTGTATAACTTGGGTAAAACATTCTCCTCTCTGTCTCTCTCTATCTCTCTCTCTTGTGTGTATAGATGTGTGTATATATGTGTGTGTATGTAAGTATGTGAGTGTAAGTATGTGGGTGTGGGTATTTAGGTATGTATGCAACTATGTATGTATGTGTGTAAAGATGTACGTGTATGTATAGATGTGTGTATGTATGCATGTATGTGTGTGTGTGTATGTATGCATGTGAGTGTAAATGTGTGGTTGTGGGCGTATGTGGGTGTCTGTACATGTGATTGTATGTGTGTGTATGCATGCATGCATGTTTAGGTGTGTATGCATGGAATGAATGTTTGTGTGCATGTATGCTAATATGTGTATGTGTGTGTCTTTTCTGTTTGTGTATGTATGTAGATGCGTGTATGTATGTGTTAGGTATGTCTATATTAGGGCTGTACCGAATAGTGATTTTCACTATTCGGCCGAATACGAATAGTGGGACCAACTATTCGGCCGAATACGAATAGTGTATCATCATCATCAGGTGACTTGCCAACTGGCGTGTGCGATCATGCCTCTCCACAATCTGCTATCTCCTGCAGCATGTATCAGTTCGTGTGCTAACACACCTCCATGCCTTGCAACAAGACTGTCAAGAATCTTCTATCGTAGTCTTCCTCTATCCCTCCTTCCACAGATCTTTCCAGTGGTCACCAAATGTTCCATTTTCCCTCTTCTCATAACAAGGCCGAAAAATGACGACTGTCTCCTTTTAATGTCTGTGATTAGTTGTCTTCGGGCTCCCGCCTCTTTCAAAACCATCGTTTGCTCGGCCGTTCGTTCAATGTAATTTAAACGCACCTAATATTTTCGTTAGCAATATCTTCAAATTTGATTTTTGGCGAAGACACCCTGAAAAAAAAAAATGCATGATCTCTCTCTTTCTCCCTCTCTCTCTCTCACACACACAGACACACACACACACACACACACTGTGGTTGGCATTTTATGCAGTTTGTACCACGCAACCAGGTCGCAGTTTTCCCTGTTACGTCGGACTAAGGCAACAGAAACTATTGTGAGAGAGTTATTTCAGTCCGTCACAGTGTATGCAGAAACGGGAGTAAGGTAACCACTATTCGTATTCGGCCCGACCGCAACTATTTGGCCAAATACCGAATAGTTATTAGGTCCACTATTCGGCCCCGAAGCGAATACGAAGTGAATATTCAGTACAGCCCTAGTCTATATTTGAATGTGCATGTATGAGAATGTAAGAGTATATATAAGTGTGTGAGTGTGTAAGATTGTGTACACATGATGTGTGTATGCATTATCCTATAATGTATATTTCTTTATTATATCCATAACATGCATTATTGATAACAGGCATTGGTACTCTGAAAAATGAGTGCTTAGAAGAGCCGAATGTCAGACGGGCCTGCGTGCCCACTTGTAACCCTTTGAAAATAAAGTGTGTTCATTCGTTCATTCTCTCTCTCTTATGGCTTCTCCTGTGTAGAGGTGCTGTATAACTTGGTAAAGCATTGTCCTCTCTGTCTCTCTCTCTCTCTCTCTCTCTCTTTCTCTATCTGTCTGTGAGTGTGTTGGAGTGGGTCGGTATCTCTGTGTATCTGTAGTGTGTTTATGTGTGTGTCGGCGTCTGTGGCTCAAACATTGCAAACACACTTTGTAGTCCCGGGTTTGATCCCAGCTGCGACCTTGTGTCTTCCATTGCTTTAGACAGTGGTATCCAGAGCCAACTATCCAGAAAGCAATGGCAAACCACTGGAAGTAAATGTGCCTAGAAAAACCACAGCAGCCTTAAAAAAAATGCTGGGGTGAGTTGTGCAACATCCAGTAAAGAATACACAACTAACTTCAATGTGTGGTGTGTAGTCATGTGTGGTGTGTAGTCATGTGTTGTGGTTAGTTCTAACTTCAACATGTGGTGTGTAGTCATGTGTTGTGGTTAGTTCTAACTTCAACGTGTGGTGTGTAGTCATGTGTTGTGGTTAGTTCTAACTTCAACGTGTGGTGTGTAGTCATGTGTTGTGGTTAGTTCTAACTTCAACGTGTGGTGTGTAGTCATGTGTTGTGGTTAGTTCTAACTTCAACGTGTGGTGTGTAGTCATGTGTTGTGGTTAGTTCTAACTTCAACGTGTGGTGTGTAGTCATGTGTTGCGGTTAGTTCTAACTTCAACATATGGTGTGTAGTCATGTGTTGTGGTTAGTTCTAACTTCAACGTGTGGTGTGTAGTCATGTGTTGTGGTTAGTTCTAACTTCAACGTGTGGTGTGTAGTCATGTGTTGTGGTTAGTTCTAACTTCAACGTGTGGTGTGTAGTCATTTGTTGGGGTTAGTTCTAACTTCAATGTGTGGTGTGTAGTCATGTGTTGTGGTTAGTTTGTGTGTGTTGTTATAACTGCATGTTGCTGCACATTGGGCATTCTCATGCCTGCTCAGTCCTCCAATGCAGCAGTCACTGCAGGGTACCTCTACTGGCTGCTCTCATCAAGAGCTGTTTATATTGTCTCCGGTCTCGGCCTGGAAGGTAGCAGAGACAGGCTTCACCATGCTTGATTCCCAGGTCACACAATCATGTTAGTGTCAGAGATTCATCATAATCCACTAGCCCAGTCTGTACAGCGTTGATGATGTCTGCTCCATCCATGCTTCTTCCCTCATGCTTTTGGTGCATTGCTTGCCAGTTGGTCCATTTTGTTGTGTGTGTATCTGCAGTCATGTGTTTTGTCTGTGTGTATCTAGTTGTGTGCATTTGTGTGTGTGTGCGTGCATTTAGGCATATATGTGGACATGCATTCTGCTGAAAGTTGGGAATGGATTGTTGGATTGTGATTGGCTGCCATGTGTGCAGACCTCCAGTCTTTTTGATTGTGGTTGTTGAAGTCCCTTTAAAGTAGCTGTTGATAGCTGAGCACTCTTAATTGCTGACTGAGAATTATGTTGTGACTGTGATATCATTTTCTGTGTGCAGGTCTGTGCAACAAGAAACTGGGTCGACTGGAGGAGGGTAACGATTGTTTCTACAAGCTACATGCCATCCTGCGTAACAGCCCTCAGGTCATGTACCAGATTGCAGACACGTATCCTTGTCTCAATTGTTGGTTTTTCCTGCTCATTGCTTTAGTACAATCATGAGAATCAGGAACCCTTGACTGTTTGTGCTGTAGCCTACCAACACAGTAGACCAAGGTTGCAGCCTCCAGACATAGACATGGGACCTTGACCCACTGCTGCTGAATGTCTTCGTTGTTATCTTTCTGTAATCACTGGGATGATTGAGAGAATCCAACACATGATATTGTTTATGGATCAGCTTCCTTCACTGCCAGATCTTTCAAGATGTCTGTGTCTCACATGTGAACTAATTGTAGGCATTTAAATAATGTTTCTGTAACATAGTTATTTTACTGTCTTCCCTAACTTGGTCCAATTATGAACGTCTAGAATTATTTTATTGTCTTCCCTAACTTGGTCCAGTTATGAACGTCTGGAAGACATCCCCCAAGCTACTGAATGGTAAGATCTGTCATCACTGGAGAGCAGTAGACAGTATACTTATATCATTTGTTCACACTGATGATGTTTCCTTCAGGAGCAGCCCTTGTAATCACACATCATGGATGATGTTTCCTTCAGGAGTAGACCTTGTCATCACACAACATCATTGATAATGTTTCCTTCAGGAGTAGACCTTGTCATCACACATCATTGATGATGTTTCCTTCAGGAGTAGACCTTGTCATCACACATCGTTGATGATGTTTCCTTCAGGAGTAGACCTTGTCGTCACACATCATTGATAATGTTTCCTTCTGGAGTAGACCTTGTCATCACACATCATTGATAATGTTTCCTTCCAGAGTGGACATGTCATCACACATCATTGATAATGTTTCCTTCAGGAGTAGACCTTGTCATCACACATCATTGATAATGTTTCCTTCTGGAGTGGACTTGTCATCACACATCATTGATAATATTCCTTCAGGAGTAGACCTTGTCATCACACATCATTGATGATGTTTCCCTAAGGAGTGGACTTGTCATCACACATCATTGATAATGTTTCCTTCAAGAGTAGACCTTGTCATCACACATCATTGATAATGTTTCCTTCCGGAGTGGACTTGTCATCACACATCATTGATAATGTTTCCTTCAGGAGTAGACCTTGTTATCACACATCATTGATGATGTTTCCTTCAGGATTGGACTTGTCATCACACATCATTGATGATGTTTCCTTCAGGAGTAGACCTTGTCATCACACATCATTGATAATGTTTCCTTCCGGAGTGGACTTGTCATCACACATCATTGATGATGTTTCCTTCAGTAGTAGACCTTGTCATCGAACATCATTGATGTTGTTTTTTTTTTTGGAGTGGATCTTATCATCACACATCATTGATGATGTTTCCTTCAGTAGTAGACCTTGTCATCGCACATCATTGATGTTGTTTCTTTTGGAGTGGACCTTGTCATCACACAACATCATTGATGATGTTTTCTTTAGAAAGTCCTTGTCATCACACAACATTATTATCTGGATAGAGGCTTCCAGAGTAGAGGTCGTTGCTACAGCTTCCACATAATTGTTCACTTGTCTAGCAACTGTCTTACATCTACCTAGCATAAAAAGTGATACCTGGAAATTATTTGAAAAGTAAAGGTGGTTGACATGATTGAGATTCTGTCACCCGTCGAGTGCCAGTTGGATTGTAACAATATAAGTAAATCATACACCCCAGGCATGGCTGGCTTAATAAGTGTCTAAACGTGTGCTGGCTAATCTAGCTGAACATGCGGAAGGGATGGTAAAGCTACAACTGTCTGTCTATGTGTGTCTGAACATGTACTGGCTAATCTAGCTGAACATGTGGTAGGGATGGTAAAGCTACAACTGTCTGTCTGTGTTTGTCTGAAGGTTCATGCAGCTCATCAGTGTGGTCAGTTCGGACCCCAGCATCCAGGCCCGCATGGGAGAGCTCTATGACAATGAGGGAGATAAGTCCCAGGCATTCCAGTACTACTTTGATGTGAGTGACTGTTCTTGTCTCATTGTTCTGTTTCTCAGACACCATTGTCATAGAATGTTCCACAGTGTTGTACATCAGTGTTGATGTTGTCAATGTGATCATTTGTATTGTTATAAAACAACATCATCTGACAATGGCTTAGACACAGATGTGAAGAAAATAACAACTGCATATATCAAGAGAGCAAAAGAGTTTGTGAAAAAAACAGTGAATGGAGAGCTGTGAACAAGTCAGCCATTGACATCAAGATAAACTTGCCTATTCTTCACAGGACATTGTAAAACAAGCTTTTGGACAGTGGTTGTAGATGACCAGGAAGAATATCATGAAGGAGTAGGCAGCACAATGTTGAAAGAGCTGGAACTGAAGACCTCAACTGAGATTAGGTTTATTAAGGAACAGAATCATGTGACATCTGCTAGACTTGTAACCTCAGAGAGCCTACTACTATTTATGATTATATACACTCTTAGAGCCTGCTGCTATTTATGATTACACACACTCTTAGAGCCTGCTGCTATTTATGATTACACACACTCTTATAGCCTGCTGCTATTTATGATTACACACACTCTTAGAGCCTGCTGCTATTTATGATTACAGACACTCTTAGAGCCTGCTGCTATTTATGATTACACACACTCTTAGAGCCTGCTGCTATTTATGATTACACACACTCTTAGAGCCTACTACTATTTATGATTACACACACTCTTAGAGCCTGCTGCTATTTATGATTACACACACTCTTAGAGCCTACTGCTATTTATGATTACACACACTCTGGGAGCCTACTACTATTTATGATTACACACACTCTGGGAGCCTACTACTATTTATGATTACACACACTCTGAGAGCCTACTACTATATATAATTACACACACTCTTAGAGCCTACTACTATATATGATTACACACACTCTTAGAGCCTGCTGCTATTTATGATTACACACACTCTTAGAGCCTACTACTATTTATGATTACACACACTCTGGGAGCCTACTACTATTTATGATTACACACACTCTTAGAGCCTGCTGCTATTTATGATTACACACACTCTTAGAGCCTGCTGCTATTTATGATTACACACACTCTTAGAGCCTACTGCTATTTATGATTACACACACTCTGGGAGCCTACTACTATTTATGATTACACACACTCTGGGAGCCTACTACTATTTATGATTACACACACTCTGAGAGCCTACTACTATATATAATTACACACACTCTTAGAGCCTACTGCTATTTATGATTACACACACTCTGGGAGCCTACTACTATTTATGATTACACACACTCTGGGAGCCTACTACTATTTATGATTACACACACTCTGAGAGCCTACTACTATATATAATTACACACACTCTTAGAGCCTGCTGCTATTTATGATTACACACACTCTGAGAGCCTACTACTATATATAAGTACACACACTCTGAGAGCCTACTACTATATATAATTACACACACTCTGGGAGCCTACTACTGTATATAATTACACACACTCTGAGAGCCTACTATATATATATAATTAACACACACTCATGGTAGCCTTACTACTATATATAATTACACACACTCTGAGAGCCTACTATATATATATATATATATATATATATATATATATATATATATATACTATATATATATATATATATATATATATATATATATATATATATATATATATAATTACACACACTCTTAGAGCCTGCTGCTATTAATGATTACACACACTCTTAAGCCTACTACTATTTATGATTACACACACTCTGGGAGCCTACTACTATATATAATTACACACACTCTGAGAGCCTACTACTATATATAATTACACACACTCTTAGAGCCTACTACTATATATGATTACACACACTCTGAGAGCCTACTACTATATATAAGTACACACACTCTGAGAGCCTACTACTATATATAATTACACACACTCTGAGAGCCTACTACTATATATAAGTACACACACTCTGAGAGCCTACTACTATATATAATTACACACACTCTTAGAGCCTACTACTATATATAATTACACACACTCTGGAAGCCTACTACTATATATAATTACACACACTCTGAGAGCCTACTACTATATATATATAATTACACACACTCTGGGAGACTACTACTATATATAATTACACACACTCTGAGAGCCTACTACTATATATAAGTACACACACTCTGAGAGCCTACTACTATACATAATTACACACACTCTGGGAGCCTACTACTGTATATAATTACACACACTCTGAGAGCCTACTATATATATATAATTACACACACTCTGGGAGACTACTACTATATATAATTACACACACTCTGAGAGCCTACTATATATATATAATTACACACACTCTGGGAGACTACTACTATATATAATTACACACACTCTGAGAGCCCACTACTATATATAATTACATACACTCTTAGAGCCTACTACTATATATAATTACACACACTCTGGGAGCCTTCTACTATATATAATTACACACACTCTGAGAGCCTACTACTATATATAATTACACACACTCTGAGAGCCTACTGCTATTTATAATTACACACACTCTGAGAGCCTACTACTATATATAATTACACACACTCTGAGAGCCTACTACTATATATAATTACACACACTCTGGGAGCCTACTACTATATATAATTACACACACTCTGAGAGCCTACTACTATATATAATTACACACACTCTGGGAGCCTACTACTATATATAATTACACACACTCTGGGAGCCTACTACTATATATAATTACACACACTCTGAGAGCCTACTACTATGTATAATTACACACACTCTGAGAGCCCACTACTATATATAATTACACACACTTTGAGAGCCTACTACTATATATAATTACACACACTTTGAGAGCCTACTACTTTATATATATAATTACACACACTCTGGGAGCCTACTACTATATATAATTACACACACTCTGAGAGCCTACTACTATATATAATTACACACACTCTTGTGAGCCTACTACTATATATAATTACACACACTCTGGGAGCCTACTACTATATATAATTACACACACTCTGGGAGCCTACTACTATATATAATTACACACACTCTAGGAGCCTACTACTATATATAATTACACACACTCTGGTAGTGCCTACTCGTTGATTTCACTGTTTCTGTTGACATCCACAGTCCTACCGACACTTTCCCTCAAACATCCCCGTCATTGAGTGGCTCGGAGCCTACTACATCGACTCTCAGTTCTGTGAGAAGGCCATCCATTACTTTGAGAGAGCTGCTATAGTACAGTAAGTTCCCTGACAGATTCACAGTAACCATCACCATCGCTGACTAGTCATTGCAGATTATGTGCTAGGTTGTTGTTGATCCAGGGCAGACATTTGCAGGCAGATGGAAGAGGTTTCACCTGGTGGTCAACAGTTATTTGGTTAAACAGATGATAAGTTGTTTCATAAAAGTTTGTACATGGATACAGGCTAGAGTGTCTGCAGCCAAGTTTGTACATGGATACAGGCTAGAGTGTCTGCAGCCAAGTCTGTACATGGATACAGGCTAGAGTGTCTGCAGCCAAGTCTGTACAGTGATACAGGCTAGAGTGTCTGCAGCCCAAGTCTGTACATGGATACAGGCTAGAGTGTCTGCAGCCAAGTCTGTACAGTGATACAGGCTAGAGTGTCTGCTTTAGCCAAGTATGTAATAGATACAGGCTAGAGTGTCTGCAGGCCAAGTCTGTACAGTGATACAGGCTAGAGTGTCTGCAGCCAAGTATGTACATTGAATACAGGCTAGAGTGTCTAGCCAATCTGTACAGTTGATACAGGCTAGAGTGTCTGCAGCCAAGTCTGTACAGTGATACAGGCGAGAGTGTCTGCAGCCCCAAGTTTGTACATGGATACAGGCTAGAGTGTCTGCAGCCCAAGTCTGTACATGGATACAGGCTAGAGTGTCTGCAGCCAAGTCTGTACATGGATACAGGCTAGAGTGTCTGCAGCCAAGTCTGTACATGGATACAGGCTAGAGTGTCTGCAGCCAAGTCTGTATCGCGAGTGATACAGGCTAGAGTGTCTGCAGCCCAAGTCTGTACAGACATTTGATACAGGCTAGAGTGTCTGCAGCCAAGTCCTGTACAGTGATACAGGCTAGAGTGTCTGCAGCCAAGTCTGTACATGGATACAGGCTAGAGTGTCTGCAGCCAAGTCTGTACAGTGATACAGGCTAGAGTGTCTGCAGCCAAGTCTGTACAGTGATACAGGCTAGAGTGTCTGCAGCCAAGTCTGTACGTGGATACAGGCTAGAGTGTCTGCAGCCAAGTTTGTACAGTGATACAGGCTAGAGTGTCTGCAGCCAAGTTTGTACAGGGATACAGGCTAGAGTGTCTGCAGCCAAGTTTGTACATGGATACAGGCTAGAGTGTCTGCAGCCCAAGTTTGTACATGGATACAGGCTAGAGTGTCTGCAGCCAAGTTTGTACATGGATACAGGCTAGAGTGTCTGCAGCCAAGTTTGTACATGGATACAGGCTAGAGTGTCTGCAGCCCAAGTTTGTACAGTGATACAGGCTAGAGTGTCTGCAGCCAAGTTTGTACATGGATACAGGCTAGAGTGTCTAGCCAAGTGTACATGGATACAGGCTAGTGTGTCTGCAGCCCAAGTTTGTACATGGATACAGGCTAGAGTGTCTGCAGCCAAGTTTGTACATGGATACAGGCTAGAGTGTCTGCAGCCAAGTCTGTACATGGATACAGGCTAGAGTGTCTGCAGCCAAGTTTGTACAGTGATACAGGCTAGAGTGTCTGCAGCCAAGTTTGTACAGTGATACAGGCTAGAGTGTCTGCAGCCAAGTCTGTACAGTGGATACAGGCTAGAGTGTCTGCAGCCAAGTTTGTACATGGATACAGGCTAGAGTGTCTGCAGCCAAGTTTGTACAGTGATACAGGCTAGAGTGTCTGCAGCCAAGTCTGTACAGGGATACAGGCTAGAGTGTCTGCAGCCAAGTTTGTACATGGATACAGGCTAGAGTGTTTGCAGCCAAGTCTGTACAATGATACAGGCTAGAGTGTCTGCAGCCAAGTCTGTACGTGGATACAGGCTAGAGTGTCTGCAGCCCAAGTTTGTACATGGATACAGGCTAGAGTGTCTGCAGCCAAGTCTGTACAGGGATACAGGCTAGAGTGTCTGCAGCCCAAGTTTGTACATGGATACAGGCTAGTGTGTCTGCAGCCAAGTCTGTACAGTGATACAGGCTAGAGTGTTTGCAGCCAAGTTTGTACAGTGATACAGGCTAGAGTGTCTGCAGCCCAAGTTTATACATGGATACAGGCTAGAGTGTCTGCAGCCAAGTTTGTACATGGATACAGGCTAGAGTGTCTGCAGCCAAGTTTGTACATGGATACAGGCTAGAGTGTCTGCAGCCCAAGTTTGTACATGGATACAGGCTAGAGTGTTGCAGCCCAAGTTTGTACATGGATACAGGCTAGAGTGTCTGCAGCCCAAGTTTGTACAGTGATACAGGCTAGAGTGTGTAGCAGCCAAGTTTGTACAGGATACAGGCTAGAGTGTTTGCAGCCCAAGTTTGTTACAGGATACAGGCTAGTGGTGTCTGCAGCCAAGTCTGTACGTGGATACAGGCTAGAGTGTCTGCAGCAAGTTTGTACAGTGATACAGGCTAGAGTGTCTGCAGCCAAGTTGTACAGTGATCCAAAGCTAGAGTGTCTGCAGCCACGTCTGTACAGGGATACAGGCTAGAGTGTCTGCAGCCAAGTTTGTACATGGATACAGGCTAGAGTGTCTGCAGCCAAGTTTGTACAGTGATACAGGCTAGATTGTCTGCAGCCAAGTCTGTACAGGGATACAGGCTAGAGTGTCTGCAGCCAAGTTTGTACATGGATACAGGCTAGAGTGTTTGCAGCCAAGTCTGTACAATGATACAGGCTAGAGTGTCTGCAGCCAAGTCTGTACGTGGATACAGGCTAGAGTGTCTGCAGCCCAAGTTTGTACATAGATACAGGCTAGAGTGTCTGCAGCCAAGTCTGTACAGGGATACAGGCTAGAGTGTCTGCAGCCCAAGTTTGTACATGGATACAGGCTAGTGTGTCTGCAGCCAAGTCTGTACAGGGATACAGGCTAGAGTGTCTGCAGCCAAGTTTGTACAGTGATACAGGCTAGAGTGTTTGCAGCCAAGTCTGTACAGTGATACAGGCTAGAGTGTCTGCAGCCAAGTCTGTACGTGGATACAGGCTAGAGTGTCTGCAGCCCAAGTTTGTACATGGATACAGGCTAGAGTGTCTGCAGCCAAGTCTGTAAAGGGATACAGGCTAGAGTGTCTGCAGCCAAGTTTGTATGGATGGTACGGCTAGGTGTGTGTCTGCAGCCAAGTCTGTATAGGGATACAGGCTAGAGTGTCTGCAGCCAAGTTTGTACAGTGATACAGGCTAGAGTGTCTGCAGCCAAGTTTGTACATGGATACAGGCTAGAGTGTCTGCAGCCAAGTTTGTACAGGGATACAGGCTAGAGTGTCTGCAGCCCAAGTTTGTACAGTGATACAGGCTAGAGTGTTTGCAGCCCAAGTCTGTACAGTGATACAGGCTAGAGTGTCTGCAGCCCAAGTTTGTACATGGATACAGGCTAGAGTGTCTGCAGCCAAGTCTGTACAGTGATACAGGCTAGAGTGTCTGCAGCCAAGTCTGTACATGGATACAGGCTAGAGTGTCTGCAGCCCAAGTTTGTACAGTGATACAGGCTAGAGTGTCTGCAGCCAAGTCTGTACAGTGATACAGGCTAGAGTGTCTGCAGCCAAGTCTGTACAGTGA
The DNA here is from genome assembly GCA_905116865.2 of Candidula unifasciata. NCBI lineage: Eukaryota > Metazoa > Mollusca > Gastropoda > Stylommatophora > Geomitridae > Candidula > Candidula unifasciata. The sequence continues at coordinate 45,017 of CAJHNH020000671.1, forward strand.
TACAGGCTAGAGTGTCTGCAGCCAAGTTTGTACAGTGATACAGGCTAGAGTGTCTGCAGCCCAAGTTTGTACAGTGATACAGGCTAGAGTGTCTGCAGCCAAAGTTTGTACATGGATACAGGCTAGAGTGTCTGCAGCCAAGTTTGTACATGGATACAGGCTAGAGTGTCTGCAGCCAAGTCTGTACATGGATACAGGCTAGAGTGTCTGCAGCCAAGTCTGTACATGGATACAGGCTAGAGTGTCTGCAGCCAAGTCTGTACATGGATACAGGCTAGAGTGTCTGCAGCCAAGTCTGTACAGTGATACAGGCTAGAGTGTCTGCAGCCCAAGTCTGTACATGGATACAGGCTAGAGTGTCTGCAGCCAAGTCTGTACAGTGATACAGGCTAGAGTGTCTGCAGCCAAGTCTGTACAGTGATACAGGCTAGAGTGTCTGCAGCCAAGTCTGTACAGTGATACAGGCTAGAGTGTCTGCAGCCAAGTTTGTACAGTGATACAGGCTAGAGTGTCTGCAGCCAAGTCTGTACAGGGATACAGGCTAGAGTGTCTGCAGCCCAAGTTTGTACAGTGATACAGGCTAGAGTGTCTGCAGCCCAAGTTTGTACAGTGATACAGGCTAGAGTGTCTGCAGCCAAGTTTGTACATGGATACAGGCTAGAGTGTCTGCAGCCAAGTTTGTACATGGATACAGGCTAGAGTGTCTGCAGCCAAGTTTGTACATGGATACAGGCTAGAGTGTCTGCAGCCAAGTTTGTACATGGATACAGGCTAGAGTGTCTGCAGCCCAAGTTTGTACATGGATACAGGCTAGAGTGTCTGCAGCCAAGTTTGTACAGTGATACAGGCTAGAGTGTCTGCAGCCAAGTTTGTACAGTGATACAGGCTAGAGTGTCTGCAGCCAAGTCTGTACATGGATACAGGCTAGAGTGTCTGCAGCCAAGTTTGTACATGGATACAGGCTAGAGTGTCTGCAGCCAAGTCTGTACAGTGATACAGGCTAGAGTGTCTGCAGCCAAGTCTGTACAGGGATACAGGCTTGAGTGTCTGCAGCCAAGTTTGTACAGGGGTATGTTCTGGAGTGTCATAATTTGATAACCCTATGTGTAGTGTGCTGTAGGTTGAAGACTTGCTGTCGTGTTAGCCTGATGAAGGCTCCATTGCCCAACACTTTGACAACATCAACCCCTAGCTGTGTAGCAGCCAGATTGTGACTGTAGTTGTTTGCCAAGACATGTTGGTGTACCTTGTGCTTTCACAACTGGCTTTGTTTATACAGCAAGAATGCTTCACTGCCCAACACTGCAGACAACAGTGTTCAACCCACTCAGCTTTGTACATTTGTAGAGATTTGTCTGTGTCCATGTTTCAAATTATTCACACTTCTATCACTCGCGACATGCGAACCTAACCTTTCTGCGACATGACATCTTCAACAATATCTTCCTCGACTTCTGTTGATCCACTGACCATGAGTCTAGCTGGCTTCACCCTCGCTTACTCGACTAGCCACAAGTATCTCGTGCTGTCACTTATTGCACGGACTTTCTACTTGCCACAATGTAATCGTGGAGACCATGCAAAGCAGGGTCATCACAGCATCATACAATTATTATTTTACTGGTGCTTCTTCTTCTTCTCCTCCTCTTCCTTGTTCTTCTTCTTCTTCTTTTCCTCCTCCTCCTTGTTCTTCTTCTTCCTCCTCCTTGTTCTTCTTCTTCTTCTCCTCCTCCTCCTTGTTCTTCTTCTTCTTTTTCTTCTTCTCCTCCTCCTCCTTGTTCTTCTTCTTCTTCTCCTCCTCCTCCTTGTTGTTCTTCTTTTTTTTTTTCTCCTCCTCCTTATTCTTCTTCTTCTTTTTCTCTTCCTCCTCCTTGTTCTTGTTCTTGTTCTTGTTCTTCTTCTTCTTCTTCTTCTTCTTCTTCTTCTTCTCTTCCTCCTCCTCCTTATTCTTCTTCTTCTTCTCTTCCTCCTCCTCTTTGTTCCTCTTCTTTTTCTCTTCCTGCTCCTCCTCTTCCTTCTTTTTCTTTTCCTCCTCCTCCTCATTGTTCTTTTTTTTTCTTCTTTGGTGTAAATGTGCGTGACCCTAAATGTGTCTTCGTGTGTTTGTCTGGGTATGTGTTTTTGTTTGTTTATCTGAGTGTGTGTCTCTGTGTTTGTCTGCATATTTGCCTGTGTATGTTTGTGTGTGTTTGTTTGTCTATGTGGCTGTATGTATGTGTCTGTGTGTGGCTGTCTGCCTTAGTGTATGTGTCTGAGTGTCTCTGTTTGTGTGTGTCAGTGTGTATGTCAGTGTGTGAGCATGTATGTATATATGTATGCTGTGTGTGTCTGTATGTAGGTGTTTGTATGTTTGTCTGTGTGTGAGTGTCAGTCTGTGTCTGTGTGTGCATTGAGTGTCTCTCCATGCATGCATTTATGTATGCCTGTATGTATGTATTATGTATGTATACATGCATTCATGCATGTATGTGTGTGTAAGTGAGTGGGTGAGCAAGTGTATGTGGGTGTGTGTACACGTGCAGATTTTTAAATGCATTTTTCAAACCATGCTTTTGTGTTCTTTTGTGATATTTATAATATGCATGTCATCATATGATAAAACATGCTGTATTACTAAATATGGGTGACTGGAAGGGCCAAATGTAAGATAGCCTGTGCACCCAATTTGTGACCCTATGAAAATAAAGTTTGTTTGTTCGTTCTTCTTCTCCTTCTTCTTTGTCATGTGTGATATGCTTGTCAGCGTCAGGGTATGTCTGTGTTGTGTTGTTTTATCTAAGTATTCCTTGTCTCAGACTTAGTTCAGGCCATTGTAGAGTTACATATAACCACCCTGTCTTCTCATCTCCAGACCGAACCAGGTCAAGTGGCACCTGATGATAGCAAGCTGTTACCGTCGCAGCGGCAACTACCAGAAGGCTCTGGAGACTTATAAACAGATTCACCGCAAGTTCCCAGACAACGTGGAGTGTGAGTATCCTGTTTGTTTTTGTTGTCACATCCAATGGCATCATCTCGTGGCATAGTGGTCAAGCCATACGCCTTGCACTGTCAAGATCCTGGGCTCATTTCATGGCTGTGTTGTTTGGTTTATGGGTGCTTTTTTTTTACAGACATTGCTAGGAATCATTACTGGAGCTTTGGAGGTTTGTGCTCAGCACCTGGGTAGCTGTAGTGCAGAGAGAGGCTTAGCTATATGGGATTAGACCTGATGCAGTGAAGTTGGTCCTCTCTTCTGTGAAGTTGGTCCTCTCTTTAGTGAAGTTGGTCCTCTCTTCAGTGAAGTTGGTCCTCTCTTCAATGAAGTTGGTCCTATCTTCAGTGAAGTTGGTCCTCTCTTCAATGAAGTTGGTCCTATCTTCAGTGAAGTTGGTCCTCTCTTCAGTTAAGTCTGTCCTCTCTTCAGTGAATTTGGTCCTCTCTTCAATGAATTTGGTCCTATCTTCAGTGAAGTTGGTCCTCTCTTCATCATGATTCCTGTCTCAACCACTTGTTTAGCCAGGTTTGGAACATGCACCAAAGAGGCTGCAGAAGCTGTGGATGGAAGCATGCTCATCTGTCCGCATGTTTGGGAGCTTCCCTTCTGACCAGCCCAGGTTTGGAACATGCACGATAACTGAGCCAGGTTACATTTCCTCTTCCTAAGATAAGGCCTAGTATCCTGGAACATGCACCACTGAGCCAGGTTTGGAGCATGCACTGAGCCCGGTTTGGCATGCACCACTGAGCCGGTTTGGAACATGCACCACTGAGCCAGGTTTGGAACATGCACCACTGAGCCAGGTTTGGAACATGCACCACTTGAACATGCACCACTGAGCCAGGTTGGAACATGCACCACTGAGCCAGGTTTGGAACATGCACCACTGAGCCAGGTTTGGAACATGCACCACTGAGCCAGGTTTGGAACATGCACCACTGAGCCAGGTTTGGAACATGCACCACTGAGCCAGGTTTGGAACATGCACCACTGAGCCAGGTTTGGAACATGCACCACTGAGCCAGGTTTGGAACATGCACCACTGAGCCAGGTTTGGAACATGCACCACTGAGCCAGGTTTGGAACATGCACCACTGAGCCAGGTTTGGAGCATGCACCACTGAGCCCGGTTTGGAACATGCACCACTGAGCCAGGTTTGGAACATGCACCACTGAGCCAGGTTTGGAACATGCACCACTGAGCCAGGTTTGGAACATGCACCACTGAGCCAGGTTTGGAACATGCACCACTGAGCCCGGTTTGGAACATGCACCACTGAGCCAGGTTTGGAACATGCACCACTGAGCCCGGTTTGGAACATGCACCACTGAGCCCGGTTTGGAGCATGCACCACTGAGCCCGGTTTGGAACATGCACCACTGAGCCTGGTTTGGAACATGCACCACTGAGCCCGGTTTGGAACATGCACCACTGAGCCCGGTTTGGAACATGCACCACTGAGCCAGGTTTGGAGCATGCACCACTGAGCCAGGTTTGGAACATGCACCACTGAGCCAGGTTTGGAACATGCACCACTGAGCCAGGTTTGGAACATGCACCACTGAGCCAGGTTTGGAACATGCACCACTGAGCCAGGTTTGGAACATGCACCACTGAGCCTGGTTTGGAACATGCACCACTGAGCCTGGTTTGGAACATGCACCACTGAGCCTGGTTTGGAACATGCACCACTGAGCCAGGTTTGGAACATGCACCACTGAGCCTGGTTTGGAGCATGCACCACTGAGCCCAGTTTGGAACATGCACCACTGAGCCCAGTTTGGAACATGCACCACTGAGCCCAGTTTGGAACATGCACCACTGAGCCAGGTTTGGAACATGCACCACTGAGTCAGACTGTTTGCCAGTGACAGAAGGAAAGAAGCTGACCGTTGTTTGACATTTCAGGCCTGAAGTTCCTGGTGCGTCTGTGCACTGACCTGGGACTGGGCGATGTCTTGGAGTACGCCAACAAGCTGAAGAAGGCAGAGAAAAATAAGGAGCTTCGAGAACAGGTTGGTCTCTCTCCCTAGTGTTGAGTCTTGGTATTTAGTCTGTTACTTCTGGTCTCAGAGACATGTATGCTGCTGCTGCTACAAGTGTCCGTTTGTGTTTCTTGCTTCAGTTTGTCAGTGTTGACTTGTCTTTCAGGTACTTGAATGTCACATAATTGAACATGTTCCTGCTACTTGTCAGAATAAAAAGAACAGCATAAAGTCTGTGTCAGCTTTACAAAACAGTTACAACAAACAAACAAATAATGTTGCAGTAATTAGCCTTCAACAGTACATCAATAACAAGAAACAGAACGATGCAGCACAAACAATTAAGTGACCATATTATGATATTCAGTTGAAACAAAATAGCAATAAACAGCAGAATTATATAAAGTACATAATGATTACTTCCACCAATCTGAATTGTGTACGGCCAATAAATAAACATGGCTGTTGACAAACAGGCATGCTGTTACTTGAGCTGCTCTGTGCCTAACATTTGGTTTGTTTTGGGGTTGTTGTTTTTTTCCAAGTTTCAGTGTAAAATGATAGTCAGTCTGTAGTTTCAGTGTAAAATTGCAATGTTTCCATATATTAAAAAAATAGCATACTTCTGACCTTGTAGAAGTCAGGCTGTCTGGTCCCTTACAACAAGGCCAATCTGGCACAAGAATTTCATCATTTATTTCTCTACAGAGAGCCACAAGTGCTGGCCGTCGAGGCAGTGGAAGAGGTCGGAGAGAAAGCAACGTCGGTAGTGGTGAGTTTGACAATTTGTTTCTTTTTCTTAGCATACACCAAGCTGAAAACTCCAGTGGAAAATTCTGGTTGTTTGTTAACTTCTGGACTTTGGTCCTGTTCCAGGGCTTTAGTTTTGCATGAACGTCTGTTTTCTAGATTTGGCTTATTTGTGTGCAGACTGTTGTTTCCTGGCCTCCAGGCAGATGCACTTTGGCTGTGAGGGAAACACTGGTCACTAGTAGACTTTTATGACATGCTTGTTGGCGTAGAGGGCCAGTATACCTTCATCTAAATCCAGCATACCTTCAACCAAATCCAGCATACCTTCATCTAAATCCAGCATACCTTCATCTAAATCCAGCATACCTTCATCTAAATCCATCAAACCTTCATCTAAATCCAGTATGCTTTCATCTAAATCCAGTATACCTTCATCTAAATCCAGCATACCTTCATCTAAATCCAGCATACCTTCATCTAAATCCAGCATACCTTCATCTAAATCCAGCATACCTTCATCTAAATCCAGCATGCTTTCATCTAAATCCAGCATGCCTTCATCTAAATCCAGTATGCTTTCATCTAAATCCAGCATACCTTCATCTAAATCCAGCATACCTTCATCTAAATCCAGCATACCTTCATTTAAATCCAGCATACCTTCATCTAAATCCAGCATACCTTCATCTAAATCCAGTATGCTTTCATCTAAATCCAGCATACCTTCAACCAAATCCAGTATGCCTTCATCTAAATCCAGCATACCTTCATCTAAATCCAGCATACCTTCATATTAATCCAGTATACCTTCATCTAAATCCAGCATACCTTCATCTAAATCCAGCATACCTTCATCTAAATCCAGCATACCTTCAACTAAATCCAGTATACCTTCATCTAAATCCAGTATACCTTCATCTAAATCCAGCATACCTTCAACCAAATCCAGTATACCTTCATCTAAATCCAGCATACCTTTAACCAAATCCAGCATACCTTCATCTAAATCCAGTATACCTTCATCTAAATCCAGCATACCTTTATCTAAATCCAGCATACCTTCATCTAAATCCAGCTTACCTTCATCTAAATCCAGCATACCTTCATCTAAAATTTTACCACTGGAAAATTATTTCAATATTTTTAATGTATTATGTTTATGCTTATTTTATTTTATTTCATGTTATTTTTTTACTTCATTCTATCTCGCATCAGTACCATTTATGACTCATTAACAGTTGTATTTCTTCTTCTCTTGTATTCCCACTATTATTTTATATCATCACTGTTACTTTTATGACTATTTTTATATCTTTCCTTTATCTTATTTTAATGTATTCATCTATATTACCAATTTTTTTTTTCCACATGATCCCTTGGTGTTTGGAGTACTCTCTCCTTTGTATTGTTATTGTTTTATAGTTGAGTTCATGTTAAGAAAGGCCCCGGCCGACACGTCGATTTGTATTGTGCTGTTTTGTGCAAGTTGTTTTGCTTCCCCATTTCATTAATCTTTTCACTTCCTTGGATTAATATCTTGGTGTTAGCTTGACTGCAGTCTCACCCCTTTTTTCACCACTGTTTATTTTCATTAGGCTGCAAAATCAAATACTTTCAGTAGACATATATTATTGCTACTCTTGAATAAGTTTGCATCTAGATATGGGTCATGTCACTAGGTCACAATGTGACAGGAGGAAATCATTGACAATCTTGTGTCCAGGTGTGCAGATTTGATTGGACAACCAATCTATAGTTGGTTGATTCCTTATTCTGCTCTGTCATGTGTTATGCTTGTTGTTGTGTGTTTTTGGATATGTATGTGAATGTTTAACTTGTCACTTGTGTCCAGACGTAGAACGTGAGGACAGTGCCGGGCATGGGGGCAAACAGTCACGCAAACAGAGGACACGACCGAGCCTGGATGATGGGGACAGTCGTGGTCCTTACCAGGCCAGTCATCCACAGGAACTAGGTGAGTCAGCCATGTTTGACCTCCCACTTTTGATTTCTACCTGTCGATTGCTGGGGTCTCCTGAAGGAAACCTTGACCTTGAGACCGATAGGGTATATTATATATATATATATTTGTCTAGACAAGTCTTAGTCATGTGGCCAGTATCTCACAGGCTGGCTTGGGTTCCTACAATGTTACCTTGTGTGTGTTGTATGAGGCTGTGTGGGCCAGTATCTCACAGGCTGGCTTGGGTTCCTACAATGTTACCTTGTGTGTGTTGTATGAGGCTGTGTGGGTCAGTATCTCACAGGCTGGCTTGGGTTCCTACAATGTTACCTTGTGTGTGTTGTATGAGGCTGTGTGGGCCAGTATCTCACAGGCTGGCTTGGGTTCCTACAATGTTACCTTGTGTGTGTTGTATGAGGCTGTGTGGGTCAGGGAGCCTGGCTATGTTTGGTTTATAATCTGTGGTGCAGTGGGTGTTCACTGAACCCCTTGTGTAAAACATCAGGAGGTTAGCATTGAATTAGTTTAGTACCGTGGCTTGGTTGAATCATGGTTGCTACACATAAGATTATCATTGAATTAGATTGGTACCATGGCATGGTTTAATCATGGTTGCTACACATGAGATTATCATTGAATTAGATCGGTACCATGGCATGGTTTAATCATGGTTCCTACTCATAAGATTATCATTGAATTAGATTGGTACCATGGCATGGTTAAATCATGGTTACTACATAATATTATCACTAGATTAGTTTATTTTCATGGCATGGTTTAATCATGGTTACTACATAAGATTATCACTGGATTAGTTTGGTACCGTGGCTTGGTTTAATCATGGTTACTACATAAGATTATCATTGAATTAGTTTACTGCCATATCATGGTTTAATCATGGTTCCTAGACATAAGATTATCACTGAATTAGTTTAGTGCCATAGCATGCTTTAATCATGGTTCCTACACATCAAATGATCATTGAATAAGATATTTGTCTGTCCCAGATGCCTCTTACTCTGACCCACTGGGCCCTCAGGCGGAGAGACCCAGGACAGCTGCCAGAAGGAAGAACCCACACGATGATGAGTTTGGGGATGAAGAGCTGGGAGAAGATCTGCTGCCTGAATAATGTTTCTCATCTTGTTCTGCTTCATTTTATTTTAAACTTCACATTAAGATAGTAAATTGTGATATATGAACATATAAAGTGCAACTGCCGTGTGAAAGATGAATGCTTGGAATCTAAGAGGGTCTGGGTGCCCAGTTTGTATTCCTTTAGAAATAAAGTTTGTTTGTTCTTATCCAGTTTGACAGCAATCCTGACTGTTCCTACTTGGTTGAGTTGTTTTTGCTGATTTATGCACCTTTGCTTGTATTGAATATCAGTGGGCTAGGCTGTCTAAAGTTCTCATGTGAGACTGTTGTATCCAAAGAATGGTACAGCACTTGTTTGACACTGCCACTCTCCCAGACATCCACCTTATGACTGCCCTCATGTGAGACTGTTGTATCCACAGAATGGTACAGCACTTGTTTGACACTGCCACTCTCCCAGACATCAACCTTATGACTGCCCTCATGTGAGACTGTTGTATCCACAGAATGGTACAGCACTTGTTTGACACTGCCACTCTCCCAGACATCAACCTTATGACTGCCCTCATGTGAGACTGTTGTATCCACAGAATGGTACAGCACTTGTTTGACATGGCCACTCTCCCAGACATCAACCTTATGACCGCCCTCATGTGAGACTGTTGTATTCACAGAATGGTACAGCACTTGTTTGACACTGCCACTCTCCCAGACATCTACCTTATGACTGCCCTCATGTGAGACTGTTGTACCCACAGAATGGTACAGCACTTGTTTGACACGGCCACTCTCCCAGACATCTACCTTATGACTGCCTATATCTTTTTTTTAACAACTTTATAAAAATATAGAATCTAACAATCAGCTGTCAATCATGTCTGTTGTTAGTTTATAGGCAGCCTGGTTCTGTAACAATTGGTCAAACCCCTGCAGGTCTAGCACCATATACCCAGCCTGGCAACAAGTGGTCATTTAGACCTGGCAGTCTCCCACCCTGCCTGGCAACAAGTGGTCATTTAGACCAGGCAGTCTCCCACCCTGCCTGGCAACAAGTGGTCATTTAGACCTGGCAGTCTCCCACCCTGCCTGGCCCAGACATGTGCTAGTAGAGTTTCTGAAGCAGACATTTGTTATTGGGAGCCACATTGGCTTGTGTGGTTACCTGCCAGCCTAGTGGAGACGGGGCCTGATCCACATTAAGGGCTATGTTTGATCAAACCTATCCTAAATTTGGGCTCTTGGGAATGTTTTAAGAATAAAGATGGCTGACTAAATATTGTTACCATCCCTTGAATGAGTGACTAAATATTGACACCATCCCTTGAGTGACTGAATGTTGGTACCATTCCTTGAGTGACGAAATACTGGCACCAGTCCTCAAGTGACTAAATATTGGCACCAGCCATCAAGTGACTAAATATTGGCACCAGCACTCAAGTGACTAATTATTGGCACCAGCCCTCAAGTGACTAAATATTGGTACCAGCCCTCAGGTGACTAAATATTGGCACCAGCCCTCAAGTGACTAAATACTGGCACCACCCCCCAAGTGACTAAATACTGGCACCAGCCCTCAAGTGACTAATTATTGGCACCAGCCCTCAAGTGACTAAATACTGGCACCAGCCCTCAAGTGACTAAATATTGGCACCAGCCCTCAGGTGACTAAATACTGGCACCACCCCCAAGTGACTAAATACTGGCACCAGCCCTCAAGTGACTAATTATTGGCACCAGCCCTCAAGTGACTAAATATTGGCACCAGCCCTCAAGTGACTAATTATTGGCACCAGCCCTCAAGTGACTAAGGGTCTATTAAATTATAGCAGCATATGTGCAGCATGCTTGAAGTTCATTTAAATCTTTGTTTGACATCATGAATGGCATTAAACAGCCACACTGTGTGTGAGTTCCTAACTGGTTGCAGGACTCTTGTCTATCCTGGTATTGACACGGGGACTAAAAGAGTATGAGTTGATTGGTTTAGAATCAGTTACAGTTGACCTGGCAGTGTCATGGTCGAGTGGCCACGCTGTCAGAATATGACCTGTGTTTTATGTCAGGTTGGGTGACTGGCTTGTCAGCATGTGCTACCATTTTGTGAGAACTGTGTAATGTTTTTTTTTTGTCATTTTGGGAGAACAGTGTGATGTTTTTCTGTTGTCATTTTGTGAGAACTGTGTGATGTTTTTTTGTTGTCATTTTGGGAGAACAGTGTGATGTTTTTCTGTTGTCATTTTGTGAGAACTGTGTGATGTTTTTCTGTTGTCATGTTGTGAGAACTGTGTGATTTATTTCTGATGTAATTTTGTGAGAACTGTATGATGTTTTTCTGATGTAATTTTGTGACCAGATTTAACTTGTAACTGTGATACTGACATTTCCGTCCAGCTGAGTTTGATGTATTATGCAGAAATCTACAGCTCATTGTTTACGGATACCATAACCATCATCATCATGTGCTGTAGATCACCTATGGTTTCCTGTCTGTTCTTCTATTTACAACTGTTCACTTTCATCAATGACATCCAGACCAGCATCTTTGGCCTCTCTCAGCAACTGTCATTAGGCTTTGTGTATATATATATATATATATATATATATATATATATATATATATATATAATATATATATATATATATAAATATATATGACTGACATGCAGTCACTGACAGTGTGTGGGAGAGAGCAGACTCACCTGCAGTCACTGACAGTGTGTGGGAGAGAGCAGACTCACCTGCAGTCACTGACAGTGTGTGGGAGAGAGCAGACTCACCTGCAGTCACTGACAGTGTGTGGGAGAGAGCCGACTCACCTGCAGTCACTGACAATGTGTGGGAGAGAGCAGACTCACCTGCAGTCACTGACAGTGTGTGGGAGAGAGCCGACTCACCTGCAGTCACAGAGAGAGACAGAGAAAGAGAGTGAGTGAGCTGCAGTAAGTCTAGCATTAAAGATTATCAGTGCCATGATAAGCATGTACATTGTGACTACATTGCAATCATTTTGTTGGTAGTAAAGTGCAACACAAATTATCAGTGTCTGTCATGTATATCTGTGCCATGAGAAGCATGTACATTGTGACTACATTGCAATCATTTTGTTGGTAGTAAAGTGCAACACAAATTATCAGTGTCTGTCATGTATATCTGTGCCATGAGAAGCAAGTACATTGTGACTACATTGAAATCATTTTGTTGGTAGTAAAGTGCAACACAAATTATCACAGTGTCTGTCATGTATATCTGTGCCATGAGAAGCAAGTACATTGTGACTACATTGCAATCATTGTGTTGGTAGTAAAGTGCAACACAAATTATCACAGTGTCTGTCATGTATATCTGTGCCATGAGAAGCATGTACATTGTGACTACATTGCAATCATTGTGTTGGTAGTAAAGTGCAACACAAATTATCACAGTGTCTGTCATGTATATCTGTGCCATGAGAAGCAAGTACATTGTGACTACATTGCAATCATTTTGTTAGTAGTAAAGTGCAGCACAAATTATCACAGTGTCTGTCATGTATATCTGTGCCTGTCTGCCATGTCAGTGTTTGTTATGGCCATACACTTGTTTGTTTACTCAAGCCTTCTGAGTCATGTTAACTGTGTTCCTGTTTGATATCAGAGTCATGTCCACAATCAGCTGTGGTCTGTTTGACATCATAGTCATGTCCACAATCAACTGTGGTCTGTTTAACATCATAGTCATGTCCACAATCAGCTGTGGTCTGTTTGACATCATAGTCATGTCCACAATCAGCTGTGGTCTGTTTGACATCATAGTCATGTCTAAAATAAAAAGTAGAGAAAAACTTCAAGTTACTTAAGGTGTATCAAGGATAGCATGGCTGTTCTGAAAAAAACTTGATGTGACCAGTGAAACAAAACATGTTAGTAAGATAGTCGACAGTCTGGTCGCTAGGTAGCCTTGTGTTTTGTACGTCATATTTGTGTTTTCTAAAGTCGCCTTATACTTTGTGAAAGTCACAGTGTGTTTCTTAAAAGTCATCTTGTGTTTTCTGAAAGATGCCCTGCTAAAAGTCATTTTGTGTTTTCTAAAAGTCGCAATGTGTCGGACCCGTCAGGCACAACCAATGAAAGACTTGTGCCATACATTGAATAGCCTAAGGTGTCCCAAAGGAGAAAGATATAAAGTGACTTGATGTATCCCAATGACAGTGGACCACTTACTAAGAAACTTCAGCTATCGATTTGCCAAGACTAGTGAGAGACCTAAGAAGTACCCTTAAGTGACTCAAGGTGTCTCAAAGGATCAACACATTGAACGATGTCCCCAAGAGAAAGGACATTTAGTGACTTGTAACCAGTGCTAATAAATGACTTACCAAGAAAAAATCAGTCATAATGTTTTACAAAGGAGAAAGACATCGGGTGACTTGAGATATCCTAAGGACACTAAACACTTTATCAATGAACATTGGTGAAGACTTACTAAGGAAATCAAGGGAAAGTTTTGCTGTGTGCATTGAGTGACTTAAGATGTCCCAAAGGAGAAAGACATCGAATAAATTAAGGTGTCCAAGGAATAGTGGCCGATTCTACCAAAGAACTTCAGTAAATGATTTTCAAAGGTCAGTAAACAAACTGAGAAGTGTCTTGAGTGACTTAAAGTGCCCCAAACGAAAAATACACTGAGCTATTTAATGTGTATCACAGTGAAAACCTTATAAAAGTCTTAACCCGCTTAACTCTTTAAGTCCCAAGGAATGCATCATAAGTTCATAGGTTCCTACCTAGAAGCCCGATGAACGCATGATGCGCCGATTGTATTACTTTCTTTACTACCCACTGGGCCTGTGATGCTAAACCCCCTTGGGACTCAAAGAGTTAAATGTGTCCTGAGGATAGTGGTTGACTTATTCAGAAACTTTAATGAAAAATTTATGCTGACCAACTAGAGAAGTACACTGAGTCACTACCAAGGAACTTTGGTGAACCATTTAGAGCAGTGACCAAGTTGTGAGGTACATTGTGCGACTTCTGGTGACCCTTGGCACATAAACACCTAACTAGTCAACTTGACTCTCTCACTGAACATCAGCATCTAATATTTTGACTTGACAATAACCCAACCTAATTCAATTTTCCTATTGTGTTATACAAAAAGTCAGCACCATGTGCCACAGAGGCCCTAATACCCCACATCTAACATGCCCGCTTACTGATCATCCGCACTTAACATTGTGACATAATACCAACACCTTTTGTGTCATAATTTTTTTTTCAACTCTATATAAAGTTGTAGCACCATACACAGTGGCCCCTAAAACCCCTCTTGTAACTAGCTGACACTACAACTGAAATGCTTACTAAGCCACCGGCACCTAACACCTCAACAAAATTTACCCAAATTGTTTTCATTTTTCCCTCTGTGTAGATCATGGCACCATATGCAGTGACCCTAAACCCTCTGACATGACAACTTGACCCTTCACTGATTCACCGGCACCAGCCACATAAAAAAAAAATGTTACTCCAAAGTCATAGCACCATATGCAGTGATCCCTAAAATGCCTCATATTAATAGTTGACATAACAAATTGACCTCTGAGTGATCCGCCATCACCCAGTAATATGTGATGACTTTCATTCGTGTGCTTTAATTTTCATTTTTTTTCTCAAGTCATAGCATCATGTACCTTTATAGCACTAACTCTAAAACCCTCACATAACTAGCTGACTAAGCAACTTAAACCCTCGCTGAGTCACATGCACCTAACACTATGACATAACACCTGCTATTTTGACATAATTTATACTTTACATAAAGTCATAGCACCTTATGCCTATGAGATTCTGATGACACAGCTTCCCTATCGCCACCTAGTTGTTGACTACCAAAACTTCAGCTGATCAGTTAACAACCGACATCACAACATACTCGGGAGAGACATGATCGCCCTCGCCTGTCGGTATGGCACTTGCTGATGATAATGCTACTGTTTGACCATAAACCACCACTCGAGCCCTGACACCCGCCCCTATAATCAGTTTTACTTATTTTACTGTATAATGTATTTTCTATCCCTCTCAACGAAGCCAATCAATACCCCTCTCTTCTACTAATTATAAGTCTAGTGTCATATGGCTCAATTTTTTCACTTTTATATATTTCTACATTATAACATATATAAGTTCTGTCTGCCGTCACTAAGCCAATCAATACCCATAGTTTTCTTTATTCTACTATATAACTTCTAAAACGGTTTCCGTACTGTCCTTGTTATATCCCACCAACAGACCCACACACAAATAACAAGACAAGAAAAAGTCAAACAGCCATAATAAGACAAAGAACAAAAATAAAACCAAACCACCTTAAACTCAGTAAACCACCCTAATAGACACAAAGAAGACAAAGCAACATTAAGTACTTCACGAATAGCTGCCCTAACCGTCATCTCTGAGCCAGGTCATGCGGGTGTTCAAGGAAACGAGCGTGCTATCTTGCTGACAATGCGGTCGCTATGGCTGGCCCAGTACTGGACAGACGCGATGTTATCAATGCTATGCGCTGCACTTACTGTATAGAGGAGCACGCCAAAGGACATGACTCCGTATCCCTGTCTAGACTGATGGACATGGGGGTGCAGCCTGGAGCGGCAAAAAAGGAAAATGTCACTAAGGGGACAATACGTTTCAACACAGAACAGGCGTCATCGGTTGTTTTACACTTGTGGAACTTTTGAGGAGAAGATCGGAGCACCTATGGATCTGTCCGGAGTGCTGTGATGATAATCCTTTCTAATCACTAAATAAATTAAAACACCATAAATTTTTTAAACCATCGTAATAGACACATAGAAAAACAAAATCAAACACCATAAATCCTTTAAACCACCGTAAAAGACTCAGAGGAGGAAAAACACAAACACAAAATACCCTTTAAATAAACACAAAGAAGAAGAAACCAAAGCACCGCAAATCCTTAAACGACCATAATTGAGACAAATAAGAAAAACAACCGAGCCATAATAAGTCCTTGAAACAACCGTAAATGAGACAAGGAACCAAAAAAAACCTGTTTAGCAGTACAGCCGATATTATCTTATAGCGTGTAGATAATAGTGATATTCCTCTATAATTTTCACACTTTTACTTGTCTCCTTTTTTTAAAATAGTCGTAATAGCGACATGATTTTGACGCATTATTGACTAGGAAATCCTATGAATCCCTGACAATCGGTAGGCAGGCCAAACAATTTCTGGAGATGTGGTTTTACAGAAGAATGCTTAGAATGAATACATTGGACAGCCAAAAAGAGCAACCAAGAGGTTTTGAAAGAGGCGGGAGCCCGAAGACAACTTATCACAGACATCAGAAGAAGACAGTCATCATTTTTCGGCCATGTTATGAGAAGAGGGAAAATAGAACATGTTGTGACCACTGGAAAGATCTGTGGAAGGAGGGGTAGAGGAAGACAACGAGAGAAGATTCTTGACAGTCTTGTTGCATGGCATGGAGGTGTGTCAGCACACGAACTAATACATGCTGCAAGAGATCGTAGATTATGGAGAGGCATGACCGCCCACGCCAGTCGGCAAGGCACCTGATGATGATGATAGTCAATGCTGTGTGGCACTGGTAGTCCTGTCTATCTACAACCTTATAGCCCATGTTGTGTGGCATTAGTAGTCGTGTCTACAACCTTATAGTCCATGTTGTGTGGCACTGGTAGTCATGTCTACAACCTTATAGTCCATGTTTTGTGGCACTGGTAGTCGTGTCTACAACCTTATGGTCCATGTTGTGTGGCACTGGTAGTCGTGTCTATCTACAACCTTATAGTCCATGTTGTGTGACACTGGTAGTCGTGTCTACAACCTTATAGTCCATGTTGTGTGGCACTGGTAGTCGTGTCTATCTACAACCTTATAGCCCATGTTGTGTGGCACTGGTAGTCGTGTTTATCTACAACCTTATAGTCCATGTTGTGTGGCATTAGTAGTCGTGTCTACAACCTTATAGTCCATGTTGTGTGGCACTGGTAGTCGTGTCTATCTACAACCTTATAGTCCATATTGTGTGGCATTAGTAGTCGTGTCTACAACCTTATAGTCCATGTTGTGTGGCACTGGTAGTCGTGTCTACAACCTTATAGTCCATATTGTGTGGCATTGGTAGTCGTGTCTACAACCTTATAGTCCATGTTGTGTGACACTGGTAGTCGTGTCTACAACCTTATAGCCCATGTTGTGTGGCACTGGTAGTCGTGTCTATCTACAACCTTATAGTCCATGTTGTGTGACACTGGTAGTCGTGTCTATCTACAACCTTATAGTCCATATTGTGTGGCACTGGTAGTCGTGTCTACAACCTTATAGTTCATGTTGTGTGGCACTGGTAGTCGTGTCTACAACCTTATAGCCCATGTTGTGTGGCACTGGTAGTCGTGTCTATCTACAACCTTATAGTCCATGTTGTGTGACACTGGTAGTCGTGTCTACAACCTTATAGTCCATGTTGTGTGGCACTGGTAGTCGTGTCTACAACCTTAGTCCATGTTGTGTGTCACTAGTAGTCGTGTCTACAACCTTAATCCATGTTTTGTATCACTGGTAGTCCTGTCTATCTACAACCTTATAGTCCATGTTGTGTGGCATTAGTAGTCATGTCTACAACCTTATAGTCTATGTTTTGTGGCACTGGTAGTCGTGTCTACAACCTTATAGTCCATGTTGTGTGGCACTGGTAGTCGTGTCTACAACCTTATAGTCCATGTTGTGTGGCACTGGTAGTCGTGTCTACAACCTTAGTCCATGTTGTGTGTCACTAGTAGTCGTGTCTACAACCTTAATCCATGTTGTGTGTACCTAGTAGTCGTGTCTACAACCTTAGTCCATGTTGTGTGGCACTGGTAGTCGTGTCTACAACCTTATAGTCCATGTTGTGTGGCACTAGTAGTCGTGTCTACAACCTTAGTCCATGTTGTGTGGCACTGGTAGTCGTGTCTACAACCTTATAGTCCATGTTGTGTGTCACTAGTAGTCGTGTCTACAACCTTAGTCCATGTTGTGTGGCACTGGTAGTCGTGTCTACAAATTTATAGCCCATGTTGTGCGGCACTGGTAGTCGTGTCTACAACCTTATAGCCCATGTTGTGTGGCACTGGTAGTCGTGTCTACAACCTTATAGTCCATGTTGTGTGGCACTGGTAGTCGTGTCTACAACCTTATAGCCCATGTTGTGTGGCACTGGTAGTCGTGTCTACAACCTTATAGTCTATGTTGTGTGGCACTGGTAGTCGTGTCTACAACCTTATAGTCCATGTTGTGTGGCACTGGTAGTCTTGTCTATCTACAACCTTATAGTCCATGTTGTGTGACACTGGTAGTCTTGTCTATCTACAACCTTATAGTCCATATTGTGTGGCACTGGTAGTCGTGTCTACAACCTTATAGTCCATGTTGTGTGGCACTGGTAGTCGTGTCTACAACCTTAGTCCATGTTGTGTGGCACTGGTAGTCGTGTCTACAACCGTATAGTCCATGTTGTGTGGCACTGGTAGTCGTGTCTACAACCTTATAGTCCATGTTGTGTGGCACTGGTAGTCGTGTCTACAACCTTATAGTCCATGTTGTGTGGCACTGGTAGTCGTGTCTACAACCTTATAGTCCATGTTGTGTGGCACTAGTAGTCGTGTCTACAACCTTATAGTCCATGTTGTGTGGCACTGGTAGTCGTGTCTACAACCTTATAGTCTATGTTTGTGTGGCACTGGTAGTGAGTTTCTGTCTACAACCTTATAGTCCTGTTGTGTGGCACTGGTAGTCGTGTCTACAACCTTAGTCCATGTTGTTTGGCACTGGTTATCGTGTCTACAACCTTATAGTCCATGTTGTGTGTCACTAGTAGTCGTGTCTACAACCTTAGTCCATGTTGTGTGGCACTGGTAGTCGTGTCTACAACCTTATAGCCCATGTTGTGTGGCACTGGTAGTCGTGTCTACAACCTTATAGCCCATGTTGTGTGGCACTGGTAGTCGTGTCTACAACCTTATAGTCCATGTTGTGTGGCACTGGTAGTCGTGTCTATCACAACCTTATAGTCCATGGTTGTGTGGCATTGGTAGTCGTGTCTACAACCGTATAGCCCATGTTGTGTGGCACTCGTTTACTGTAGTCGTGTCTACAACCTTTTTGTCCATGTTTGTGTGTCACTAGTAGTCGTGTCTACAACCTTAATCCATGTTGTGTGTCACTAGTAGTCGTGTCTACAACCTTAGTCCATGTTGTGTGGCACTGGTAGTCGTGTCTACAACCTTATAGTCCATGTTGTGTGGCACTGGTAGTCGTGTCTACAACCTTAGTCCATGTTGTGTGGCACTGGTAGTCGTGTCTACAACCTTATAGCCCATGTTGTGTGGCACTGGTAGTCGTGTCTACAACCTTATAGCCCATGTTGTGTGGCACTGGTAGTCGTGTCTACAACCTTATAGCCCATGTTGTGTGGCACTGGTAGTCGTGTCTACAACCTTATAGTCCATGTTGTGTGGCACTGGTAGTCGTGTCTACAACCTTATAGTCCATGTTGTGTGGCATTGGTAGTCGTGTCTATCTACAACCTTATAGCCCATGTTGTGTGGCACTGGTAGTCGTGTCTACACAACCTTATAGCCCATGTTGTGTGGCACTGGTAGTCGTGTCTACAACCTTATAGTCCATGTTGTGTGGCACTGGTAGTCGTGTCTCAACAACCTTATAGTGTCCATGAATTGTGTGGCACTGGTAGTCTTTGTCTATCTACAACCTTATAGTCCATGTTGTGTGACACTGGTAGTCTCTTGTCTATCTACAACCTTATAGTCCATATTGTGTGGCACTGGTAGTCGTGTCTACAACCTTATAGTCCCATGTTGTGTGGCACTGGTAGTCGTGTCCTACAACCTTAGTCCATGTTGTGTGTGCACTGGTAGTCGTGGTCTACAACCTTATAGTCCATGTTGTGTGGCACTGTAGTCGTGTCTACAACCTTATAGTCCATGTTGTGTGTCACTGGTAGTCGTGTCTACAACCTTTAGTCCATGTTGTGTGGCACTGGTAGTCGTGTCTACAACCTTATAGTCCATGTTGTGTCTGGCACTGGTAGTCGTGTCTACAAACCTTATAGTCCATGTTGTGTGGCACTGGTAGTGTGTGTGTCTACAACCTTATAGTCCATGTTGTGTGGCACTGGTAGTCGTGTCTACAACCTTATAGTCCATGTTGTGTGGCACTGGTAGTCGTGTCTACAACCTTATAGTCCATATTGTGTGGCATTCGTAGTCGTGTCTATCTACGTGTCTATCTTATGTACTTTTAATCGTTTGTGACACAGATGATCTTCCCTGCCATGATGTCAGACTTTCCAGCATCTTCTCTCTCAGGCTCCCTCTGCGTCCTTTCCCCTCCAACATTTCCACTGTCACGGTTTACTTCAGTTTTCTCCTTTTCGTGACATGATAAGAGTATCTCTTTCCTATGTGGAGAATCACTTGTCAGTTTTTTTGATGACATCATAACAGTTTTTTTAATCCATCCACTCTTCCATTAAACCCTATCTCTGCCACTTCCACATAATTTTTCACTAACTGTCCATGATTGACTTCCGGCGGAAGATTTACAAAGGTAAAAACTTGGACTTTCTCTTGCAAAAAAAAAAGCAAGGGTAAGAAGTCACAGAACAGAGAGAAAACAGAAAAACATCAAAGCTCAAGACATACAATCTGGCACACGACCTCTATCTGTGGTCCTGAGAAAGAATCCTGTCTTCTGTCTACTATATATAATTTGTTAGGTTGAGATGTCTAGAAAATATGAAAAACAATTCTGTGCGGTCTCCGCAATGAAGGCTGGCTACAGTTCACTGCTTGCCATCTTTGGGAACATGAAGTGGTGAGGCCTCAATTATACCACGGTGCAACAGCCGCCCCTAGAAATAATCAACAACAGACGAACTGTTGTATGTGAAAGTCACTGTGGTGGGTAAGGAGTTAAAGCAGGCGTTTTGTGAAGCTTGGGTTTTGTGAAGCATGGGTTTTGTGAAGCTTGGGTTTTGTGAAGCATGGGTACACAAGGACATTCATGTTGTGTTGACAGGTTGTGAAGCATGGGTACACAAGGGCATTCATGTTGTGTTGACAGGTTGTGAAGCATGGGTACACAAGGGCATTCATGCTGTGTTGACAGGTTATGAAGCATGGGTACACAAGGGCATCCATGTTGTGTTGACCGGTTGTGAGTGTAAAAATATTTGGGGCCACTGTAAAAAAGTGGAGCGTAGGCCACTTGCAGCTGGGAAATCATGAGTCGCCTGAAGTTCATGGCAGGGTTGCGATATGTTACCACAGTCCATCATGGATATTGTGGGATCCATGTGGGTCAACAGCATGGGTGGGTTGTGAACCCCAGCTTTTAGTGAGAGAGTGAGGATCACACGGAATGAACAGCAGGTGGGGGAAATCCCATGGTGATTTGAGTGAGTCAGTCTGTCTAAGTGTGTGGACATGTGTGTAAAGTGTTTCAAGTCCCATGTGAGTCAGTCTGTCTAAGTGTGTGGACATGTGTGTGTGTAAAGTGTTTCAAGTCCCATGTGAGTCAGTCTGTCTAAGTGTGTGGACATGTGTGTAAAGTGTTTCAAGTCCCATGTGAGTCAGTCTGTCTAAGTGTGTGGACATGTGTGTAAAGTGTTTCAAGTCCCATGTGAGTCAGTCTGTCTAAGTGTGTGGACATGTGTGTGTAAAGTGTTTCAAGTCCCATGTGAGTCAGTCAGTCTAAGTGTGTGGACATGTGTGTGTAAAGTGTTTCAAGTCCCATGTGAGTCAGTCTGTCTAAGTGTGTGGACATGTGTGTGTAAAGTGTTTCAAGTCCCATGTGAGTCAGTCTGTCTAAGTGTGTGGACATGTGTGTGTAAAGTGTTTCAAGTCCCAAGTGAGTCAGTCTGTCTAAGTGTGTGACATGTCTAAAGTGTTTCAGTGTGTGTCTAAGTGTGTGTGTGTAAAGTGTTTCAAGTCCCAAGTGTGTTTCTAAAGTCTGGACAAGTGTCAAGTCATGTGTGTCTAAGTGTGTGGACATGTGTGTAAAGTGTTTCAAGTCCCATGTGAGTCAGTCTGTCTAAGTGTGTGGACATGTGTGTGTAAAGTGTTTCAAGTCCCATGTGAGTCAGTCTGTCTAAGTGTGTGGACATGTGTGTGTAAAGTGTTTCAAGTCCATGTGAGTCAGTCTGTCTAGTGTGTGTGGACATTGTGTGTGTAAAGTGTTTCAAGTCCCATGTGAGTCAGTCTGTCTAAGTGTGTGGACATGTGTGTAAAGTGTTTCAAGTCCCATGTGAGTCAGTCTGTCTAAGTGTGTGGACATGTGTGTGTAAAGTGTTTCAAGTCCCATGTGAGTCAGTCTGTCTAAGTGTGTGTGGACATGTGTGTAAAGTGTTTCAAGTCCCATGTGAGTCAGTCTGTCTAAGTGTGTGGACATGTGTGTAAAGTGTTTCAAGTCCTGGACATGTGTGTGTAAAGTGTTTCAAGTCCCATGTGAGTCAGTCTGTCTAAGTGTGTGGACATGTGTGTAAAGTGTTTCAAGTCCCATGTGAGTCAGTCTGTCTAAGTGTGTGGACATGTGTGTAAAGTGTTTCAAGTCCCATGTGAGTCAGTCTGTCTAAGTGTGTGGACATGTGTGTGTAAAGTGTTTCAAGTCCCATGTGAGTCAGTCTGTCTAAGTGTGTGGACATGTGTGTGTAAAGTGTTTCAAGTCCCATGTGAGTCAGTCTGTCTAAGTGTGTGGACATGTGTGTGTAAAGTGTTTCAAGTCCCAAGTCAGTCTGTCTAAGTGTGTGGACATGTGTGTAAAGTGTTTCAAGTCCCATATGAGTCAGTCTGTCTAAGTGTGTGGACATGTGTGTAAAGTGTTTCAAGTCCCATGTGAGTCAGTCTGTCTAAGTGTGTGGACATGTGTGTAAAGTGTTTCAAGTCCCATGTGAGTCAGTCTGTCTAAGTGTGTGGACATGTGTGTGTCAAGTCCCATGTTGTCTAAGTGTGTCAAGTCAAGTCCCATGTGATCAGTCTGTCTGTGTGTGGACATGTGTGTAAAGTGTTTCAAGTCCCATGTGAGTCAGTCTGTCTAAGTGTGTGGACATGTGTGTAAAGTGTTTCAAGTCCCATGTGAGTCAGTCTGTCTAAGTGTGTGGACATGTGTGTGTAAAGTGTTTCAAGTCCCATGTGAGTCAGTCTGTCTAAGTGTGTGGACATGTGTGTGTAAAGTGTTTCAAGTCCCATGTGAGTCAGTCTGTCTAAGTGTGTGGACATGTGTGTGTAAAGTGTTTCAAGTCCATGTAAAGTCAGTCTGTCTAAGTGTGTGGTGTGTGTAAAGTGTTTCAAGTCCCATGTGAGTCAGTCTGTCTAAGTGTGTGGACATGTGTGTAAAGTGTTTCAAGTCCCATGTGAGTCAGTCTGTCTAAGTGTGTGGACATGTGTGTGTAAAGTGTTTCAAGTCCCATGTGAGTCAGTCTGTCTAAGTGTGTGGACATGTGTGTGTAAAGTGTTTCAAGTCCCATGTGAGTCAGTCTGTCTAAGTGTGTGGACATGTGTGTAAAGTGTTTCAAGTCCCATGTGAGTCAGTCTGTCTAAGTGTGTGGACATGTGTGTAAAGTGTTTCAAGTCCCATGTGAGTCAGTTCAAGTCTAAGTGTGTGGACATGTGTGTGTGTAAAGTGTTTCAAGTCCCATGTGAGTCAGTCTGTCTAAGTGTGTGGACATGTGTGTGTAAAGTGTTTCAAGTCCCATGTGAGTCAGTCTGTCTAAGTGTGTGGACATGTGTGTAAAGTGTTTCAAGTCCTGGACATGTGTGTGTAAAGTGTTTCAAGTCCCATGTGAGTCAGTCTGTCTAAGTGTGTGTGGACATGTGTGTAAAGTGTTTCAAGTCCCATGTGAGTCAGTCTGTCTAAGTGTGTGGACATGTGTGTAAAGTGTTTCAAGTCCCATGTGAGTCAGTCTGTCTAAGTGTGTGGACATGTGTGTGTAAAGTGTTTCAAGTCCCATGTGAGTCAGTCTGTCTAAGTGTATGGACATGTGAGTGTAAAGTGTTTCAAGTCCCATGTGAGTCAGTCTGTCTAAGTGTGTGGACATGTGTGTGTAAAGTGTTTCAAGTCCCATGTAAGTCAGTCTGTCTAAGTGTGTGGACATGTGTGTAAAGTGTTTCAAGTCCCATGTGAGTCAGTCTGTCTAAGTGTGTGGACATGTGTGTGTAAAGTGTTTCAAGTCCCATGTGAGTCAGTCTGTCTAAGTGTGTGGACATGTGTGTAAAGTGTTTCAAGTCCATGTGAGTCAGTGTGTCTAAGTGTGTGGACAGTCTGTGTGTGTGGAAAGTGTGTTAAAGTCCCATGTGAGTCAGTCTGTCTAAGTGTGTGGACATGTGTGTAAAGTGTTTCAAGTCCCATGTGAGTCAGTCTGTCTAAGTGTGTGGACATGTGTGTGTAAAGTGTTTCAAGTCCCATGTGAGTCAGTCTGTCTAAGTGTGTAAAGTGTTTCAAGTCCCATGTGAGTCAGTCTGTCAGTGTGTGGTGTAAAGTGTTTCAAGTCCCATGTGAGTCAGTCTGTCTAAGTGTGTGGACATGTGTGTGTAAAGTGTTTCAAGTCCCAAGTGAGTCAGTCTGTCTAAGTGTGTGGACATGTGTGTGTAAAGTGTTTCAAGTCCCATGTGAGTCAGTCTGTCTAAGTGTGTGGACATGTGTGTGTAAAGTGTTTCAAGTCCCATGTGAGTCAGTCTGTCTAAGTGTGTGGACATGTGTGTAAAGTGTTTCAAGTCCCCATGTGAGTCAGTCTGTCTAAGTGTGTGGACATGTGTAAAGTGTGTAAAGTGTTTCAAGTCCCATGTGAGTCAGTCTGTCTAAGTGTGTGTGGACATGTGTGTAAAGTGTTTCAAGTCCCATGTGAGTCAGTCTGTCTAAGTGTGTGGACATGTGTGTAAAAGTGTTTCAAGTCCCATGTGAGTCTAAGTCTGTCTAAGTCAGTGTGGAGTCTGTGTGTGTGTGTGTAAAGTGTTTCAAGTCCCAAGTGAGTCAGTCTGTCTAAGTGTGTGGACATGTGTGTGTAAAGTGTTTCAAGTCCCATGTGAGTCAGTCTGTCTAAGTGTGTGGACATGTGTGTAAAGTGTTTCAAGTCCCAAGTGAGTTCTTACAATATGGTTTACTCTGTGGGAGCTCGCTGTACTTCAGAATGCTGTCAGAGTAATTATCTAGAATGGACTTGTGTCGGTCATGTGTGTGGCATCATCAAAGTTGTGGCTGTGACCTGCTGGTTGACGGGGTGTTTGTAAGTGCTACATAATGTTTTGTGTTGACTTGGTGCGTGTTGACCAATGGGCAGTTGTGATGGGGAAACTATCGGGAATGCTGGTTTGTTACAGGCTGATCGGTGATGGGTAGCAGACTGCAGGTCTGGATTCTTTTTCCCAAGTGGTGCCTCTGCCTCTTAGAGAGAGAGCCATCATAAGACCATCACTGCACATCACAGAGATTATGTATCTGAAAGATCGGGTTCGAGTCACCTGTTGCAGGCACTTGTACATTGTTCACCAGGGGGTTTTGTGCATGATCGGGTTCGAGTCGCCTGTTGCAGGCACTTGTACATTGTTCATCAGGGGGTTTTGTGCATGATCGGGTTCGAGTCGCCTGTTGCAGGCACTTGTACATTGTTCACCAGGGGGTTTTGTGCATGATCGGGTTCGAGTCACCTGTTGCAGGCACTTGTACATTGTTCACCAGGGGGTTTTGTGCAAGATCGGGAGACTGCCGATGTGAGTGTATTTAGCAGGTGGTATACAAACAGAAATTAACTGATCATCAATTCATCTTTGTCAACATATGTTTGTCTACAATTAAGAGATTGATTGCACTATAAGATTATGCATGATGTAGTGTAGTGTATTACAGCATTCTTAGAGAGTGTTAGTGGTTACAACAGGACATGTGATCTGTGCCTGATTTATTCTAGTGGTTACAACAGGACATGTGATCTGTGCCTGATTTATTCTAGTGGTTACAACAAGACATGTGATCTGTGCCTGATTTATTCTAGTGGTTACAACAGGACATGTGATCTGTGCCTGATTTATTCTAGTGGTTACAACAAGACATGTGACCTGTGCCTGATTTATTCTAGTGGTCACAACAAGACATGTGACCTGTGCCTGATTTATTCTAGTGGTTACAACAGGACATGTGACCTGTGCCTGGCCTTCCTTTACTCCAGCTGTAATCACCATCAGCATGTGCCGTGCCAATGAGAGTGGGCAGCCATGGTTCGTTGTCTGAGGGAATTATGGGTGTAGATGTGGAAGACTGGTCTCTATCAACCTAGCTCCTAGATACTTGGCAAGCAAGCAATGCATTTCCGACCACATGTGTCACAAATGTTATGTAATGAGTTGGTTGTTTGGTTGGTTGGTTCAGGAGCTGGATAATTCGGAGAGAAACAAAGTTGACAACCTATGTTTCACAGACAAGTGAGAGATATAAGGAGAGAAACAAAGTTGACAACCTATGTTTCACAGACAATCTGAGAGATATAAGGAGAGAAACAAAGTTGACAACCTATGTTTCACAGACAATCTGAAAGATAGAAGGAGAGAAAAATTAATAAACAGAGCCATGTGATTGCTGTTTTAATTTAATTTGCTGTAAAGTGTACCTAGTCATATAGTATCATCATCTGGCTGGCAATATACAATTTTTGGACGCATTCTGTTCACATTATACACAGAAAATTTGCTTGGCCTCTGCTGCCACACTGTCATATCATACGGGAGGCGAATGTGGAGGAGGCTGACGTCTGCTGGGAGTTGCTGCCCGTCTGGTAGTTCATGCCCTGTTGCTGGTTGCTGGCTCCACCCTGGATGTTGTGCACATGCTGCAGACACACAAACAAACAGTTATGAGAATCAAATATTCTAATGATCACCTGCAAGTATATGCACGTATCACTAACAGATAAATAACATCAATCTGGGATCACTAACAGATAAATAACATCAATCTGGGTTAACCATACTACTGACTAACGTAATCATTAACACTGTCCATAACGAAGTCACAATCAAGAATATGCCATCCGCCCTCGTCTGCAACTGTTAATGTTGCCATTTCAGTGATCAATTTATTTTCTGTTGCTTGTGTTCTTTCTTGGCTAGCCATGATTTCCAATGACACCATTAAATGAACAATGATTTCAGATGACACCATAAGATGAACAATGATTTCAGATGACACCATAAGATGAACAATGATTTCAGATGACACCATTAAATGAACAATGAAGATGAACAATGATTTCAAACCCAGTGGTCAGTTAATCATTATTTCATCAACTCTACTTGTAAAGTTACTTAGCTATTGAACAGTTACCACAGATTAAAATAATTATTGAAAAACTGACTATAATTATTATTAGTTATTAAATAGTCTAGTCTAAATGTAATTAGTAAGTTAATCAAACAATAATTTGGAGGAACAAAAATTTAATGAACACTTCAGACGTGCTCAACAAGTCCCAGAGTATTACAGCACACAGAACACAGAACACAGAACACAGCACACAGAACACAGCACACAGAACACAGCACACAGAACACAGAACACAGAACACCGCACACAGCACACAGAACACAGCACACAGAACACAGAACACAGAACACAGAACACAGAACACAGAACACAGAACACAGCACACAGAACACAGAACACAGCACACAGAACACAGCACACAGAACACAGCACACAGAACACAGAACACAGCACACAGAACACAGCACACAGAACACAGCACACAGCACACAGAACACAGAACACAGCACACAGAACACAGAACACAGCACACAGAACACAGAACACAGAACACAGCACACAGAACACAGAACACAGAACACAGAACACAGCACACAGAACACAGAACACAGCACACAGCACACAGAACACAGCACACAGCACACAGAACACAGAACACAGCACACAGAACACAGCACACAGCACACAGAACACAGCACACAGCACACAGAACACAGAACACAGCACACAGAACACAGAACACAGAACACAGAACACAGAACACAGCACACAGCACACAGAACACAGAACACAGCACACAGAACACAGAACACAGAACACAGAACACAGAACACAGTCGTCCATGAAGATATCGATTTGAAATGTTCAAAACAGTAACTACCTACAGCATCACCTCTACTTGTATAAAAGTTTCGTTATGAAAGTCATTTCTAATGTAACCACACACACACAAATTTTTCCCCACAAATTTAGAACATCTGTGTTCACCTAGAACATCTGTGTTCACCTAGAACATCTGTGTTCATCTAGAACATCTGTGTTCACCTAGAACATCTGTGTTCACCTAGAACATCTGTGTTCACCTGGAACATCTGTGTTCACCTAGAACATCTGTGTTCACCTAAAACATCTGTGTTCATCTAGAACATCTGTGTTCATCTAAAACATCTGTGTTCATCTAGAACATCTGTGTTCATCTAGAACATCTGTGTTCATCTAGAACATCTGTGTTCACCTAGAACATCTGTGTTCATCTAGAACATCTGTGTTCACCTAGAACATCTGTGTTCACCTAGAACATCTGTGTTCATCTAGAACATCTGTGTACATTTAAACAACTGAGTGTTTTATAATTTTCTAATCACTGCTAATTAAAAATTAAAAACAGGAAAACAAAAAGTTTTGTTAATGAAATAAAAACACAAACAGTAATTCAAAGGAAAAGAAAATACATCAATGTTTTGTTGCCTACAGGATTTTGTTGTTGTAAATTAAGATGTGAGAAAGATAATTTCCAGGGACCAATGGTGTTACATGTAAAACAAAACAGTGTCACTGGAGGTTAGAATTCTTGCATGCTACACAGAGCCAGTTTAACAAATAGCGGTGAATCCCGGACAATTAATCAACAAGCCAAACAATTTTGTGAGGCCTCAGAGAGACTGTTTTTACAAAAGAATGCTTAATAATACTTGGACGGCCCAAATGAGGTAGCCAGATATTTTGCAAGAGGTGAGGGTCTAAAGTTTACATGTCGCAAATATCAGAATAAAAAGTCATAAATTGTTGGTCATGAAGTGATAGATGTTGTTAAAGATCACTGGCACTTGATGCTGATGCTTCACCATGTGTTGGCACACAGCACCTATACCTTACACTAACAGCAATGAGTTAGTTATATGATGCTCTGGCTCACACAATCACTACATTTCACACATCCCTGATACTTTGGGGGGGGGGGGGGGGGGGGGGGGGGGCAAAAAACAAAATAAAGTTAGAAGAAACAAGTTATTTAAATGTGTTATTTCAACAGAAACTCATCAAACAAACTACAGTGAGACGTCTCTACCCAGCTGGCATGTGGTGGTGAGTAATAGAAGTTTACATCACTGGGGTGGCCGTACTCAAACAGATGTTGAAGGTGTGGGGACAACTGCAGACAGAAACCAGGTCCAGTTGCTACATATGGGCTATAGCACATGCTATATTGTCAGGTAGTGCAGGTGGACACCACAGAACCAGGTCCAGTTGCTACATATGGGCTATAGTACATGCTATATTGTCAGGTTGTACAGGTGGACACCACAGAACCAGGTCCAGTTGCTACATATGGGCTATAGTACATGCTATATTGTCAGGTAGTGCAGGTGGACACCACAGAACCAGGTCCAGTTGCTACATATGGGCTATAGTACATGCTATATTGTCAGGTTGTACAGAACACCACAGAACCAGGTCCAGTTGCTAAATCTGTGCTATATAGTACATGCTATATTGTCAGGTAGTGCAGGAGGGGAGACAACTAAGGACAGCTATGGTGATCTAGACAGACACTGACAGAATACATGCCCCAGACAATGTGAGGTCAACAAACAGACCCCAAGACAGGTGAGAATGTGAGGTCAACAAACAGACCACAAGTCAGGTGACAATGTGAGGTCAACATACAGATTCCAAGTCAGGTGACAATGTGAGGTCAACAAACAGACCACAAGTCAGGTGAGAATGTGAGGTCAACAAACAGACCACAAGTCAGGTGAGAATGTGAGGTCAACAAACAGACCACAAGTCAGGTGACAATGTGAGGTCAACAAACAGACCACAAGTCAGGTGACAATGTGAGGTCAACATACAGATCACAAGTCAGGTGACAATGTGAGGTCAACAAACAGACCACAAGTCAGGTGACAAGAGGTCAACAAACAGACCACAAGTCAGGTGAGAATGTGAGGTCAACAAACAGATCACAAGTCAGGTGACAAGAGGTCAACAAACAGATCACAAGTCAGGTGACAAGAGGTCAACAAACAGACCACAAGTCAGGTGACAATGTGAGGTCAACAAACAGATCACAAGTCAGGTGACAAGAGGTCAACAAACAGATCACAAGTCAGGTGACAATGTGAGGTCAACAAACAGACCACAAGTCAGGTGACAATGTGAGGTCAACAAACAGACCACAAGTCAGGTGACAATGTGAGGTCAACAAACAGATCACAAGTCAGGTGACAAGAGGTCAACAAACAGATCACAAGTCAGGTGACAAGAGGTCAACAAACAGATCACAAGTCAAGTGACAGTGTGAGGTCAACAAACAGACCACAAGTCGGGTGACAATGTGAGGTCAACAAACAGACCACAAGTCAGGTGACAATGTGAGGTCAACAAACAGACCACAAGTCAGGTGACAATGTGAGGTCAACAAACAGACCACAAGTCAGGTGAGAATGTAGGCATGTGAAGGTACATAAGCAATCAGCACAGGTAAACAATATTCAGTAATTACACACATCAAGATGGCAAGTTTACGTGGCCAGACGATACACATTTAAACAAGGCACTGTTTACAAAAAGCACATTCAGGAGCCAGATTGACAAAGAGGAAAGCTTCAATACAAACTGATGCAGAAAAGCAAGCAATAATTCTGTGCAGATGAAAGCAGGTGTGCAAGAAGAGATGGCAATGAAGACCACAACTAATGCTTTGCTGAATGGTGATATCTGCAGCAAATAGCCATCAAGGACTCAAGAATGCTGAAGAATAAGAGGAAAAACCAACATCTTGTGGCTGTGTTGTGCTCAGTTTTAGTATTTACTACACAAATTACACAGGGTTGCCAAACAAGTTGCTAATAACGCTATCAGTGAAGACAACCAAAGGCAAAGATCCTATCAAAAATTCCATGTAAAATTAAGAGAATCTGTATCAAACACAAGAATGTACACACACTAGATGTGTCTAACACAAACTTGGCCTATGACTTTAACCCTCTGACCCGGAGATGCAAACCTGCTATTTCCAACCGGTTCTAATTCCTAAGAAGTCACTGAAGTGACAATATATGTCCCTGAGAAACCTCTTAACTGACCCTGCAAGTCCCTGAGAAACCATTTAACTGACACTGTGAGTCCCTGAGAAACCATTTAACTGACATTGTGAATCCCTAAGAAACCACTTAACTGACACTGTGAATCCCTGAGAAACCACTTAACTGACACTGTAAATCCCTGAAAAACCACAACTGACACTAAATCCCTGAGAAACCACTTAACTGACACTGTAATTCCCTGAGAAACCACTTAACTGACATTGTAAATCCCTGAGAAACCACTGAACTGACACTGTGAATCCCTGAGAAACCACTTAAATGACACTGTAAATCCCTGAGAAACCACTTAACTGACACTGTAAATCCCTGCAAAACCACTTAACTGACACTGTAAATCCCTGAGAAACCATTTGACACAGTAAATCCCTGAGAAACCACTTAACTGACACAGTAAATCCCTGAGAAACCACTTAACTGACACTGTAAATCCCTGAGAAACCACTTAACTGACATTGTAAATCTCTGAGAAACCACTTGACACTGTAAATCCATGAGAAACCACTTAACTGACACTGTAAATCCCTGAGAAACCACTTAACTGACACTGTAAATCCTGAGAAACCACTTAACTGACACTGTAAATCCTTGAGAAACCACTGAACTGACACTGTAAATCCCTGAGAAACCACTTAACTGACACTGTAAATCCTTGAGAAACCACTGAACTGACACTGTGAGTCACTAAAAAACCACTTAACTGACACTGTGAGTCCTGAGAAACCACTTAACTGACACTGTAAATCCTTGAGAAACCACTGAACTGACACTGTGAGTCACTAAAAAACCACTTAACTGACACTGTGAGTCCCTGAGAAACCATTAAACTGACACTGTAAATCCCTGAGAAACCACTGAACTGACACTGTAAATCCCTGAGAAACACTTAACTAACACTGTGAGTCAATGAGAAGCCAAGTTAATGACATTGGTTCTGTTTGTGCCTGTGCACATTTTTTATGAGGACCGTGATGTGAATGTAATGATTAAATACATTTCAGGGGTGGTGGGATAATGTTCCCATGATGTTTGAATTTACTTATAACTCCCATTGATTAATTCCTTTAAAAACATTTCAGGTTCAGTGACCCATGTAAAAATGTTTATGTTTTTTTTAAAACATTTTCCCTAAAGAATTCCCCAGGCTTTGTTTTCCTTAAAAGTTTCTAGGGGCCAAATGATTATGACTGTGTCTATGACTGTCTATGATTCACTTTATTTAGCACCATCATGTGTGAGGTTCAGTACTGTCATGTCTGTGAGGTTCTGCACTGTCAGGTGTGTGAGGTTCAGTGCTGTTATTTGTGTGAGGTTCAGAATTGTCATGTGTGTGAGGTTTGGTGATGTCTTGTGTGAGAGGTTCAGAGCTGTCATGTGTGAGGTTCAAAACTGTCTACTTGAAGTTAACAAGTGTGCCAATGTGTACATGTATGTAAAATAATGTTGTGATTTCAATTTTTTTTTTAATGCAACCACTTCAAGAATTGTTTTTGTGGTAAATGAAGAAAATGTGACAACTGATAGATCAGATTGTGCCACCTCAAGTGGCATGCAACACACTAATAGTTTATCTAAACACAACAAAAGCACAAATCTATGGCTTCCGTCAGGCTTTTACGCCGCATTATTTGAGACAATTTAAGCTAAAATTGTGTCCATTTTTTTCAATCACATCTAAATATTATTAAACAAGTTCTGCAATAAAATTCACCAGTCTTACTTCCAAAAACAAACAGCCATTTCGGCATAAATGGGCCAAACTGAGAGTCTGTGGGTAAAAATCTGACAGAAGCCCAAGATAATGCAGGCGGACGTTGACATAAACATATCAAGACGAGAGGCCTGAGTTGACGATCAAATCACCGACAACATCTTAACCTCCGACCTGATATTCAGCAGAGACCATTGAGTTGGTGCTGGAATTTGTTGCCAGGCGTGGCCGCTTGGCAGGTGGTTGGTTGTGTTCGGACCCCTGGTTGTTTCCTGCGCCTCCTGCAGCTCCTGCTGTCTGCTGTTGCTGTAAGGAAACAAAAGTTGTAGGTTTGTAATGAACGGTGGAAGCAACAAATGAACAATTTTGTTGTAAGTTTGAGGTGAAAGAATGAACAACTCAGTTGTAGGTTTGTAATGAACGGTGGAAGCAACAAATGAATAAACTCAGTTGTAGGTTTGTGGTGACAGTGAAATTAACACATGAACATCTTAGTTGCAGGTTTGTAAGGACAGTAAAAAATAAACAACTCAGTTGTAGGTTTCTGGTGACAGTAAAAAATTAACAACCACTCTCCAGCCATAGCTGTATAGAAACACTTATAGAGAGGGCCTGGGGTTTTGTGTGCCAGGGAGTTGTTCTTGTCTGATCAGGACAGCAACTGTTCCATTGCTGTGTGCCAGGGAGTTGTTCTTGTCTGATCAGGACAGCAACTGTTCCATTGCTGTGTGCCAGGGAGTTGTTCTAGTCTGGTCAGGACAGCAACTGTTCCACTGCTGTGTGCCAGGGAAATGTTCTAGTCTGTGCAACGAATGCCACCAGCCATGTAGGCTACACAGCAGGAAAAGATAAACAACTGATTCATGAGAATAAACAACTGATCCATGAGAATAAACAACTGATTCATGAGAATAAACAAATGATTCATCAGAATAAACAAATGCTTCATGAGAATAAACAAATGATTCATCAGAATAAACAAATGATTCATAAGAATAAACAAATGATTCATGAGAATAAACAAATGATTCATCAGAATAAACAAATGATTCATGAGAATAAACAAATGATTCATGAGAATAAACAAATGATTCATGAGAATAAACAAATGATTCATGAGAATAAACAAATGATTCATGAGAATAAACAAATGATTCATGAGAATAAACAAATGATTCATGAGAATAAACAACTGATTCATGAGAATAAACAAATGATTCATGAGAATAAACAAATGATTCATGAGAATAAACAAATGATTCATGAGAATAAACAACTGATTCATGAGAATAAACAACTGATTCCTGAGAATAAACAACTGATGAATAGAAAAGAAAGACTGACAGCCACTCAGTTGGTATCACTCGCCTGCCAGCCAAAGAAAAGTCAAGAGACAATCTTTATCACTTTATCATAAAGGCTCTGCTGAGTGTCGATTGGTTTATACAAAATATAAGGTTAGGCGTGCTGTCAAGTTTTTAAAAAAAAAAAGGTTCCTCTGCTGAACTTACTTTGTTTGTATCTGATTTATCCTCGTTGTCATCGTCAGAAATAAATTCTCTTTTAGGGTAAGGTATAGGTCCTCCCTCAAAAACACTGTCAGGAAAAAGTGATGAAATACAGAAATTTGAGAACAGAAAGTAACTAAACAGAGCACATGTACAAGATAGAACAACTCTTGGTTAACAACATTAGTGATAAACTCCTTAACACTTTCAGTCAGCAGCACTTTGGCTCTTGATACATTCGATCTGCTCTTATATCTAATATATGGAATTATTCATACATTTAGTCTACTCTCATATCTAATATATGGAATTATTCATACATTTAGTCTACTCTCATATCTAATATATGGAATTATTCATACATTTAGTCTGCTCTTATATCTAATATATGGAATTATTCATACATTTAGTCTGCTCTTATATCTAATATATGGAATTATTCATACATTTAGTCTGCTCTTATATCTAATATATGGAATTATTCATACATTTAGTCTGCTCTTATATCTAATATATGGAATTATTCATACTTTCAGCATACTCTCAGAAATAATATACTGAATTTTTTCAGGTGCTGACATAGTTCCTCATGTCACATAACAACAGTCAGGAGACAAACAGGTGGAGGTAAGCAAACTGACACAATTCCTCATATGTCAGACAACAACAGTCAGGAGACAAACAGGTGGAGGTAAGCAAGCTGACATAGTTCCTCATGTGTAAGACAACAACAGTCAGGAGACAAACAGGTGGAGGTAAGCAAGCTGACATAGTTCCTCATGTGTAAGACAACAACAGTCAGGAGATAAACAGATGGAGGTAAGCAAACTGACACAATTCCATCAGTTGTGCTATGGAGACAGACAGATGGGTGGGATGGGGGAGGCGGTATGATGGGGGTTGAGGGTGGGATGGGGGCACTGTCACTGTAACAACTCACTCTGAACAAGGTGGTGGCTCTTCAGCGGTGAAGTACGGGTCTTTGATGGCCTGCTCCGAGGAGATTCTTTTTGTGGGGTCCATGGTCAGAAGCTTCTGCAGCTGCAAATACAAGATGGCAGCTGACTGATTTATTAACTGACTAGCTGACTGAGTTATTAACTGACTAGCTGACTGAGTTATTAACTGACTAGATGACTGATTTATTAACTGACTAGCTGACTGAGAGACTGAGTTATTAACTGACTAGCTGACTGAGAGACTGATTTATTAACTGACTAGCTGACTGAGAGACTGAGTTATTAACTGACTAGCTGACTGAGAGACTGATTTATTAACTGACTAGCTGACTGAGTTATTACCTGACTAGCTGACTGAGCTATTAACTGACTAGCTGACTGAGTTATTAACTGACTAGCTGACTGAGTTATTAACTGACTAGCTGACTGAGAGACTGAGTTATTAACTGACTAGCTGACTGAGTTATTAACTGACTAGCTGACTGAGTTATTAACTGACTAGCTGACTGAGTTATTAACTGACTAGCTGGCTGAGAGACTGAGTTATTAACTGACTAGCTGACTGAGAGACTGAGTTATTAACTGACTAGCTGACTGAGAGACTGAGTTATTAACTGACTAGCTGACTGAGAGACTGAGTTATTAACTGACTAGCTGACTGAGTTATTAACTGACTAGCTGACTGAGTTATTAACTGACTAGCTGACTGAGAGACTGAGTTATTAACTGACTAGCTGACTGAGAGACTGAGTTATTAACTGACTAGCTGACTGAGAGACTGAGTTATTAACTGACTAGCTGACTGAGAGACTGATTTATTAACTGACTAGCTGACTGAGAGACTGAGTTATTAACTGACTAGCTGACTGAGAGACTGATTTATTAACTGACTAGCTGACTGAGAGACTGATTTATTAACTGACTAGCTGACTGAGAGACTGAGTTATTAACTGACTAGCTGACTGATTTATTAACTGACTAGCTGACTGAGTTATTAACTGACTAGCTGACTGAGAGACTGAGTTATTAACTGACTAGCTGACTGAGAGACTGAGTTATTAACTGACTAGCTGACTGAGAGACTGAGTTATTAACTGGCTAGCTGACTGAGAGACTGATTTATTAACTGACTAGCTGACTGAGAGACTGATTTATTAACTGACTAGCTGACTGAGAGACTGAGTTATTAACTGACTGAGAGACTGAGTTATTAACTGACTAGCTGACTGAGTTATTAACTGACTAGCTGACTGAGTTATTAACTGACTAGCTGACTGAGTTATTAACTGACTAGCTGACTGAGTTATTAACTGACTAGCTGACTGAGAGACTGAGTTATTAACTGACTAGCTGACTGAGAGACTGAGTTATTAACTGACTAGCTGACTGAGTTATTAACTGACTAGCTGACTAAGTTATTAACTGACTAGCTGACTGAGTTATTAACTGACTAGCTGACTGAGTTATTAACTGACTAGCTGACTGAGTTATTAACTGACTAGCTGACTGAGTTATTAACTGACTAGCTGACTGAGTTATTAACTGACTAGCTGACTGAGAGACTGAGTTATTAACTGACCAGCTGACTGAGAGACTGAGTTATTAACTGACTAGCTGACTGAGAGACTGAGTTATTAACTGACTAGCTGACTGAGAGACTGAGTTATTAACTGACTAGCTGACTGAGAGACTGAGTTATTAACTGACTAGCTGACTGAGTTATTAACTGACTAGCTGACTGAGAGACTGAGTTATTAACTGACTAGCTGACTGAGAGACTGAGTTATTAACTGACTAGCTGACTGAGAGACTGAGTTATTAACTGACTAGCTGACTGAGAGACTGAGTTATTAACTGACTAGCTGACTGAGTTATTAACTGACTAGCTGACTGAGTTATTAACTGACTAGCTGACTGAGAGACTGAGTTATTAACTGACTAGCTGACTGAGAGACTGAGTTATTAACTGACTAGCTGACTGAGAGACTGAGTTATTAACTGACTAGCTGACTGAGAGACTGATTTATTAACTGACTAGCTGACTGAGAGACTGAGTTATTAACTGACTAGCTGACTGAGAGACTGATTTATTAACTGACTAGCTGACTGAGAGACTGATTTATTAACTGACTAGCTGACTGAGAGACTGAGTTATTAACTGACTAGCTGACTGATTTATTAACTGACTAGCTGACTGAGTTATTAACTGACTAGCTGACTGAGAGACTGAGTTATTAACTGACTAGCTGACTGAGAGACTGAGTTATTAACTGGCTAGCTGACTGAGAGACTGATTTATAAACTGACTAGCTGACTGAGAGACTGATTTATTAACTGACTAGCTGACTGAGAGACTGAGTTATTAACTGACTGAGAGACTGAGTTATTAACTGACTAGCTGACTGAGTTATTAACTGACTAGCTGACTGAGTTATTAACTGACTAGCTGACTGAGTTATTAACTGACTAGCTGACTGAGTTATTAACTGACTAGCTGACTGAGAGACTGAGTTATTAACTGACTAGCTGACTGAGAGACTGAGTTATTAACTGACTAGCTGACTGAGTTATTAACTGACTAGCTGACTAAGTTATTAACTGACTAGCTGACTGAGTTATTAACTGACTAGCTGACTGAGTTATTAACTGACTAGCTGACTGAGTTATTAACTGACTAGCTGACTGAGTTATTAACTGACTAGCTGACTGAGTTATTAACTGACTAGCTGACTGAGAGACTGAGTTATTAACTGACCAGCTGACTGAGAGACTGAGTTATTAACTGACTAGCTGACTGAGAGACTGAGTTATTAACTGACTAGCTGACTGAGAGACTGAGTTATTAACTGACTAGCTGACTGAGAGACTGAGTTATTAACTGACTAGCTGACTGAGTTATTAACTGACTAGCTGACTGAGAGACTGAGTTATTAACTGACTAGCTGACTGAGAGACTGAGTTATTAACTGACTAGCTGACTGAGAGACTGAGTTATTAACTGACTAGCTGACTGAGAGACTGAGTTATTAACTGACTAGCTGACTGAGTTATTAACTGACTAGCTGACTGAGTTATTAACTGACTAGCTGACTGAGAGACTGAGTTATTAACTGACTAGCTGACTGAGAGACTGAGTTATTAACTGACTAGCTGACTGAGAGACTGAGTTATTAACTGACTAGCTGACTGAGAGACTGAGTTATTAACTGACTAGCTGACTGAGAGACTGAGTTATTAACTGACTAGCTGACTGAGAGACTGAGTTATTAACTGACTAGCTGACTGAGAGACTGATTTATTAACTGACTAGCTGACTGAGAGACTGATTTATTAACTGACTAGCTGACTGAGAGACTGATTTATTAACTGACTAGCTGACTGAGTTATTAACTGACTAGCTGACTGAGTTATTAACTGACTAGCTGGCTGAGAGACTGATTTATTAACTGACTAGCTGACTGAGTTATTAACTGACTAGCTGACTGAGAGACTGATTTATTAACTGACTAGCTGACTGAGAGACTGATTTATTAACTGACTAGCTGACTGAGTGAGTGACTGAGTTATTAACTGACTAGCTGACTGAGTTATTAACTGTCTAGCTGACTGAGTTATTAACTGACTAGCTGATTGAGTTATTAACTGACTAGCTGACTGAGTTATTAACTGACTAGCTGACTGAGTCCTTCATTGACAGACAGTGATAATAATCACTGAATAATTAATTAACTGACTGATATATTAATTGTAAAGTTAATTGCTGACTGGGGGAGGTGGGGGTTTGACCCTTGTCAACGCCTTTAGGAATACTGGACACAGAGTACTAGACCTACATTTTATAGACAAACTGACATCCAGTCGGTGGATGTGGTCAACGTCACAACAGCCACCTTTACTTCCCAGGACTTTGCCTGGTATTTGCTCAAAACTGCCCCGACCTGGGAGCCAAAGTCATTTTTGAAAAAAAAAGCAGGCACCATTAGGAATTGAACCCATGACATTCAGATCTGCAGGTGAGCATGTAGCCGTTATACCACAGTGGCTCCTATTTGACTGACAGTGATACATTCACAGTTAAGCACACACACAGAGCAGTGTTGCCACTTTTTTACATCCAGATTTAGATGTTTTCCCTTGCATTCAGATGGCGTTTTGACATTTAGATGGTAGATGTTTTTCTATAAGTTTTTCATTTGGAGTGAATTTATCAAATATAACCTAAGAAACAGGATGAAATTTGACCTCTTAAATGCAGTAATGACAATAAAATTCAGCCTGATAAGAGTAGGAAAAGACTGTTCCACTTATCAGTTCCCTGATTGGGTATTAAAAGAAATTGGAACAGCTAAAGCATACCAGAGTCATTTTGGATCTGAAGCTTGAAAATTCTCTAGAGAAATTTCAGGAAGCAAGTTGAAAGCAGGTTGACAGAAGGTTTATTTGGGATCGTCTTCTGAGTTTTATTCCACCAGCTGTATTGTCATAACAGTAGCTCTTGATGGCCTTTGTGAGTATTTTTGTGAAAGTACAATACCTCTGATGTCATTGAATGATTAAAAAGATAATACTTGACGGCCTGATGATTCAGCTGAGATTATACATTAGACGGCATGGTGGTTTGTATGATTTAATAGTGGTGATCAGGGACAAGAGAGAAGAACAAGTGTCCCCACTGAGAACAGTTACTTTTGGAGGTGATAGTGCAACAGCCAGCAGCACAAGAAGACGAAGAAGACTCTGGCGTAGAATTAAATTATGAAGTGAGTGAAGGAGAGGAAGATGAAGTAGAACAGTGACATGCCACAACTCAGCAACCAGTTGCAACAAAGAGTCCCTGTTACATCTTGGCTACCCAGTAGTTCCCAGACAGATGACTGTAGCAGCAAGGCTACCCAGTAGTTCCCAGAGAGATGACTGTAGCAGCAGGGCTACCCAGTGGTCCCAGACAGATGACTGTAGCAGGGCTACCCAGTGGTTCCCAGACAGATGACTGTAGCAGCAGGGCTACCCAGTAGTTCCCAGAGAAATGACTGTAGCAGCAGGGCTACCCAGTGGTTCCCAGACAGATGACTGTAGCAGGGCTACCTAATGGTTCCCAGACCGATGACTGTAGCAGCAAGGTTACCCAGTGGTTCCCTGACAGATGACTGTAGCAACAGGGCTACCCAGTGTTTATCAGACAGATGACTGTAGCAGCAGGGCTACCCAGTGGTTCCTAGACAGATGACTGTAGCAGCAAGGCTACCCAGTGGTTCCCAGACAGATGACTGTAGCAGGGGCACCCAGTGGTTCCCAGACAGATGACTGTAGCAGGGCTACCCAGTGGTTCCCAGACAGATGACTGTAGCAGCAGGGCTACCCAGTGGTTCCCAGACAGATGACTGTAGCAGCAGGCGGATGTGGAGATGCTAGACTCACCAGGTGAAAAGCTTTGCTGTCTGCCTTGACTTTATGTTTCTCCATGTACTTCATCAGGTTACAGTTGACGTAGCTGTGGAGCAAGGAGGCAAATAAACCGATGTCAGTATCAACCGTTGCAACTTCCAACTGTTGCAAATACCAACACTCCTGGAATTATCAACTATTACAACTAAAAAATGTTGCAACTACCAACCTTTAAAACTACTGACATGTTGCAACTACCAACCACTGCAACTACTAACACTGTTGAAACTACAACCTGTTACACACACAGAATCATGTCAATATTGTTAACACCAACATCGCATCAATAATTCCTATAAGGCACTCCAGTCCCATCTTCAGCAGCACAGTTACAATTCCAAAGGTACCAGTGACAGTCTGACTGTTTGCCCGTCTTACCGCTGCCCTGAGTGTCAGCCAGATTTCCCGCTCGTTCCCCAAGGCACCATTCCACAACATTACCAGTCCTCACCATTCTAGAAAAAGTGATAATCAATCTGTGCCTCCACACTGCTAACTGGCTCCCAAAGGGCCTGGACAACAGCTAGATCAACTGACAGGTGCTGGAACCAGCACTGAGTTCTGTAACTTCTGTCTAGAAGTTGTCTGCGGCTCCGGAGATTCAACTTTTTTTGACCCAGTTTATATCCCACATGGTCTGGTCTCCATCTGTAAGGTGGGTGTTCACCCATACAGAGAATATCACACCCAGCTCAATATTCTATGGCTCCAGGGACAACCCCCAGAGATCTTTGAAATAGCTGCACTTTTCAACAACATGGGGAAGTTTACAAGTGAACACAAGCTTCAGTGTATGAGGCCTACTTCAGCATGAGGAAGACCAATGTCATGAGATATCATCATTTGCTAGCAATGCAGGCATGGGACGGCTAAATCATGAGCAGTTACCAGACTCGGTTATGGAATATCCTCTATGGTGAACTACAGATGGAAGGACAAAGTCCATGGTTGGCCTTTACTACAATATACAGCTGTGTGCAAGTGGGACATGACCGATACAGGTTTTGGTGTGGAATCATCTGAACATGATAAAATCGGCTTTGTTGTGTGGAGGATCATAATCGCTATTGGAAGAGGGACATAGAAGACAATTATTATAGACAGGTCGAGAGCTGAGTGTTTGAGAAGCCCAGTAAACAAATGTGATGGCAAGAATAGTTTTGTCATTCCATGCTCTAACTGTGGAAGACTTGTCGCAGACATTGCTAGCCACCCACTTGCCATCGTGATGGGGGGTAATTCTCATGCCTACATATAGTACAATGTAACACTTGCACCAGAACAAACGAACAGTCACACGTCCAGCACAAAACCAGATCAATTAACCACTGTAACCCACTCAGTTATAGACAGTCCCACTCAACTGTAACCCACTCAGTTATAGACAGCCTCACACTACTGTAACCCACTCAGTTATAGACAGCCCACTCCACTGTAACCCACTCAGTTATAGACAGCCCCACTCTACTGTAACCCACTCAGTTATAGACAGCCCACTCCACTGTAACCCACTGAAGCCCCACTCAACTGTTCTCTGCATTGTTGAGTCAGCATTTCATCCATCTCTTGTAAAACAGGAACATGATTTCCTTCTTATTCCTTACTTCTCTTCTCTTTCTGCCTTCCATTCCTTCCTTACTTCTCTTCTCTTTCTGCTATCCATTCCTTCCTCACTTCTCTTTCTGCTATCCATTCCTTCCTCACTTCTCTTTCTGCCATCCATTCATCTCTTGTCTCTAAAGCATATACTATCCAACAACCAGTGCAATGAACTGAACTTAAACTGGCAAGTGCAGTCACTATTATGGCTCCATATAAAGGCAATCAAATACAACTGTTTGTGTTTGTTGATGTAATCAATGTTATGACCTTACCTGGATCGTTTGTTGATGTAATCAATGTTATGACCTTACCTGGATCGTTTGTTGATGTAATCAATGTTATGACCTTACCTGGATCGTTTGTTGATGTAATCAATGTTATGACCTTACCTGGATCGTTTGTTGATGTAATCAATGTTATGACCTTACCTGGATCGTTTGTTGATGTAATGAATGTTATGACCTTACCTGGATCGTTTGTTGATGTAGTCAATGTTATGACCTTACCTGGATCGTTTGTTGATGTAGTCAATGTTATGACCTTACCTGGATCGTTTGAAGTCCCTCATCAGCTGCTGATGCTCTGGCATTTTCCGGATGTCCTCCCAGTCCTTGTCTGTGGACAAGAGGTATAAGTAAGCCTGTACTAACACCTTGTGTTTCAGACATGCAACCTGTATAAACTCTACAGCTGAGGCCTCAATAAGGCTACAGTTATGTTATGTTATCACAATCAACCGCACTGCACATTGGGCATTCCCATGCCTGCTCAGTCTTCTGATGCAGCAGAAACTCTAAAGTACTTCTACTAACTGTTCCCACGAGAAGCTGGTTATATCGTCTCCTTTCTCGGCCTCGAAGACGGCATAGCCATGCTTCACCATGCTTAACTCCCATGTCACGCAATCGTGCCAGTGCCAGGGATTCCTCATTATCCACTAACCCAGTCCATACAGCGCTGACGATATCTGCTCTGTCTGTCCATGCTTCTCCCCACATGCCTTAGTGCAATGCTTGCCAGTTGGTCCGCTCGCTCATTTCAGTTTACGCCCGCATGACCAGGTGTGTAGATCCAGGTAATGGAAGTTAAGTGCGATTTTCAAATGCTTTCTAACCAAGGCTGCAGTAGCAATGATGAAATCCTATTTTACCTGCTACATTTTTTCTGTCCCCTGTCACTGTGCTGTCCACTGTCACTGTGCTGTCTTCTATCTTCAGGTAATCTGGTACTGTCCCCTGTCACTGTGCTGTCTTCTAGCTTCAGGTAATCCGGTGCTGTCCACTGTCACTGTGCTGTCTTCTAGCTTCAGGTAATCCGGTGCTGTCTTCTAGCTTCAGGTAATCCGGTGCTGTCCACTGTCAGTACTGTCTTCTCTAGCTGTGAGATGTCAGTGACTGAATCTAGTATATACACAGCCCTATCTTGATACCTGCATCAGTGATTACCCAGACATGATGTGTTCTGTTGGCTGACTCCTCAATGTTCAACCAACAAGGAACAAATAAGGATGCTTTTTCTTCTTCTTCCATTCAACTCCCAACAAAGAGATGAGACACTCAGGCAAGTCCATTGTAGACTTGTTCACGGCAGCTAGTGTTCTGTGGGAATGAGGCAACCAGTTTCACTCAAACCCTCCTGAAGTCAATCCTTTATGTCTGTCTTCCAAGATCTGTTACAGTCAATTATTCTTGTTAACAGCTGTGCTAGCCCAGCTGTTAGATGTCTGTCTGTCAGGTCAAAGTTCTTAACTAAAGCCATTGTGGCCCAGTTGTTTGTTGTTTGTCTGTCAGCTCACAGTTCTTGGCTACAATCGTCGTAGCCCAGTTAGTAGTTGAATGTCTGTCAGCTGATAGTTCTTGGCTAGTCATAGTGGCTCAGCAGTTAGATGTGCCTGTCTGTCACCTCAAACGTTTTGGGTTTAAATCCACACTGAGGCAGATTTTTATAACTGATTTTGGGTTCCGAGTCTCTGTCTTCACTCTCACTGGCTGTAAACTCTGGCAGAGAGTGGGTTCCGAGTCTCTGTCTTCACTCTCACTGGCTGTAAACTCTGGCAGAGAGTGGGTTCCGAGTCTCTGTCTTCACTCTCACTGGCTGTAAAACTCTGGCAGAGAGTGGGTTCCGAGTCTCTGTCTTCACTCTCACTGGCTGTAAACTCTGGCAGAG
The DNA here is from genome assembly GCA_905116865.2 of Candidula unifasciata. Lineage (NCBI taxonomy): Eukaryota > Metazoa > Mollusca > Gastropoda > Stylommatophora > Geomitridae > Candidula > Candidula unifasciata. Next base: position 89,632 of record CAJHNH020000671.1, read on the forward strand.
AGTGGGTTCCGAGTCTCTGTCTTCACTCTCACTGGCTGTAAACTCTGGCAGAGAGTGGGTTCCGAGTCTCTGTCTTCACTCTCACTGGCTGTAAACTCTGGCAGAGAGTGGGTTCCGAGTCTCTGTCTTCACTCTCACTGGCTGTAAACTCTGGCAGAGAGTGGGTTCCAAGTCTCTGTCTTCACTCTCACTGGCTGTAAACTCTGGCAGAGAGTGGGTTTCCAAGTCTCTGTCTTCACTCTCACTGGCTGTAAACTCTGGCAGAGAGTGGGTTCCGAGTCTCTGTCTTCACTCTCACTGGCTGTAAACTCTGGCAGAGAGTGGGTTCCGAGTCTCTGTCTTCACTCTCACTGGCTGTAAACTCTGGCAGAGAGTGGGTTCCAAGTCTCTGTCTTCACTCTCACTGGCTGTAAACTCTGGCAGAGAGTGGGTTCCAAGTCTCTGTCTTCACTCTCACTGGCTGTAAACTCTGGCAGAGAGTGGGTTCCAAGTCTCTGTCTTCACTCTCACTGGCTGTAAACTCTGGCAGAGAGTGGGTTCCAAGTCTCTGTCTTCACTCTCACTGGCTGTAAACTCTGGCAGAGAGTGGGTTCCAAGTCTCTGTCTTCACTCTCACTGGCTGTAAACTCTGGCAGAGAGTGGGTTCCAAGTCTCTGTCTTCACTCTCACTGGCTGTAAACTCTGGCAGAGAGTGGGTTCCGAGTCTCTGTCTTCACTCTCACTGGCTGTAAACTCTGGCAGAGAGTGGGTTCCGAGTCTCTGTCTTCACTCTCACTGGCTGTAAACTCTGGCAGAGAGTGGGTTCCGAGTCTCTGTCTTCACTCTCACTGGCTGTAAACTCTGGCAGAGAGTGGGTTCCAAGTCTCTGTCTTCACTCTCACTGGCTGTAAACTCTGGCAGAGAGTGGGTTCCAAGTCTCTGTCTTCACTCTCACTGGCTGTAAACTCTGGCAGAGAGTGGGTTCCGAGTCTCTGTCTTCACTCTCACTGGCTGTAAACTCTGGCAGAGAGTGGGTTCCGAGTCTCTGTCTTCACTCTCACTGGCTGTAAACTCTGGCAGAGAGTGGGTTCTGAGTCTCTGTCTTCACTCTCACTGGCTGTAAACTCTGGCAGAGAGTGGGTTCCAAGTCTCTGTCTTCACTCTCACTGGCTGTAAACTCTGGCAGAGAGTGGGTTCCAAGTCTCTGTCTTCACTCTCACTGGCTGTAAACTCTGGCAGAGAGTGGGTTCCAAGTCTCTGTCTTCACTCTCACTGGCTGTAAACTCTGGCAGAGAGTGGGTTCCAAGTCTCTGTCTTCACTCTCACTGGCTGTAAACTCTGGCAGAGAGTGGGTTCCGAGTCTCTGTCTTCACTCTCACTGGCTGTAAACTCTGGCAGAGAGTGGGTTCCGAGTCTCTGTCTTCACTCTCACTGGCTGTAAACTCTGGCAGAGAGTGGGTATATTTCTCTCCCCCACAACCTGTTTTGTTTTTGTTTACTGTATTCTTTGTTTCTCTTGTAGACCTCAATAAGAAAAATGGGTGTGGATGAATATCTCAAGGAAGACCCATAACAGTGAAGATTACCTAAAGGAAAACTCATAATGTTGACAATGACCTAAAGGAAAACCCATAATGTGACAATAACCTAACGGAAAACCCATAATGTTGACAATGACCTTACGGAAAACCCATAATGTTGACAATGACCTTACGGAAAACCCATAATGTTGAGAATTACCTAAAGGAAAAGTCATAATGTTGAGAATTACCTAAAGGAAAACCCATAATGTTGAGAATTACCTAAAGGAAAACCCATAATGTTGAGAATTACCTAAAGGAAAACCCATAATGTTGAGAATTACCTAAAGGAAAAGTCATAATGTTGAGAATTACCTAAAGGAAAACCCATAATGTTGAGAATTACCTAAAGGAAAACCCATAATGTTGAGAATTACCTAAAGGAAAACCCATAATGTTGAGAATTACCTAAAGGAAAAGTCATAATGTTGAGAATTACCTAAAGGAAAACCCATGACATTGAAGATTCTGTCCAATTGGTCATGGTGGTATGGGTTGCTGGTCTTGATGTCCTCCTGCCTGCAGTGAAATATGGGCTCTGACGTCAGCAGCTCAGCAAATATACACCCAATGGCCCAGATATCTGCAGAGGTGACATGTTTAAACAGCAATGTGTGAGTACGTCATGCTAGGTGACAGTGAAAACACTTAGCTGCGTGTGAGTCTGTTTTGTCTGGTTCCATACCATCCACAGACAAAAAAAACATAACATGTGTATGTCTAAAGTTCTTCATCATCAGCTTCTGAAATAGGGTGACTGTGAATATTACAACCTGGCAGACTGTACAATGAAGCCTGGCAACAGCAATACAGAAGTTAAACAGTTGTCACACAATCTGCCCAGGCGCCAGCAAAAACACTAAATTAGAATCTTCTTCTATCCATCAGCTGACTCTTGCCTTGAGTCACTGAAGCCTGTTACAAGCTTTTGCCTTGAGTCATCGATGCCTGCTACAAGCTCTTGCCTTGAGTCATTGATGCCTGTTACAAGCTCTTGCCTTGAGTCATTGAAGCCTGCTACAAGCTCTTGCCTTGAGTCATTGATGCCTGTTACAAGCTCTTGCCTTGAGTCATTGATGCCTGTTACAAGCTCTTGCCTTGAGTCATTGATGCCTGTTACAAGCTCTTGCCTTGAGTCATTGATGCCTGCTACAAGCTCGTGCCTTGAGTCATTGATGCCTGTTACAAGCTCTTGCCTTGAGTCATTGAAGCCTGTTACAAGCTCTTGCCTTGAGTCATTGATGCCTGCTACAAGCTCGTGCCTTGAGTCATTGATGCCTGTTACAAGCTATTGTCTTGAGTCATTGATGCCTGTTACAAGCTCTTGCCTTGAGTCACTGATGCCTGCTACAAGCTTTTGCCTTGAGTCACTGAAGCCTGTTGCAAGCTCTTGCTTTGAGTCATTGAAGCCTGTTACAAGCTCTTGCCTTGAGTCACTGAAGCCTGTTACAAGCTCTTGCCTTGAGTCATTGAAGCCTGTTACAAGCGCTTACCTTGAGTCATTGAAGCCTGTTACAAGCTCTTGCCTTGAGTCATTGATGCCTGTTACAAGCTCTTGCCTTGAGTCATTGATGCCTGCTACAAGCTTTTGCCTTGAGTCACTGAAGCCTGTTACAAGCTCTTGCCTTGAGTCACTGATGCCTGTTATAAGCTCTTGCCTTGAGTCATTGATGCCTGTTACAAGCTCTTTCCTTGAGTCATTGATGCCTGTTACAAGCTCTTGCCTTGAGTCATTGATGCCTGTTACAAGCTCTTGCATTGAGTCATTGATGCCTGTTACAAGCTCTTGCCTTGAGTCATTGATGCCTGCTACAAGCTTTTGCCTTGAGTCACTGAAGCCTGTTACAAGCTCTTGTCTTGAGTCACTGATGCCTGTTACAGGCTTTTGCCTTGAGTCATTGATGCCTGTTACAAGCTCTTGCCTTGAGTCACTGATGCCTGTTACAAGCTTTTGCCTTGAGTCATTGAAGCCTGTTACAAGCTCTTGCCTTGAGTCATTGATGCCTGCTACAAGCTCTTGCCTTGAGTCATTGATGCCTGCTACAAGCTTTTGCCTTGAGTCACTGAAGCCTGTTACAAGCTCGTGCCTTGAGTCATCGATGCCTGCTACAGGCCCTTGCTTTGAGTCATAGACACCTGCTAACAAAATGTGTTCTACCTATGTTTATCACCAAGGACATGCCACAAATACTGGCACACAAGTAGACGACATGCCATAAGTGAGGGCACACAAGTAGACGACATGCCATAAGTGAGGGCACACAAGTAGACGACATGCCATAAGTGAGGGCACACAAGTAGACGACATGCCATAAGTGAGGGCACACAAGTAGACGACATGCCATAAGTGAGGGCACACAAGTAGACGTGCCTGAACATGTGTACAATTGATATTCTCATGTCAAACTGTTTACAAATGACCAACTAGTCCAGGTGTAGAACAATGTTTTACCAACAGGAACTCCTACATAACAGGGGAGACTGAGCACTTACCTATTGCCTTGGTGTAGTGCCTGGCTGCTAGCAACAACTCAGGAGCTCTGTACCAAAAGGTCACCACAACTGGGTCAAGGTCAGCTAAAGGTTTCAGCGGGGAGTTAAACAATCTGGCAAACCCCATATCGGCTGAAATTAGTGATGCAATTTGGTAAATAAATATCTGTGTGTTCAGTTTACAAAATTAAGTTTCAAACAACCCCCCCCCCCCCCTTTCCCCGATATAGTTTCAACCAACAGGACTAAGTGAGTCCTGAGACATACTTCTCTGACTTCCAGAACATACACAACATGAGCTTGTACTCTGTGGAAGTCTGAGGAATTACAGTCACTGTAACAGACAATCTGCTGGTATTGTGAATGAACACAGTTTTGTCTGCTGTCCTGGGAGACCATGCCCACTTCTTTTACAGAGAGCTGACAGAATCAGTTGTCCATGAGAGAACAGGTCTAGTGTCTTTGTTCTGTCCATGTGTTTGCCATGAAAGAACAGGCCTAGTCTCTATGTTCTGTCCATGTGTTGGCCATGAGAGAACAGGCCTAGTGTCTATGTTCTGTCCATATGTTGTCCATGAGAGAACAGGCCTAGTGTCTATGTTCTGTCCATGTGTTGTCCATGAGAGAACAGGCCTAGTGTCTATGTTTTGTCCATGTGTTGTCCATGAGAGAACAGGCCGAGTGTCTATGTTCTGTCCATGAGAGAACAGGCCTAGTGTCTATGTTCTGTCCATGTGTTGGCCATGAGAGAACAGGCCTAGTGTCTATGTTCTGTCCATGTGTTTACCATGATAGAACAGGCCTTGTGTCTATGTTCTGTCCATGTGTTTGCCATGAGAGAACAGGCCTAGTGTCTATGTTCTGTCCATGTGTTTGCCATGAGAGAACAGGCCTGGTGCCTATGTTCTTTCTATGTGTTTGCCATGAGAAAACAGGTCTAGTGTCTATGTTCAAGTCAACACAGTCAGCTCTAGGCAGGATACAACAGGTAGACTGTGCTACATCTGAGGCTCACCCAAAGAGGGATCCAACAGGTAGACTGTGCTACATCCAACAGGTAGACTGTGCTACATCCAACAGGTAGACTGTGCTACATCCAACAGGTAGACTGTGCCACATCTCAAGCTCACCCAAGGAGGGATCCAACAGGTAGACTGAGCTACATCCGAGGCTCACCCAAGGAGGGATCCAACAGGTCGACTGTGCTACATCCAACAGGTAGACTGTGCTTATCCAACAGGTAGACTGTGCTACATCCGAGGCTCACCCAAGCAAAATGGATGCACACGCAACACTCAGGTTCTGGAACAGGACTGCAGTCCAGAAGTGGATGAAACTAGAACATTCCGCCAGAGTTTACAGCTAGTGAATGGAAAGAAGATGTCACACATGACTTGATGGTTTTCCTGTCTCTCATATGGCACTGATTTTATATGTCCATAGATGGCCCATTCCTGATAGTCACACTGCCAGTCAGTGCGTCTGCTCTCTCTTTGCCTTTCAAACTAGCATCTCCTGGGGGGAAAATGAAAGGTGATGTTGCCAAAAGCTGCATGCTGTTTCCGTATATGCCCTGCCTTGATCTTCTTTGTGTTTATTTATAATATTCATAATAAGCATATCATCATATGATCATAACATGCTTTATTATTAAAATACCACTACTGTGCGAAAGATGGTTGACTGGAAGGGCCAAATGTAAGATGGGCCTGTGTGCCCAATTTGTGACACTTTGAAAATAAAGTTTGTTCGTTTATTCTGTAGCATGCTCATTGAGTGACTAAGCACACATAAATTGGTGAATTCCTGACTTCCCAGCTAGTCTAGGGCCTCTGTCACAGCCATCACCTCCATTATAATATCTTGAGGTGGTAAAAGCAAATACTCCACTGTCTTCTCTGATGACTTTTCCTTTAGTTCTTGTCACTTCTGACAAATCACAGAAACAACATCTTCAAACAGATGCCAACAATAAAAGACAACAAACAGATGCCAACAATACAAGACAACAAACAGATGCCAACAATACAAGACAACAAACAGATGCCAACAATACAAGACAACAAACAGATGCCAACAATACAAGACAACAAACAGATGCTAACAATACAAGACAACAAACAGATGCCAACAATACAAGACAACAAACAGATGCCAACAATACAAGACAACAAACAGATGCCAACAAACAGATGCCAATAAGACAAGACAACAAACCTATCTTGACTCTTCCCCTCTCAGGACCTTCACCCATGACCAGAATGTTTGCCGGCTTCTGTGGAAACCATATATCATGGTTTCAGATTTATCATGTATACGGTAATACAAGGATTTGTGTGGGTGTGTGTGTGTGGGTGTGTGTGGGTGTGTGCATGTGCGGGTGTGTGCGTGTGTGTGTGTCTGAGAGAATAATTTGGAGCAAGAGAATGAAATAAATAAAAGAAACATGGAACACTGGCAGGAAAAGATAGAGCAGAGAGAAAGAGAGAGAAAAATAATAGACAGACAGGCTAGGGAAGATCTTTCTCAAGTTCTTTAGTGGACAACTGTTTCTGGAGCAAGATGGCTTAACTGGGTTTTATCCTTCTGTGTTCACCTTTGACACAAGCATTTGGCACATTTTGGTTTACAGCTAGGCTGCAGTATCTGTCCCTTTTGGCCCAAAACATCAAATTCCCACAAACTCTTAATAAGTCGTCAGTTGGCGACAGTAAGGCTGTTGCAACTGTCAGGAGAAGGAAGAGTCAAGGTCACGATTTGTCACCCCACAGCTGCATCATTCCTGTCCCAGCAAACAAGTCACCCCACAGTTGTACCATTCCTGTCCCAGCAAACAAGTCACCCCACAGCTGCATCATTCCTGTCCCAGCAAACAAGTCACCCCACAGCTGCATCATTCCTGTCCCAGCAAACAAGTCACCCCACAGTTGTACCATTCCTGTCCCAGCAAACAAGTCACCCCACAGCTGCATCATTCCTGTCCCAGCAAACAAGTCACCCCACAGCTGCATCATTCCTGTACCAGCAAACAAGTCACCCCACAGCTGCATCATTCCTGTACCAGCAAACAAGTCACCCCACAGCTGCATCATTCCTGTACCAGCAAACAAGTCACACCACAGCTGCATCATTCCTGTACCAGCAAACAAGTCACCCCACAGCTGCATCATTCCTGTACCAGCAAACAAGTCACCCCACAGCTGCATCATTCCTGTACCAGCAAACAAGTCACACCACAGCTGCATCATTCCTGTACCAGCAAACAAGTCACACCACAGCTGCATCATTCCTGTACCAGCAAACATGTCACCCCACAGCTGCATCATTCCTGTACCAGCAAACATGTCACCCCACAGTTGTACCATTCCTGTACCAGCAAACAAGTCACCCCACAGTTGTACCATTCCTGTACCAGCAAACAAGTCACCCCACAGTTGCACCATTCCTGTACCAGCAAAATTCAAATAGAATGCCATTCGCTGTTTCTATGAGATGGGAGGGGGGGGGGGATGACACCACATACTGTAGTTTCAGCGAAGCTAATTTCATATGCATGAATTAAATGCATAAGGCAGCCGTCAGAATGGCCAACAAAAACAGTCCGCCACAAGAACTGCAGATCATCACTGGTGTAAACAGCAGTTAACACAAATCAGTAGTTGCACCCACATTTAATTGTCTAAGGCATGACCAGTTCTGGGGCTACAGGCCACTCGCCATTTGAATAATTTTCAGTTCTTAACACACACCTTTTTGACACAGTTGAAAAGCACTCCAAATAAAATCAGCAGTTCACAGTGTCGCGACATGCACTTAGCTTAGTAGCTGGACTATGTAACTTTATCCTTTCAGCCCACATATGGAGAAAAATGTATCAGCTAACCATAGTCAGAAGCAATTAAATAGCAATAACTCAAACAGTAAGCCTGCCTATCTTTCATACTGGGCTATAGCCAATCTCATTTCAACAAGCAGTTTTCTGGACTAAAGACAGAGGCTTGACACCTAAGCCCCTCTGTCAACAATAAGATCATTTTGGGGTTGGGAGAGAGGGGGGGGGGGGGTGTGTGAACATCAAATCTTTGAAGATTTAACATCTAAGCCGCCCAGTTCCCTAGCAGACTACAATGTGATGATGATGTTGACAAACACTGAAAGAACACCTACCAGATCTCGGTGCAGCACCCAGTTGCTGTGCAGGTAGTGGATGCCAGCAAGTATCTGGTGCAACAATGACTTCACCATATTTTTGGGCGTGTTGATCTGCTTCTTGTTGGCCTTTGCTGACCTGTGATATTTAATTATGTGCTGGGGAGAGGCAAAGGGGAAGAGTTTAAACCTTGTTGAAATCGAGTTACAAATTCTGGTCTCTTACAGTAAATTAAATAATTCTGGTTCCAGGAAAACTAAGTGGCTCAGTGTTACTCCAGTGTATGTATGTATGTATGTGTATGTATGTATACATGTATGTGGGTGTACATGTGCATGTATGTGGGTGTATGTATGCATGTGAGTGTATATGTGTGGTTGTGGGCATATGTGGGTGTCTGTACATGTGATTGTATGTGTGTGTATGCATGCATGCATGCATGTGTAGGTGTGTATGTATGGAATGTGTGTGTGCATGTATGTCTATGTATATATGTGTGTGTGTTTTATGTTTGTGCATGTATGTCTATGTATGTATGTGTGTGTGTATGTTTTATGTTTGTGTATGTATGTAGATGCATGTATGTATTCATTACACATGTCTGTATATGAGTGTGCATGCATGAGAATGTAATCATATGTATACGTGTGTGTGTTTGAGTGTGTAAGATTGTGTACACATGATGTGTGTATGCATTATTCTATAATATATATTTCTTTTTTTATATTCATAACATGCATTATTGATAACAGGCATTGGTACTCTGAAAAATAAGTGTTTAGATGGACTGAATGTTAGACGGACCTGTGTGCCTAATTTGTAACCCTTTGAAAATAAAGTTTGTTTGTTCGTTCGTTCCATTCTTCGGTTCATGAGCCCAGGTGTTTCAGATTTCCCTGTAGCCCAGGTGTTTCAGATATCCCTGTAGCCCAGGTGTTTCAGATTTCCCTGTAGCCCAGGTGTTTCAGATTTCCCTGTGGCCCAGGTGTTTCAGATTTCCCTGTAGCCCAGGTGTTTCAGATATCCCTGTAGCCCAGGTGTTTCAGATTTCCCTGTAGCCCAGGTGTTTCAGATATCCCTGTAGCCCAGGTGTTTCAGATATCCCTGTAGCCCAGGTGTTTCAGATATCCCTGTAGCCCAGGTGTTTCAGATATCCCTGTAGCCCAGGTTTTTCAGATATCCCTGGAGCCCAGCTGTTTCAGATATCCCTGTAGCCCAGGTGTTTCAGATATCCCTGGAGCCCACCCAGGTGTTTCAGATATCCCTGTAGCCCAGATGTTTGAGATATCCCTGTAGCCCAGGTGTTTCAGATATCCCTGGAGCCCAGCTGTTTCAGATATCCCTGGAGCCCAGATGTTTGAGATATCCCTGTAGCCCAGCTGTTTCAGATATCCCTGGAGCCCAGATGTTTGAGATATCCCTGTAGCCCAGATGTTTCAGATATCCCTGGAGCCCAGCTGTTTCAGATATCCCTGTAGCCCAGGTGTTTCAGATATCACTAGAGCCCACCCAGGTGTTTGAGATATCCCTGTAGCCCAGGTGTTTCAGATATCCCTAGAGCCCGCCCAGGTGTTTCAGATATCCCTGTAGCCCAGGTGTTTCAGATATCCCTGGAGCCCACCCAGGTGTTTCAGATATCCCTGGAGCCTGCCCAGGTGTTTCAGATATCCCTGGAGCCCAGGTGTTTCAGATATTCCTGGAGCCCGCCAGGTGTTTTAGATATCCCTGGAGCCTGCCCAGGTGTTTCAGATATCCCTGGAGCCCACCCAGGTGTTTCAGATATTACTAGAGCCCACCCAGGTGTTTCAGATATCCCTGTAGCCAAGGTGTTTGAGATATCCCTGTAGCCCAGCTGTTTGAGATATCCCTGGAGCCCAGGTGTTTCAAATGCAATGTAGCCCAGGTGTTTCAGATATAAAATGTAGCCCAGGTGTTTCAGATATAGCTGTAGCCCCACCAGTTTCAGTAAATCCCTGTAGCCCAGGTGTTTTAGAGGTCCAGCATGTAACAGTCACCAGTCTGGAAACTTTGAGTAACTTGTCTTGCTAGGTGAAACTTAACAAGACATCATCTCACTTACCCATAAATCATGCTCTGAGAAGTCAAAGAGAAGCCAGACCTTTCTGTCTTGATGTGAGAGAAAGACTTTCAACAAACTGATCACATTTGGATGTTTCAACTCCCGCAGAAGCTGCAAGAGAAACCAATATTCAAATATCAAGACTACTAGAAATAAGCATTCTTTTTTTAAAATTGTTTATTATATATGTAGTTTAAATTCTGTGTTTCTTATCTTCACTGGTACTTAAACAGACACTAACAGAGATGTACTTCTTCTTCCGTTCGCATGAAATAAATTATCTATATCTGCAATGCTGTCTCTAGTATGAATTTCACTTTTGTAATTCACTAAGCGGCCCGTAAAGTTTGACTTCCACAAGTGTCTCTTTTGGCCAAAGGTGTTGCCTGGAAGCGTTGAATCTGGGACAGTCTTGAAGGATGTGATCTGTTGTTTCAGGAAAGCCAGTCCACAAATACACATGGCTGATTGGCCATTTTAATTTTGTTGTACATGTGGCAGCGAAGTCGACATTGTGCCCTGTTCTAAGACGAAGGATAATGACTTGCTCTGGTCTGTCCATAATATGGTAATCGTCTTGTGCCAGTTTCTGGTCACCATTACTGATTGATTTGATCATTCTCTTTTTGTTGATAAGGGACCATCATGTTAACAGTCTTCTAGTCTGGAAACTTTGAGTAACTTGTCTTGCTAGGTGAAACTTAACAAGAACATCCTCACTTACCCATAAATCATGCTCTACTAAAGTCAAAGGAAGCCAGACCTTTCTGTAATGATGTGAGTAGCTTGGTAACTTTCAACAAACTGATGACTGAAGGATGTTTCAACTCCCGCAGAACTACTGGCTGCAAGAGAAATACCCAATATTTAGTATATCAAGACTACTAGAAATAAGCATTCTTTTTTTATCATTGTTATTATATATGTAGTTTAAATTCTGTTTCCCTTATATTCACTGGTACTCTTAAACCCCTGCACCTCCGTTTCTGACTGCACTTCTTCTTCCGTTCCCATCATGTAATAAATTATCTATATCTGCAATGCTGTCTCTAGTATGACTGATTTCACTGTTTTTTGTAACTTTACTAAGCGGCCCGAAAGTTTGACTTCACAAGTGTCTCTTTTGGCCAAAGGTATTTGCTCTGAAAGCGTTGAATCTGGGACAGTCTTGAAGGATGTGATCTGTTGTTTCAGGTGCCAGTCCACAAATACACATGGCTGATTGGCCAATGAATTAAATACTTCTGTTCAGTGGCCTCGAAGTCGATTGTGGCCCTGTTCTAAGACAAAGGATAATGACTTTGCTGCTGGTAAAAGCATCTTATGGTCTCTGTCTTCACCAGTGCTCGGGGCATTCTGATTGATTTGATCATTCTATCTTCTGTTGATAAGAGACTGGCCTGTGGTTAGGTGAGTGCTTCAGTTGCACTTCCTTAATTAGTGCAATCAGCTCTTTCGTTTGCAGGAACTCCATGCTGTGCGAAGGTATTCCACTGTGGCATTACTAAATTACAAAACTTTCCTAAGTATTTTGCCGCTAAGCGTTTCCGTCTGCTTGGTACTTTTTCCAGACTGGAGAGACTGAAGTACTTACTGCTTTTGCATCTGTCAGGAATACTACTGGTTATGAAAAATACCCTGTATTTAGATAGTTACTCAGACAGCTATCTTGATGGCTTGAACTTCTGCATCAAAGTTGTGACAGTGCTTTACCTGACAGGTATTTTGGCTGTATCCCTGGTATTAATAGGATACTCAATGTACACTCCCGCACCTCCGTTTCTGACTGCACTTTCTGCTGACCCATCTGTGTAAACACGGACCCAAATGTTCTGAGGGTATTCATCATTAAGTAGACTGAGGGTGGCTGTTTTACGATGCACACTGTTTTGTTCTTCCTTGTCGAATATCCCTTTCACTTCAGTCTTGATGTGTATTGGAAACTTATACTTCTCTCTCCAGGGGGTCCGTTCTGGGACAGCATTTAAGGATCTATCAGTTGCAGGCAAATCAGTGGTTTGTCTGCCGAGCCGTTTGGCCTGGTGGATAAAACTACTTCTCTTTAGTCGTCCCAAAGCTAAATTTTGGAATCTTTCATTCATAGGGTGACTGGGCATACTAAGAAACTTTTTTGCTTGTAAAAGCATCTTGGTGTCTCTGCGTTCACTCAGTGCTTGGGTCATCCCCATTTTCTCCATCACAGCTATAGGCGCTGATTTCATACTGCCTGTGGTAACTCTGAGTGCTTGATTTTGCACTTTGTCTAATTCTTGCAATGTGGTTTTTGCTGCCAAACTCAATGCTGTTGATCCGTATTCAAGATGTGGTCGAACACTTTGTTGGTAAACTTTCCTAAGTATTTTCCTGCTAGCGTTTCTTATCTTCACTGGTACTTAAACAGACACTAACAGAGATGTACTCAGACAGACACTAACAGAGATGTACTCAGACAGACACTAACAGAGATGTACTCAGACAGACACCAACAGAGATGTACTCAGACAGACACTAACAGAGATGTACTCAGGCAGACACTAACAGATATGTACTTGGGCACATCTTCATTTCATAGAGTGAAGCTTATGAGGAAATGTGGGGGTGGGTTTGGGGGGGGGGGGGGTGGTGCTGGCTCTGTCCTAGAGGTGTTTAACTCTCTGTCCTGGAGGTGTTCAGCTCTCTGTCCTAGAGGTGTTCAACTTTGTCCTGGAGGTGTTCAACTCTCTGTCCTGGAGGTGTTCAACTTTGTCCTGGAGGTGTTCAACTCTCTGCCCTGGAGGTGTTCAACTCTCTGTCCTGGAGGTGTTCAACTCTCTGTCCTGGAGGTGTTCAACTCTCTGTCCTGGAGGTGTTCAACTCTCTGCCCTGTAGGTGTTCAACTCTCTGTCCCCAAAAAGGCCTGGTCAACAAATACTGGGACAATAATGGATGTGTCAGACAAGGGTGAAAACATCACAACAAACATCCCCTAACAGTGGATGAAACATCCCTAACTGTGAAGTTATCATCACCTAACTGTGGATGAACATACACTACCTGTGGAGTCAACATCCCCTAACTTTGGAGGAAACATCCCCTAACATCATCTCTGTATTACTTGCAGTTTCTGTCTTCAACATAGTTCAGCAGAAACAGATTTCACCCGAACAGATAACTGAATATACTCACAGCAATTTCCCTGCAGGCCGACATGGAGATACCCGTGCCCTCTATCAGCTTCAAGGCATAATGTTTCTGATCTCTGGGGGTTACAACAAGTCAATTATCAGCAACATCAAATTAAATGTGGGCAGCCACTCTGCATATGTTAATGTTAAACAAGTTAAAGTTATGATGCTTTTCTTACACAGTGCTCATTAAAAGATTCACTGTACCTGGTGTTAGACACCTGATATTTATATATTATAGTTCCTTTCAATGATGCAGAAAGTATTTTTTAAAAATTTTATTTGCACATACAATAGCAATGTATTTGTGTGTGTGGGTGTGAGAGAGTATGTGTGGTAAGGGCACAGCAATGTATTTGTGTGTGTGGGTGTGAGAGAGTATGTCTGGTGAGGGCACAGCAATGTATTTGTGTGAGTGGGTGTGAGAGAGTATGTCTGGTGAGGGCACAGCAATGTATTTGTGTGTGTGGGTGTGAGAGAGTATGTCTGGTGAGGGCACAGCATTGTATTTGTGTGTGTGGATGTGAGAGAGTATGTCTGGTGAGGGCACAGCATTGTATATGTGTGTGGGTGTGAGAGAGTATGTCTGGTGAGGGCACAGCATTGTATATGTGTGTGTGGGTGTGAGAGAGTATGTCTGGTGAGGGCACAGCAATGTATTTGTGTGTGTGGGTGTGAGAGAGTATGTGTGGTAAGGGCACAGCAATGTATTTGTGTGTGTGTGTCAGAGAGTATGTCTGGTGAGGGCACAGCAATGTATTTGTGTGAGTGGGTGTGAGAGAGTATGTCTGGTGAGGGCACAGCAATGTATTTGTGTGTGTGGGTGTGAGAGAGTATGTCTGGTGAGGGCACAGCATTGTATATGTGTGTGTGGGTGTGAGAGAGTATGTCTGGTGAGGGCACAGCAATGTATTTGTGTGTGTGGGTGTGAGAGAGTATGTCTGGTGAGGGCACAGCATTGTATATGTGTGTGGGTGTGAGAGAGTATGTCTGGTGAGGGCACAGCATTGTATATGTGTGTGGGTGTGAGAGAGTATGTCTGGTGAGGGCACAGCATTGTATATGTGTGTGGATGTGAGAGAGTATGTCTGGTGAGGGCACAGCAAAACAATCTACTGATGGCCTGAGCTAACACACACAAACTATCTTTAAGACAACTGGCTTCCTTTACTGTTTTAAACATGCACTTAAATATGTGATAGCCTATTTGGGGATCCCAGCACTGGATAAATTAAGTACACTTTGTGCAAGCTTCATTACCAGTAACATCTTTCCAGTAATCTATGTATTCTTTCTAGCAATCTATTTATTATTTCCAACAATCTGTTCATTCTCTCCAGAAATCTATTCATTCTTTCCAGCAATCTGTTTATTCTTTCAAACAAAAACATTCATTCTTTCCAACAATCTATTCATTCTTTGCTAACTAGGTTATCGGAATGTGTGCTAACTGTGCTATTAGAATGTGTGCTAAATGAGATATTAGAATGTGTGCTAACTGTGCTATTAGAATGTTTGCTAACTGGGCTATTAGAATGTGTGCTAACTATGCTATTAGAATGTGTGCTAACTGTGCTTTTAGAATGTGTGCTAACTGTGCTTTTAGAATGTGTGCTAACTGTGCTATTAGAATGTGTGCTAACTGTGCTATTAGAATGTGTGCTAACTGTGCTATTAGAATGTGTGCTAACTGGGCTATTAGAATGTGTGCTAAATGGGCTATTAGAATGTGTGCTAACTGTGCTAGAATGTGTGCTAATTTGGTGTGGGCTATTAGAATGTGTGCTAACTGTGGCTATTAGAATGTGTGCTAAATGAGCTATTAGAAACTTTGTGCCAGTAAAGTGTGCTAGCAGAGCTTATGTTAATCATTCTTGTGTCTTCAGGTGAAAACCTTGGGTACAGTCTTTAACTGGTTGACTGAGAACTGTTTGAACTTTGTGCCAGTATAGTGTGCTAGCAGAGCTTATGTTAATCATTCTTGTGTCTTCAGGTGTCAAACCTTGGGTACAGTCTTCAACTGGTTGACTGGGAACTGTTTGAACTTTGTGCCAGTATAGTGTGCTAGCAGAGCTTATGTGAATCATACTGGTGTCTTCAGGTGCAAATCTTGGGTACAGTCTTCAACTGGTTGACTGGGAACTGTTTGAACTCAGCGCTGGCTGAAGGAGAGCAAGGGACAGGCTTCTGGTTTATATGACATTACCAATTCATGGCTATCATGTGTTTGCCCATAATAAACAAGACAGACTGCACTAGGAAAAAACACCTTGAAGGAACGGCCTCAGACAATCAGACACCTTAGACAGTGTTGACTGAGCTAGTTAGTGGAAAGCTATATATGACATCGCAACCTATTTCACAATACAGAATTACATTAACCTGCACGCCAGAATATGTGGGCACTAAGAGAAATGTGCTATCCTCCGAATAATGGCCACATATTATGGCGGCCAAAAACACACCCTGACAAGGCCTCAGTCACACGTAAATTGCGACTGGTGAGAGTATCTCCCGACCGCTCATGCGGCACAGAGCGAGGCTAAACTGGATGGCTGGGACTAATGAGCAAAGCTGCAGGAGATGCGGAAGCTGCTGCTCGTGAGTCCCAGCCATCAAGTATAGCCCCGCTTTATGCCGTGTGAGTGGCACAGGAGATACTCTCGCCGGTGGCGGATGTCACTGGAAGTCCGCAATTTACATGTGACTGAGGCCCTGTTTTTGGCCGCAATAATATGTGGCCGTTATTCGGAGGATAGCCAAGAAATGAAAGACCAGACATGCTGGATGGCTATACCAACAATGTAGAAGAATGTCAACCAATGGATGGCCAATATTACAAACACTCCAGATTTCAAGCTGTCCACTGATAAACATGAAACTCCAATAATACAGTCGCCACTTGATAACAATATCTGATTTAGTTTTGAGAAAGTACCATTCTTATTACACTACAGTATCTCTATAAGTGCTCTGGTCTTCAACTCTGTCCCCCCCCCCCCCCCCCCCCCCAATGTCCGACAAGGAGAATCTTAGCCCAGAATATCCTCTGGTTTTATTTTGGCTATCCTCCGAAATAACGGTCCTAAATTATAACGCCACCGCCGAATTGCGAACTTCCACCGAGAGTATCCCTCACCCTGCGTGGATTGGGGCTAGACAGGTGGCTAGGACTCACGAGCAAACAGAATGAAGAAAGCTGCAGGAGATGCGGTAGCTGCTGCTCGTGAGTCCCAGCCATCTAGTTTAGCCCCAATCCACGCCACGTTAGCGTGGGGGATACTCTGGGCGGTGGCGAAAGCGCGCAATTTAAGACAACGGGAGTGCGCAATTGACACATGACTAAGGCCCTGTTAGGGTATATTTTCCGCCTCGATAATTTGGGACCGTTATGCGGAGGATAGGCTTTATTTTTTTAATGACATTGATCCCAGGCTGCTAAGGCTGTTTTTGTTGTTGTTTTTTCAATTTGTAAGCAGCCAATCAATTTTAACATGCACAAGAAGATGTGGACAAATAATAATATCTAGTTTGAATGACTAGTCAGACTACCTAACCTAAAGTGGTTCGAGGTTCGGTTCCAAGTTTGAAGTCCTCCTTGTCCAAGATGGTTTGAGATTCCTAGGATCAGGTGGCAGTGTGTTACATTTTAAAACAATTGTTAAATGAGTTTACAATTTTAAAACATCATAAACTGGCAACTCGAGTCAAAAAGGAGCAAGTTTTCAACAACAACAATAACCAATCAATTATTCAATCAACATTAAATTAACGGAACAAACATCGATTGGATTGACATGTCCAACTAACCCATCTTTCCTCTTGGCTTTGTAGACATGTCCATATGTTCCTCTGCCCACTTTACAACCTTCATACTCGAACTCGTCCTCCACTTTGGCCCGTTTCTCGGCAGTCTTGACCTTATATTCGTAGTCCATGGTGGACCCGCTTTTGTCTGTCTCTGTGTGTTTCAGTCTGTCTTTGTGTGTCTGCGTCTTGTTTATGTTTTCGCCTTCCAGCTTTTCTACTTCTCCACCGGAACCGGAACTGGGTTGTCGTTCCTGGGTTGTTTCAAAACTTGAATCTTCGTCTTCGTCGTTGTCAACGTCGTCATCATCATCATCATCAGCTTTGCCGACTGACGTAGGCGATCATGTCGCTCCATATTTTGAGATCTTCAACAGCAGTTGTCTTCTTAATATGTATCTTGTTCTTCTTCGTTTATCCTCAAAAGAGTGGTTGACGTTGTGTGTTGTAGCTTTCCGTCAGCCTGCGATATCTTCACCTCTTATGTCCAGGATATCGTATTTGAGCAAACCCTTAAATAGTAGTTTATTACAACACGTTTGTTATGAAGAAGTGAGTCTTTTTTTTTTTTTTTTTAATTCTCAAAATGGGTCCCTGGAACTCCCATCGTATAGCAGTGATCATTTTGTTTAGTTAGTTAGTTAGTTAGTTAGTTAGTTAGTTAGTTAGTTAGTTAGTTAGTTAGTTAGTTAGTTAGTTAGTTAGTTAGTAGTTAGTTAGTTAGTTAGTTAGTTAGTTAGTTGGTTGGTTGGTTGGTTGGTTGGTTGGTTAGTTAGTTAGTTAGTTAGTTAGTTGGTTAGTTAGTTGGTTAGTTAGTTGGTTAGTTAGTTAGTTGGTTAGTTAGTTGGTTAGTTAGTTGGTTAGTTAGTTAGTTAGTTAGTTAGTTAGTTAGTTAGTTAGTTAGTTAGTTAGTTAGTTAGTTAGTTAGTTAGTTAGTTAGTTAGTTAGTTAGTTAGTTGGGTTATCATCATTGCACTCCGGACATGTCCATAGGTGCTCAGATACTCCCCTCAGTATGAACTCTAAAGTCCGATGGTTAATAGTACCAGTTCTATGTTGATTAACAAGTCTTCTGGTGTGTCTGGTATGCGTCTCGTTTTTTGCTATGCCTATCTTGATTCTAAAGTCTGCAATTCTGGCGAGTGATGTGGATTCACTGCCCCTAAAGTCCTCTATCCTTCCCATTTCTCTGAGGGCAATGCCCCGCCCTTTCCAACCACTTATTTTATTACGTGTTTGTCATAAATGATTTCACTGCAATATATTTCATGAAGCCTGCAAGGCAACAGAGGGAACAGGTTCGTCTGGCCATGGGCGAGCACTCGTGTTGGTCCCTGACCACTAATTCAATATATTCGCGACCGGGACTGCCAAGACCTGGGGACTCACATACCTTGCCATCCTCAGTCATGTTTAGGGAGACTAAGTCCCCTCTACCTCACCTCACTCCATCAACCCTCACCCCACTCCCACTCTTAACCCCTGGAACGTTTGAAAGGAAACTATGTGGTCTTCATATCACGGATAGTCGTTCACTTTTAAAGTGTTTATTTCACTCTATATATATATATATATATATATATATATATATATATATATATATAGAGAGAGAGAGAGAGAGAGAGAGAGAGAGAGAGAGAGAGAGAGAGAGAGCTACTGAGCACAATCCATCTAGATGCAGAGGTCAGCCGGAAACAGGAAATGTACGGGCAGGCTGGGCGGGGGAGGGGGGTATTCAAACGGGCAATAATTTCTATTCAAACGGGCAATAATTTCTATTTAAGTGGGCTCTGAAACAAAGGCAAAGCGACGACCTGTCATCACTATCACTATGGATCTTTGGTAAGATTTTATCCATGTTGAACAGATACCTAAATTTCCGTACTAGCCCTAAAATAACGCTATTGATTTTTATTCAAAGTTAGTCACTATTCTTTGCTTTGACATTACAATTACTTCTGTCTTCCCATTATTCAAGCTGAGGTCTATTGTATCACATACTACCACCACTGTACCTACCACTCTGTAGTTATTTCCCTTCGCCACTGTGGCAGCTAAACTCACAAAGATGTAATTATGTCACAAATGAGTTCCAGCCCCAACGATTCTCTTTGAAGTGTAAGGCAAGATAACAAAATGACACAATTTCACTGCCTATTTTCTCCAGCGAGCGTTAGTTCAATGACAGTATAGAACCTTTACTGGTTGCTAACAAGGCAATCATTTTCTGCCAAAGAAGAACGTTAGCGGATGCAAGCATACAGGCTCATCATCAATAACACCATCATGTCAACCAAAGATTAACACATTTACACCGATATTACCGCATTACGATTGCTAACTCACTAACTTTAACAGTTTTAAAAATGTTATCAGAATTGGTTCAGAAACGAAATTGTTAAATTGATGGGGATAATTTTTCAGAAATAAGATATTAGTAGCTAACAATTATATCCTTATTTCGTATTCATTATTTTCTTTGTAAAACAAGATTTAAACCTAGCTTGTTAAAGTACACGCAGACCACATCACCCGCCAAGTGCCGTTTAGTCTATAAAATATAGGTCTAGCCCTATATATCCAAAAGGCATGGAAGGCGTGGAGAAGAGTCATTTATTGTTTTTTTTTTTTTTTTTTTTTTTTTTTTTTTTACTTTTTGTTAAAGTATATAAGTGCCTTGAAGTCAGTTCCCGAAAATTGCATGTAATGCCGACTATTGTATCATTTTTAGTCATGTCAATTTTGTAGCCAGATATATTCGAACCACAGCCATATCAATACAGAAACTTACTAACTGTTTACATTAACACAGCTCGCACAAATTATCGTCGTCTTCGATGCAAGTACACCAATCCGGTATCTCCTTGTTTCAGCGCGGTGTTACCACAGCAGTCTTAGACTGGCCCCATGTTCCCTATAGATGTGTCATACGGAACTACCCATTGTTGTTGCCTGTGGGTATGACAACACACGCAGGAGGGGTGTTGGGTCATTATCTGGAAGACAACATTTTTATCAATCACAGCCTACCCCTGGTCTAGCATACGACGGGCCATGGAAGAGCTTGGTTCTTTTCTCTTGATGAATGTTGTCTCATTAACAGAATATTCGCCTATCAATATATGTGCCCATTTCGCAATGTGCAGTGTTAGTCGTCCCCCTGGGGTATCTGTTCTACCAATGCCGTCCGCCCGGCATCTGCTGTGGTTTGGGTAGACGCAAGTAAACAAAGCACTTAGACAACGGAGCTCGTGTAGTGATTAGTGAAGATTATCTTGACATCCCTCCGGACAGGCCCATGGGTGCCGCATCAGCCTGAAACGACTGATGTCTCTTCTGGGTTGAATAAATGAAACATCTTGTTCCCTTGGTGAAATGCTTTTTCCTGCAGCTGCTGATGTCCTCCGCATGTCCAACAGTCTAGACGGTGGTGCGGGTATAACGTCTTTGCTGTATTAGTCTTGGCCATACGTGTTGGTATAGTCTTGTATCTAAACCCTGGAGCCGAGGCACCGAACGTGTGTTTGCCCAGCAGTGGTTTTTTTTTTTTGTTTTTTAGTCGGACCGCACGGAAAAAGTGATTTAAATTGACTGGTTGCCTTGCGGTGGCATCTGTAGGGGTTTGACACCTTTTTCTGAATGTTTGGAGGCAGGTGACCTTGACACACCCTTCTATACACTGTCTGGGTGCTGGAGGCAGGTGACCTTGACACACCCCTTCTATACACTGTCTGGGTGCTGGATGCAGGTGACCTTGACACACCCCTTCTATACACTGTCTCAGTGCTGGAGGCAGCTGACCTTGACACACCCTTCTATACACTGTCTCAGTGCTGGAGGCAGGTGACCTTGACACACCCCTTCTATACACTGTCTGGGTGCTGGAGGCAGGTGACCTTGACACACCCTTCTATACACTGTCTGGGTACTGGAGGCAGGTGACCTTGACACACCCTTCTATACACTGTCTGGGTACTGGAGGCAGGTGACCTTGACACACCCTTCTATACTCTGAGTGCCCCGTATTGTCCAGGGAGAGTAGAGTAGACAGACAATGGCATAGCTGCAAACAACAGTCTGTGATAATATGGTCAACACGCTCCAAAGGGAGGACACAGACAGTGAAGAAGTCAGCAACGTATACATAAAAGGTGCAGATATTGTGATCAACTGTTGTCTCGTCCATCTCAGTGTCCTTGTGGGTGTGTTTGGAAACACCGTTACCCTCATCATTTTATCTCGCAGTGCCGTCAGAGATACAACTAGTATCATTCTGATGTCAATGGCCGCCTGTGATACGTGGTTCCTGGTCAACCTGTCTGCTAGAAAGTGCGACTGTTTGATGGCCAGATTCGACCCAGTTCTGGTAGACATTTATAACGCTTATACTGTGTCGTACGTCCGCAGGCCAGGTCGTTGGGCCGCATTCGTGGCGGTCTCACATACAACTCTCATCTCCTGCGAGAGACTGCTGTCTGTTTTCTTCCCTCTGAAAGTCTCACGAATGGTCAACAGACGGACCATTCTGACAGCTTTGTTAGGTATTTATCTCTCGTGGCCTGTGTGCGTCGTACCGTTTGCTGCCTTCAACTACCGGATAGAGTGGAGTTTTAACAACTTCTACAACAGGACGATGCCTGCCATTCATGAGACCCAGTGGTTCACCGACAACAGGCTCGTCTTGGACATCATCAACGATCTGGTCATCACCATGGTCACATTTTCATTTGCTGCCCTGGTGGCAGCCAATTCCTGTGCTACTGCATGCAGACTCAGTCAAGTGGCAAAGCAGCGTAGTATGATGGTTTCTAAGAAGATGGAGGGGAGTCGAATCGACATCAAGGCGTCCCGAATGTTGCTGGTTGTCTGTTGTGTATTTAACATCTGCAACTTCCCAGGCTTTGT
Source organism: Candidula unifasciata (assembly GCA_905116865.2). Classification (NCBI taxonomy): domain Eukaryota; kingdom Metazoa; phylum Mollusca; class Gastropoda; order Stylommatophora; family Geomitridae; genus Candidula; species Candidula unifasciata. Next base: position 111,790 of record CAJHNH020000671.1, read on the forward strand.
TATCTGTATCTATTTCTACCTGGACTCGTCCTTGAGACCCCCTGACAGACTACACAAGTTGTTGAGCGACGTCGAGGGGCTGCTGCTGGCTGTCAATGCGGCCTCCAACTTCTTCGTCTACACTCTGATGTCTGCCAGGTTTTACAATGCTGTGGTTGCTTTGATCGGATGTGGAAGAGAGATATGACTCAAGTTTATCTGTCTACCTCCACCCCCCCCCCAACCCCCACCCCAGAGCTGTTACCTGCAAGTTTGATTGACCCTGACACTACAAAAAACTCGACCTGGATGGAGAGAAACAGGGCACATCCTAGATACCCCGTTCGGCTTACAGAACAGTTATCATTGCAGCACCCGTAATGGCTACATGAGTGACTTACCGCTGTGGCTGAGCCATGTGTGGGTAAGGAGACCAGTTGGGTCAGATCTGAACAACGAAGATGCTAACAATTGCATCCGTTCATGTTTGCAACATCCCAGTCTCTCTCAGGCTGAACAAGCAATTACACGCTCTCTCACATATACACACACACAGTGAGAAAGACAAACAGAGAGAGAGAGAGAGGGATAGAGAGAGAGAGAGAGAGAAAGAGAGAGAGAGAGAGATTGAGATCTGGACATACCGTGATGGGATAGCGCATATACTTTTCCGATTCCGATTCCTTTGAGAAAAAAATGAAAAGTTCGACCACTTTCACACTGCTGCTAGCTAGCCGAGGCTGCTAACAGTCTCCGTCTATTTTTGTGGTCTAGTTTATTTGCGTCACTTTCGTGACTAAAGTTTTAGTATTTGGGGCGTCTCTGAGCTTGATGCTTCCTTCCTTCGAGTCAGACCTCTCGTTCTCTGTCCTGCTGTTAGCTGTTGTTGTTTGTTTGCGTTCACCGGCTATAGACTCTGGTGGAGAGACCTGGTTGTTCGTCAACTAATAGACTTTTGATTTGTTCCAGGACCTAAGTTTTGCATGTGTATCCGTTTTACAGATCTGACTTATTTGTATGCAGATTGCTGGTTGCTTGCCTCTCAGGCAGAGGCACTCCGACTTCAAAGGAAGCCCCCAGTAAGTCGACTCATAAGACATGCTTCTTGGGGAGGCAGTGGGTCTATTCTTGTTTTCCCCACAATGGGGCCCCGGAACCCACACGGAAGGTTGTTAGCTGTGTTCTTCTTGCCTTTTCCTTCTAGGTGTTTCCTCCTTGATTTCATCTCTCTATGATTTGGCCAGGCGTATTTCGTAGGGCAGCGAGCTTCTATACATTCTTCTTCGTCGTTAACGTTGACTACTTTCAGCTAGGTCAGACAACGTTGCTGCTCTCTTTCCTGTTGGCTATATTGGAGGTGAGGTTTCTAGTCCTCATCTCATCTGGTTTTGGATTGTGCTTTCAGTGTTCTGTCGCTCGGTGTTTGTTGTGGTTTTCCGCCCGTTTGGCTGTTTGCGTAACTGGCTGGCCTTCTGCTGCGCTCCGGATTGTTGAATTGGCTGCTTTGCAGTCGAGTCGATTTTGGGTGGGTTTGATTGGCCGTTTGGTGTGTTCTATACATTGGCAGCCTGATTTCCTATATGTACACCTGTGTTTAAAAAAACGTTGGCCTGTCTAAGTGTGAACAGCAAACCCACAATACAGAAGATGGTCAAACAGTTTTTCAGCAGAACTACCAGCAGATGTGCTCCTCATCCATAAATAATCTCAGAGTAGGTGGCCATAAGAAAGCGACAGGCACCAATACACCAAGTTGACACCGACCAACGAAGACCAGACCAGCAAACTCTCCTTTCTTATCCTAACAAGCTATCAATCTCACTCACTCCTTCGACCTTACTATATGTCCTACGAAGAAGCCTGAAGGCATTCCAGTTTTGTTTTTTTTGTACATACCTGTGTTATATGCCCCCCCCCCCCCACGTCTACACCATGTGTGGTCAGAACCAAACTGGATTTTAAAAAATAAGAAAAAAAAATATTACAAGCAAAAGAAAAAGACTCACAATAGCTTGTAAAGTAAAAATAAAAAAGAAGAGATTCTTTGCTTACGCACATACGCATGCGTGATGTGAAAAAAGAAGAAGCAACAAAAAGATATTAAATATGGGACCCTGAAAAGGGCTTTGTGTGTGTGGCTCAGTGGCAGAATCTTTTGACTCGAAATTGTTTCTTGACGGCCGCCCTAGTGCAATCATCGACGGTGCGCGGAACTACCAGCGAAAAAACCACAGGAAACAACTACCTCAACAGTGACACGGAAGACACAATGCCAGACCAACTGCCAAACATACTCCCACCCACACCCGCTCCAGGCCGACCCAGGCAAAATCTAAGTGTCCTTCTCAGGACTATTAGAAAAACCCTCCCCAATGCAGCAGTTATAACAGAAACACGAAACAGTTTCAACCAGATGTGATCCCACGGCACAAGAAAAGAACGACTCCAAAACCACAAGAATCCAAGGACGCAAATATAGCCAAGCCCACGTAGCGGGTTGAAAGTGTCCTAAGTTTTTTTTTTTTTTTTTTTAAATCAAATCTGGAGTCTGGAAAAAAGAATATGGTTGGTTGAGTGGATGGTAGTTTAGTTGGTTGATTGTTTGATTGCTTGTTAGTTGGTTGTCGAGGTTGTTTGTTGACTCATTAATCACAATAATCATCACATAGGGCTCACAGTCTATTCCTCCATTCCGTTCTTTCCGGTGCAGCCAATTCAACATTATAGATGGAATACAGACCTTTAGCTTTGGCCTCTCTCTCACCAGCGTTCGTTTAAGGGTTTCTATTGGGCCTCCTTCCCTCCTTATTCCCTTTATTTCCCTTGTTAGTTCTCTGCTCGTCTAAAGAAGGAAAAAGATGCTCCCAGCAAAGCTGCAAAGAAACCAAGTACCAGCAGGGCTGACAAATGTACAGCTACAGAACACAATAACACAGAAGGTTGGGGAAAAAAAGCACAGCCACCGAAACCGAAATCACAGACTCAGAATCAGGACCAGTAACTGATGACGAAAGCCTTGAGAGCATGGAGACCAACTTTCAAGAACTGCTCCGAGGCGTGAACGAAAAGATGTTCAGACACAGGCTGGAGCTGAAAGCAGTATCAGTGCACCTCATCTTTAACCAGGACAAGCAGCAAGAAGAGTAACGCCTATCGGACACGGAATTCAACAGAATACGTGATACGAACAACGGACTATCCGAAGAACTGAACACTGCATTCTGCAAACTACTGGGGAAAAAAAGAAGCAGGAGGAGAGGAACACACCACAAAGGCATAAACAGTGCAAGTGAGGCAGACGAGGACGCCACCAGTACTAGAAGCCGCACTGCCCCTCTGGGTGTATGCAGGTATATGTAGCTGTGTAGGTATGTGGGTGTTTGTGTATTTATAAAAGCATGCAAGTGTGCATGTGTGTGTGATTGTGTGTGTATGCATGTGGATATATGAAAGCATTTTTAGGTATGTATGTATGTGTGTAAAGATGTGAGTTTATGTATAAATGTGTGGATATATGTATGCATGTGTGTGGGTGTATGTATTCATGTAAGTGTAAATGTGTGGTTTTGGGCATATGTTGGTGTCTGTACATGTAATGGTATATGTGTGTATGCATGGGTGCATGTATAGATGTATATATATGGAATGCGTGTGTGCATGTATATCCATAAATGTACGTGTGTGTGTTTTGTTTGTGCATTTATTTCTGTGTATGTGTATGCTTGTATATGTATGTAGATGCAGGTGTGGATGTATCGCGTATGTCTGTATATGAGTTCACCTGTATGAAAATGTAGATGTATGTATACGTGTGTGTGAGTGTTATGATGGCGTACACACGATGTGTGTATGCATTATATATTTCTTTTTAAATCCATAACATGCATTATTGATAACAGATATTAGTACTCTGAAAATGAGTACTTAGAAGGGCCGAATGTCAGACGGGCCTGCGTGCCCAATTTGTAACCCTTTGAAAATAAAGTTTGTTCGTTCGTTCGTTCGTTCGTTCTCAGCGATCAACATGAGCTAAACTAAGCACCAGCAACAGTCAGCTAAAACCCACAGAGATAAGAGCTAAGAGAGCTGGAACAGACCGGGACCAGAACCCCAAGTACCACACTGTTTAAGGATTTTCAATATAGAAATATTTTTTTCTCTTATGAACGGAAAGGCAAGACCGACATATAATCTGACTACTGGCACCAATGGTATTCTTAACTCTTGCCTGGTTGCTGAAGACCCACATAAAATCTGACTATTGGCACCAGTGGTTTTGTTAACTCTCTCCTGGGTGCTGAAGACCACTATAAAATCTGACTATTGGCACCAGTGGTTTTGTTAATTCTCTCCTGGGTGCTGAAGACCCACATATAATCTGACTTTTGGCACCAGTGGTTTTGTTAACTCTCTCCTGGGTGCTGAAGACCAGTATATAATCTGACTGTTGGCACCAGTGGTTTTGTTAACTCTCTACTGGGTGCTGAAGACCCACATATAATCTGACTACTGGCACCAGTGGTTTTGTTAACTCTCTCCTGGGTGCTGAAGACCACTATAAAATCTGACTATTGGCACCAGTGGTTTTGTTAACTCTCTCCTGGGTGCTGAAGACCACTATAAAATCTGACTATTGGCACCAGTGGTTTTGTTAACTCTCTCCTGGGTGCTGAAGACCCACATATAATCTGACTTTTGGCACCAGTGGTTTTGTTAACTCTCTCCTGGGTGCTGAAGACCAATATATAATCTGACTATTGGCACCAGTGGTTTCGTTAACTCTCTCCTGGGTGCTAAAGACCGACAAATAATCTGACTATTGGCACCAGTGGTTTTTTTTAACTCTCTCCTGGGTGCTGAAGACCAATATAAAATCTGACTATTGGCACCAGTGGTTTTGTTAACTCTCTCCTGGGTGCTGAAGACCAACATATAATCTGACTATTGGCACCAGTGGTATTGTTAACTCTCTTCTGGATGCCGAAGACCCATATATCATGTGACTATTGGCACCAGTAGTTTTGTTAACTCTCTCCTGGGTGCTGAAGACGGAAAAGGGAATGTATTGAGTGCTATGGTGTTGGTTTTTCAGTACGAAATGACGAAAACTTGCAGTTTTGCCTGAAAGCATTCAAAGAAACCAGGTGTAGTTTTGCATGTTTAATGAGTACAAGTAACAGTGTCTATCAGGTAAAATCACAGGGCTGCTAAAATAAAGTTTGAGCTCAAGGCGACATTTGTGGCAACCATCTGGTGGACCAGCATGCTCATGCTGGAAAGGCCTAAGTGTTGACGTTGTCGTTAAACTGACACTGGAAGTCCGACTGAGGCGCCCCGACTTGGCACTGGAAGTCCGTCGATGAGGACACTTTGAGCGGGATCTCGGTGGTCGCCTGACCCCCAGGCTTGCCCATCTGGCACTGGAAGTCGCAGGACATAGAGGTGGTCAGGATATCACATTGGGAGGCGGAGTTTCTGGTCAGCACCAGTGGCTTTTCTTTGTTCGGCAGGTCCATCTGGAGATTAGATTGTCAGTCATCAGGTACATCAATGTTACAGTTAAAGCTGTTCGACTTCACTGGCCCGAATTATCTTAGTATAAGGATAGCCGCCTGTCTAGTGTATCGCACAAAGTACGAACTTACGTAGCTCCATCGATGGCCTCCATAGATCTCTGTAAAATCTGCACTGATGAACTGAACGACGCATCCATGAAAGAAATCCACGAGCTT
>CAJHNH020000671.1:122500-127500 GCA_905116865.2 Candidula unifasciata
CTACACACGTCTCAGAGTTTTCTACACACGTCTCAGAGTTTCCTACACGCGTCTCCGTGTTTCCTACACACGTCTCAGTGTTTCCTACCTACGTCTCAGAGTTTCCTAAACGCGTCTCCGTGTTTTCTATACACGTCTCCGTGTTTCCTTCACACGTCTCCGTGTTTGCTACACCGAAAACGAAGTCTGTTGTATCTTGCCCTTAGTCTGAATATAATAGATTGTCCCTCTCTAGAGAGACCACGAGGCGCGTCTGAGCAGATAATTAAAGACAGTATGAGACAGCAAGTTGGTAAATCCTGAATGGTTGGAATATGTAAATCAATATGATTATGAATTTGTTGTTATTGTTAATACACAGTTGTAACTAACATGACCGAGAGGACAATAATATTAATGACAGTTTGTGACAGAGAATAAAATGAAGTGTGGTATGATTATGTAAACAGCTTGATTACATTGATTGCATCATAGTCTATCACATTGGTAATTACTGATACTTTATTAGAGAGGGAGAAGGTTATATTTGAAAAAAGAATGAAGAGTAAATTAAACCACTATGGTCATTGGGTCAAAGCTCCATTGTAGGGACAACATGAAGGTCCAGTTGAGACGGACACCAGTGCGAGCGACCCAGTGAGTACATACAGCGAAGGTGGGACTTGGCATGATAACATTAAATTTCCACAGATGTTATGGACTTCTGCACCAAATTAGGGGTGACTTGGGATGTTGTTTTTCTTTAGGCAGACTGTGGGATGGGATGGGATATTTGCAGAGCTTATATGGTCTTCCGCACTAAATTATTAGTGTCTTGGGGTGTTGATCCCATCAAGTTATGTACTCACTAGGTACAAAATGAGGATATAGTGAGGTGGAAATCCAAAAGGGTTCCCTAATGACGAAATAGAGAGAGAGAGAGAGAGAGAGAGAGAGAGAGAGAGAGAGAGAGAGAGAGAGAGAGAGAGAGAGAGGGACAGAGGTGCAAATTCCTGTGTTTGGATGAACAGTTACAGGTGGACACCCGTGGGACGAGACCAGGAGTTGAAGATGAGAGAGCAGAGAGAATCAGTTCGTGCTTTTAGCGATGCTAAGAGTTGGTATAACCTAATGGAGTTTGGCTGGTTGACAGAACTGGGGAAGTCCCTAGATTATGAGACATGAAGTCGACATGAGATTGGCGAAACACGAGATTGTCGAGTTCACCTGGAAACTCGAGGTCTGGGGGGGAAAGCTGACTGGGAAGTCATTCTGTGACAGAACCTCAGAGAGATCGGAGTGAAAGTGGATCCAGGGTGAAACAAATTAAACGTTGATCCTAAATGACAAGGAGTGAAAGCTGTGAAATGGTTGTAGCAAAGCTACGTTGAAGTATAGCTGAAGACAAAGGAGGTTTCCTACTGACTGTTGATTGTGCCAACTGTTTATGTCAGCGTCGAACTTGGCGTGGCCGTATACCCTAAATGCAAGCAAGTGGACCCTGCCTTGATGGCGAAAGTGTTAGGCTGAAAGGTTTATTCTTGTCGCTTGAGTTGAAAATCTCGTCGAAATTGCTTTTCGTCGATTTTTCGTGGCGCCATTTAGCACTATTTATGACAAACGGTGGCAGGGTCTCCAGGTGACGGCAGATGGAAGAAAGTGACGGCAGATGGAAGAAGGTGACGGCAGATGGAAAAAGGTGACGGCAAATGGAAGAAGGTGGCAGATGGAAGAAGGCGGCAGATGGAAGAAGGTAACTTCAGTTGGAAGAAGATGACGGCAGATGGGAGAAGGTGACGGCAGTTGGAAGAAGGTGACGGCAGGTGGAAGAAGGTGACGGCAGTTGGAAGAAGGTGACGGCAGATGGAAGAAGGTGACGTGAACCACCTAAGGAAACATGGAGCTGGACAGCAGAAGGGAAATGAAGGAGTCTAAACTGATATGGGATACCGTAGTCAGAACAAAAGCAGACCGTTATCAAAGGAGGTCTTTTGTGAATGTCTGATGTGTCAACGGCGAGAGATCTGGAACATTGACCCTGGCGACACCGGTAACTGAAATCGATGTCAGGTTATCGCCATATCCTGGAGTGTCTGAAAGTTGACCGTAACATCAGCACCAGTAAAGGACCTTCTACCTCGTCCTAAAACTTCCTAGATGTAATCAATGATTTATTCACTTGGGAGAACCTACCCCCCCCCCCCCCCCATTTTTTTTCCCCGTTGAATTACCTTTCGGTGTATGGATTCCCTACAGATTTTTTTTTTTTTTTTTTTTTGCACTTTCCATTTGCTCCCATTGAGCCTTCCCTACGACCGCTGTATCGTAAAGTAGATCACCGCCTAGATGAGCGGCAGAAGGTAATCTATCAGCCTGCTGGTTACCTCATACTCCCGAATGTCCTGGACAGAAAATCCATGATATAGTCTTGATCTGAGTCTTATCAAGTGATGCAAGCCACCAGTTTCATTTTTCCAAATCTTGCTCCAGCTGGAGAAAACATCAAAAAGACGCAAACTATTTGGGACATCTAAAGCGATGATTGGAACTCTAGGCAGAGTATGCCTGTCTTTACTTTTTTCAGCATTATTTGTGGGTCCATTACAATAATGAAAGGTGTGTGTACAGCTTATTTCCAAGCCAGTGGAAGGCAACAGCGACTGCCTCCACCTCCATTCACAAACAAGACGTTGTCTTGTCATGTACCAGGCTTTGCTGGGCTTAGCAACATCATTCGCCTTTACTATGACACCCATGCACTTGTTGCATGAAGCAACATCTGGGTCTTATCAAGTGATAAAGGCAACTCTGCGCACACGACACCAGTTTCAGATTTCCGAAGCTTGCTCTAGGATTCTGTTTTGATTACGACGTGTCGGTTTGTGCTCCTCTCGAGCCATCTGAAAGCTGCCGTTACTTACTCTACCTACATCCTCATGCTGGATGTAGTGACGATGAACGGGAGGCTCTCTCTGTTTTCGAGCGGTGTTCATTTACCTTTGCAATAAAATCCCACCCATCTGTATATATAAAGATGTCAGCTGGGCGTGAATTTTTATTGATCAGCTCTTTCACCGCTGACCGTTTCACCAGCGATCCATTCCCGGCACCCTCTGTGCACGGTTCCTATCACTGTGTGTAAGTCAACTGTATGCTGACAACAGAGACGCAATCTGGCCTGCTCCAACCACAATGAAGACACAACTGTATTGTACACGAGGAGATATGGATTGCACGATAGCATTCATAGAGGCTACTGGCCTCCTGATATAAGTTTTCTGACAGAATGATCGAAGAAGAAAAAGAAGACTGTGTGTAAGTCTGTTTTGCTGAGCGTCACTGTAACCCATTCTTCATCACGCGCTATCTTGTCGGTAGCACTCACAGTTCTTATCGCGACTTCTGCCTATGCCATCAGAGACACATCTTTTCAGCTGGAGTTGCTTGCTATTCCCTAAGGCCTCAGGTAGAAAGTGTTCTTTGTCCATTGCAATTTTAAAGTACATTTTCGCTAGTAAAACCTGTTATTTCTCATACACGGATGGTAATGCACGTATGTGTCACATACACCATTGGCGTGTCTAGTGCAAGTATGTGACACATTGCGATGACTCTCCTTTATCTTCTATCTGGCTCGCATCATCGCACGCTGGCTATCTCACATACCGACATCACACGACGAGCAGAAAATGGACGACTGGAAAAACAACACGATACTGTTCAGCACTTTAATCTTCTACTCGCGGCTTACACAGCCGGCACATGAAATAGACTACTGTCCAGGCACACATTATAACTCAAATATCAGAAGTATCAATTATTACCTTCTGTCCGAAATCACAATCATCCTACACTATCATAATGAACGAAAACACAACAGCTGTCCTGACAGAAAAACTAACATGCCCGCAGACATATTGCCTGCCAGCTTTTTTGCCAAGTTGGACTGGAACAAATTCACTCAACACATGTTGAATCCACACATCTTCCATCGTTGTCCATGCACTCTGTTCCTGGGCCCAAACGAGACTCACTCTCAGCCCTTTCTACGCTATTATATAGCCTTCTAATCCCCGCTTCCTTTTTTAACGAATACTTCGTGTCCCTTCTGTCTCACGAATTCCACTTGGCTGGACATGGTGCGTGGCACGTGATCCTCTTGTATTCGCCATGAAGTTCGACCGCACAAATAACAATTTTGTTAGTCGTACCGGCTCGTATTGGTCTAAGAACCAACAGGAGATCCCGTCTGGCCAATATACGCTCAACTTATTTCAGGAGTAGGGCAACTCAAGCTCTGGCACTACAGAATATCTAATATTCCTAGGCACACTTAGCTGGACACCCCCACTACTATAAAAAGATAGCCCCTATGCTGTGATAGTCAACTATCATATCCATGTTAACACAGATAAAGATTATTAATTGAACATACATGTACTTTAGACAGCTAAGAGCAATGAATGAGTGACACTCCAGTCAATAGTGAAACCTTAGAAATACTGTAATAAGTGCAACACATACATTATATAAGAATCAGCAAAGCACTTCAAGAACCTAGAGTGATATAAAGGACCAAAACTCCAAACTCGATCCGACTGAACGTGTATGAATGTTCCAGAGTCCGCCTAGGTCATCATTATGATAATGTGGACGATTAACATTGAAGCCTGGCAATAAACCAATGATTGACTCCACTTATCTTAATGCCTGGTTTCTTGAACTTGCTGGATGTTCAGTCACTCTGTTGTAACGTTGAAGACAGTCCCACACTAGACACTCGAACACTGGAGATACACCCAAGCTCCTGGAGAGGATCTCAGGTACCCAGTCAAACACTTGAGGCACACAAAAACTGCCGGATAACTGATGATGGAGGTACAACACCCATAATGTCGTCTGTTGACCAACTGGAGGATTTCATTAATTGATGACCACCGTTAGGTTTACAATCTAATGCCCACCACTGGCTTAGACATAGGTGACTTCCTTGTAGGTGGTTTTGTGGACTGCTGATTCAC
>CAJHNH020000671.1:132500-246075 GCA_905116865.2 Candidula unifasciata
AACGGAATCAGTAGAAAAAGAAGATTATTATGGTCTGGAGAGAATGAGTCACCTGGGTCTAACTGGACGGTCTGACCGGCTCACTGCACTCAGAGGAAAGGCAAGACGGACATATAACCAGATTGTGACCGGTACCATCAGTATTGGAACTCCGCGCTGGCCGCTGAAGATAAGGACGGAGCGCGCATGGGAATGTCTCGAGTGTTGTGATGTCAATTTTTGACTCGACTCAACTCAACTCTCTCTTTCTCTCTCTCTCTCTCTTTCTCTCTCTCACCCTGATAATAATAATTATTATTATTATGACAGTAAAGTATTATTGGTGGGTAGTGGTAGTAGTTGTAGCAGTGGTAGCAGTGGTAATAGTAGTTAGTAATAGTAGCAGCAGCCACAGCAGTAGCAGCAACAGTAATAGCTGTAGTAGTAGTATAGTAGTAGTAGTAGTAGTAGTAGTAGTGGTGGTAGTAGTAGTAGTAGTGTAGTAGTAGTAGTAGTAGTAGTAGTAGTAGTAGTAGTAGTAGTAGTGTAGTAGTAGTAGTAGTAGTAATAGAATTAGTAGTAGTAATGGTACTAGTAGTAGTTTTAGTTGTAGTAGTAGTAGCAGTAGCAGTAGCAGTAGCAGCAGCAGCAGCAGCAGCAATGTGACTAATGTCAAATACGCATCCTCCATCTGAAGTAATATAAAATGTATCAAAATAATGTTAAAGAGAATTGCTAAATCTGGATACATCGGACCGCTCGGCCCCTTACGACATGTTTGGGGGTAAAGGGGGGAGAGCGTGGCTTTAGGGGTCTGACTCCCAGATTTCGGCGCCAATAGCCCACATTACATAGTGATATCTTGCCACTCCTGCCCACAAGCTAACCGGCCTGCGCAGGCCTCGGGTATGGGAGACCGAAACGCCGCCCAGCGACCTGGCCAAGCATGACGTAGTCACTAACCAAGCCCCTGTTCTGGCCGACCTATTATCTGTGTCTCCGTGCCGTTTTTTCACAATTGGAACATTTCTACACCAAATTCACACACACAATTGTCGCTTCACGCTGGCGGGAACTCGACCTGTAGCTCGGAATGTGAGGTATTGCCAACGAGTGCTGCGCTAGGAGCCGACTCCAAACTCGGATGTTTTATTTGTGGTTTGTTTGGTGAATTAGTAAACATTCGATGTTTAGCAGTCAAGAGAATTACCATTGTTTAAAAATATTTATTATTGAATTCTTGATGAAGTAAAAGAGTCTGTGTGCAAGACAGCTGGCAGGGACAGTAACAGGAATTATTGTAGCAACTCGTTTCCAGGTAAGAATTTGAGCTGCTATTATTAATATTATTATTTCTTGTTCTTCTCGTTTCTCTTGTTCTTCTTCTTCTGTTTCTTCTTCTTCTTCTTCTTCTTCTTCTTCTTCTTCTTCTTTTTCTTCTTCTTCTTCTTCTTCTTCTTCTTCTGTGTATCCCCCCCCCCCCACTCTCTATCTACCATTGGAGCAACTAACTCACGGACTACCCGTCCCTCCGTGTGCCTTAAGTATTTCTCAATATTATTTATTTATCTATTTTCTTTGTCGGCGCATTGGCAAGTGTGTGTATTTGTGTGGCGGGGTGGTGTTGAGTGTGTGTGGGATGGGGATGAGAGTAGACCAGGTGTTTGGATTGGCTTTTTACCCCACCAGGACATCACACAAGCGATAAACACCCGATGACACAAAGTGCCACCATGCGGATGAGGATCACCGTGGAGAGGTCCCAGAAACCGCGTTCAGACATTTGGCCATAATGATGACCTGCCTATATTGCGGCCCCTGGCAAAAGCCAGAGTGGGGCTTCAAATAACAAAAAATAACGTCCTAAGAAGGACGTAAGGAATTAGACAACCAGGTGTTTGTAGTCCTCTGGGGACTTTGCAGTCTTTATTTGATGCTGTGGCAGTTGAGAAAATGTTTGTATGTTGTTTTCTGGTAAGTAAGCTGATAGGATCTTGTGGATGTTTATTGTTGGTTTGTTCTCTCCACAATTACTTGTATTTCTCCTTGATACGTATTCTGTTGTTTCTCATTTGTGGTATGCCCCCATGAGCCGGGATCCACTGGAGAATGATTTGATTGTTTTCCGAGAGTCAGTTTAGCTGGCGGGTCATATTTTCTATTCAGCACATTATTATTACTCGACTTGCATTATTGTTGTAATGAGTAGCAAATAATATTGTACTTAAAATTATATGGGCTGTATGAGCAATTAACTTTGAAGACGATTTCTTTAAATTGTCACATGAGTTCTTTTGGTTCTCTTACAAAAAAGTTCCGGCCCAGGGGGTGGGGGTCAGCCCTACCCCTTTCAAAAATAGGGGTGGGGCCTCAAGGATCATGAGCCATGAACCCAACCACTAACACCCCAGACAGCCTTTCTGACCAAAAATCCTGTCTTGTTATTTCTAGCCAGAAAACAAATAATGTCTTCCCTAATAACACAAACCATAACAGGGTCCTGGCTAAATGTTATTATAGGTAGGACACACTCAGACACATTAGCAGTGACCGCCTAATCTATTTGTAGTTACGTCGGTCAGCTCTCGACAGGCCGGCGGTGTTACCCTTGATCCTCCGCACTGAAGCCTATACCCCACCAGGTCATGAGAATGGACCGCAGAAAGTTTTTCCTCGTGTTTTTTGCTGATCTCTGTCTGTCTGTAAACGCATAGTCAGTGGCACCACTAGAACGAAATCATCTTCAGTCAGGGAGGCCTCAACTCCCAGAACTGTCTAGATTCGGTGGGAGCTGCCGGAGCTCAAGGGAGCTCAAGGCTTCTGCTAGTGCGCAGTAATATTAAGCATTGTTATTGTTACTGCTATTATATTATTCAAAACAATGTTTTCCGATTGTAAATTTATATAATGCGGACACAAACAATACATTGCACAATTTATAGCCTGGCATATCTCGCTGTGCCTCGTCAGGCGTATTTCTTCACAGCATATATATCAACAAATAATGAAGCACAAAATGAATCCTTTTCTTCATAAACCACATTGTCGTGTTACTGTACGTCTATCCGCCGGAAACTCAAAATCAGTCCGGTGATTACCAAGGTAACTTTAAATTGATCACGTAATCTTTCTGTTTACATAACATGCGAGAGGGACTTTCCTCCGGAGTTCACAGCCGGTGAATGCGAAGAGGTAGGAGAAGTAGAATTGTATTGATACAGCCTTCATTACTTCTAACAATTATCTCTTCAAAGTGTGGCAAATAGTCCTATCAGGCCGCATATTTTGCTCCTGTGATGCTTACCTTTTATATACTGGATCGAGATCGAGCGCGCATGACACACACACGCACTCACACTGATACACACAGCATTTTACATCACCAAGACCTCAGCCCTCTAAGTGGCTACTAAATGGTTGCTACAAGGCTACCCGAGAGGGGGTGAGGACATCAACGAGACCGCAGCCCTTTAAGTGGCTACTAAATGGTTGCCACAAGACAAACGCGGCTGGTACAATAAGAAATGATTCCCCCAGACAAGAGACCTGGATGTTCCCTACCAGTTGACAGGTAACGTTTGCAGTTGTACTGACAACCACGGATCCAGTGACGGATTGACCAGCTCATCATTGGCCGAATGTCGCCAGAATTAGATCCCGCTCGCTGTGGATGTGGGGCTGCACTGCTCCATGTCATGGCAGATACAAACAATGACAGGTCTCGAGTCCAGGAATTACTGAACTTTCAACTTTGTTTCCACGGCTCTCAGTCCGGGATCACAATGTGGAATGTTGTCACTGGCTGGGTCTAAAATCACAGGATCCCCAGAGAGAAAAGGGACCCACCCATTAAAATAAGCCTTTTTTTTTTTTTTAAATAAGAAAACAAAATACAACTAAAATAAATAAAGTGTACATAATAATGCAACGTAAATTTGGAGTTGCAATAATAATACCATAAGAGTTTCTCTTACGTTTTCAACTGCCGAAAGTAATGAACATCTTTGACAATTTCCTAATGTCTAACAGCGCACACTTTATCAAGGACTCACTTGCCATCAAACACACCAACATTAAAGCTACTTAAAGTAATGAACGTGTATGATAATTTCCTAATGTCTAACAGCGCACACTTTATCAAGGACTCACTTGCCATCAAAGCAAGAAAGCTGACCAACAAATGAGAGTCACGTGGTCTTTTGGTTCCTACACTAGGTGGGTACCACCCTGGCAAAGATACCCGGTGCAATGCTGTCGTATTTGCTTACGACACGTATGATGGTTTCCAGGCAGAAATGGAAACTGCCGCAGCCACCATTGATTTAGAAGGCGCGTACAACGGCATTCTATACAACAGGCTCATCAGAGAGATGATTGATAGCACATAGAGACGACATTTCTTCAACTGGATCGCAGCAGCACTCTTTGAAAGATCAGTACCAATGAGGTGTGGTGCCTGAGCATCGAAACCTCAAGGCGTCCTACTGGTCATGCCCCAGGGATCACCACTGTGTCCTATTCTCTTCAACGTGCACACATCGTTAGTTACCAGTGCACAGATAGTAGGTCTAAGCCGAACAATCTCTTTAGCAGACGATATCTTTCTTACTCAAGAGGAAGCAATAGGAATGAAATTACAACAACGCTACAGCATGAATTAGTCATAGTCAGACTCAGCAAGGTTTAGGTTTAAGTAAATCCGGCAAAGGCTTCCTTAACATGGTTCTCCTTGAATACCCACATTGTCAGCACACCCACGCCAGTCGTGAGCATGTGCGGTATAGACATCGACAGAACGAACATAGTGAAATACCCTGGCATAACTTTCGACAGATGTTTGTCATAGAAGAATCAGTAGACGATGTCATATGTAGAGCCCGGTAAGGCCTGACGTAGCTGAAGGCGATGACATACGCCGACCTTGAGCAACGCCTACTTTTCCTTCTCTATCTGGGACTCGTACCAATCGTTATTGAGTACGGCCTGTGCCTCCATTAGGTCAGCAGAACCCAGCTAGAAGACTGGACCGCGTTAAAAAAATGAGGCCATGAGACTAATACTCGATTGCACAAAAGACATCTCGTGCTATGCCATGTGGTAGGTCCTGGGTTTAACGAATATGGCCAACAGACGTAAAGTAGCCCATGAGCAGATCAGCAGAAACCAACCACCCACTGCACAACGCTATCGATGATATTCAACAGATGCATTGTCCTGGATGGCCGAGGCATAAAATCTAATCCAGCAAGTATGTGACCTAGACCAGAGCAGTCACGGACAAGAAAGAACGGATACAACAGTGGACACGCGTGGCCTGTCTAAGGTTGTCATAAAAACGGGAGGTGCTGCTAAGTAAGTTAGTGGTCTCGAGGCATGGCGTCTGCCTTGAGTGCTGGAGGTCCGGGTTCAGGCCACGGTGAAAGCTGGGATTTTTATCACAAGGACTTCTAATAATTTTCCCAGGTTTTTGGGTAGTAAGATCGGATGTCCGTTTGTATTATTGCGCATGTAACAAATTCCCTAGCGGATGGAAATCGAAAAGAGTAGCTACTGTGCTAAGATTCTTCTGACTCGGGCTTGAGTTAGAAGTAGAACGGAGTACTTTTGTGTTACCACCATTGTGCTATGATGTTGATCCGTTGTTTGAACAGAAACAGACACCTGCCACTGTAGACGCCGATGGGGTATTGACTGATCAGCATTCACACCCGGAAGATATCGAAGACGTCGTCATTTAGACAGATGGGTCTGTCAAACGGGGAGTCAAGGTCAGCATGGGCATACACATCACAAATAATTGGGAAAACAATAACAGAGGATAGCGGCGCTGACCAGACAAGTACGTCAAGTATGACCATGGGGATAACTGCTGCTTCCGGAGCACTCGCTTTTGTAGCAGAACAAGCGACCACACATGCAGTAATCATGTCAGACTCTATGAACATCGCAACAGGTAGCCTACGCTCCGAATGGTTAGGACGCATTCGGGAGTCGCAGTTTGACTGGCAGATACGTGCAATAATATATTTGAAACAATATGACAGGTATCATCAAATGCTTACACATATAATTTAGATGTATGAATAAAACGCGCTGCTCAATCCCCCCTCCTTTTTTTTAAACTAGATGGCTTGGGGTGGGGGGAGGGGGCTTAAGGGGTCTGAGCCCCGCGCCTGTGATACCCTTGGAGTGTTGATGACTTCAGTGTGTTTTTTCTAGTGTAGGGAAGGAGCTGAATTCGGTAGTCTGTTGCTGTAACCTAATGGAAAAAAAAACAAGAGAAAACAAGCAAGTCGACCAGTTCATCGACAACATCAAACAAATGAGAGGAAACGCCGAATAAAACCAAATGAGGACAACAAATAAAAAAAAGAAGGGTGATTTGAAACAAACAACTAAAATAACAATAAGGGAAGATGATTAGGAACAAAAGCCAGGAACCAATATAAAAAAAAATTTGAAATTGTTCAACATATTTAAAAAGTTTTTTTTTTAATACAACTGGTGGGGGTGAAGGAATACAAGACAGAAAGGGAGATTTAAAAATACAGACAGAAAACATTACAAAGAAAGCTAACAAGGGTTTCAGAAAAACGAAAAATGCCGAGAAAAGCTTTTATGTCAAGTTGACGGTCACCTGGCTACAAACGTCGATTTCCCTCACTTATCACGTGATCAGAGAAGCCCAAGTAAACACAGGAATGCGGGCACAGAAACGGGTAAGTGTTTTATGGCCACTAAACATTTTTTTCGGGCCCAAGGAGAAACCAGATTCCACACGTGGAGTGTCTGCGGATTATAAGTCTATATAGATTGATGTGGCGGGGACATAGAGGTGGTTTCATTGATACCAGGCTGTCGTGGGAAACTCGTGGAGTATAATGAGGTTTGGCTGCACTCGATGGCTGCTTTTCGGGACCTGGTATGTGTGATAAGAAGTGCTTGATGAGAGGTTTATCGTAGTTTGGGTTGTTATGTTGGTATATTTGATCTGTATGCCCGGCGATTTATCTCGGGTACACAGAAAATGCACGACTGGGTACATAGGATTGGCTGTTGATATGGAAATTTCTGGGGAAGACGTGGCGGGCTAATTTTGGTTGCAGAGGGTAGATACGAAAAAGACGAGTTGCAACAGATGATAATCAAATAAACGTCTAATGATCGGCATTCATGGTAAGATAGAAGGATACATTAGATAGCATATAATCGAAAACTAATGTTATCGTACCGGGAATTGAAGCAGTGATCGCTAAGTGACGTCAGAGCCTTGCCATAGGAAAAAAAGTACTAAGGCGCATGACCAGCTAGGCTCTACTAAAGGGTTGTCTTCATTACCCAGTTCTTTTGTAGAGATTAAAAATAGAACTGCCGAATACGGACAGGGAATAGAAGATCAGTGAGAAGACGGACAACAACAGTAATGATAGACCATCAATGAGAAGACGGGCAACAAAGGTAATGATAGACCATCAATGAAAAGACAGACAACAACAGTAATGATAGACCATCAATGAGAAGACGGGCAACAAAGGTAATGGTAGACCATCAATGAGAAGACGGACAACAACAGTAATGATAGACCATCAATGAGAAGACGGACAACAACAGTAATGATAGACCATCAATGAGAAGACGGACAACAACAGTAATGATAGACCATCAATGAGAAGACGGGCAACAAAGGTAATGATAGACCATCAATGAAAAGACAGACAACAACAGTAATGATAGACCATCAATGAGAAGACGGGCAACAAAGGTAATGGTAGACCATCAATGAGAAGACAGACAACAACAGTAATGATAGACCATCAATGAGAAGACGGACAACAACAGTAATGATAGACCATTAATGAGAAGACGGGCAACAAAGGTAATGATAGACCATCAATGAGAAGACGGGCAACAAAGGTAATGATAAACAGACGATAAGTGAGGAGACGGACAAAACGGTAATGATACAACAAAGAGACCGAGCCGTAACTGGAAAAGCTAATCAGAGAAAGAAATGACTGAAGAAGTCGGAAGTGTCGACCGAAAGACACAATTATCGCAGTCATGCTGTAAACTGGCACAACACAATTGCGTCTTCGGGTTAAAGCAGAAGAAGAAGAAAGAAGAAAGAAGAAGAAGAAGAAGAAGAAGAAGAAGAAGAACAACAACAACAACAACAACAACAACAACAACAACAACAACAACAACAACAAGAATAAGAAGAAGAATAAGAAGACGAAGAAGAACAAGAAGAAGAAGAACAAGAACAAGAACAAGAAGAAGAACAAGAAGAAGAAGAAGAAGAAGAAGAAGAACACGAAGAAAAAGAAGAAGAACAAGAAGAACAAGAAAAAGAATAAGAAAAAGAAGAAGAAGAAGAAGAAGAAGAGGAAGAAAAAGAAGAAGAAGAAGCAGGAGGTGGAGGAGGAGATAGGTACAACTTGCCGAGACCTAAGACAGCTCGGGACGTTCAGTAGCTACTTGCAAGTGAGACTGAGGTAGGTACAACTTGCCGAGACCTAAGACAGCTCGGGACGTACAGTAGCTACTGGCAAGTGAGACTGAGGTAGGTACAACTTGCCGAGACCTTAGACAGCTCGGGACGTACAGTAGCTACTGGCAAGTGAGACTGAGGTAGGTACAACTTGCCGAGACCTTAGACAGCTCGGGACGTTCAGTAGCTACCTACAAGTGAGACTGAGGTAGGTACAAGTAACTGCTTCAACGACACGGCCAGTGTTTGTTCTGTCAACATCGTCAACCATGCGTGTTTAACAGCCTTCCATACCTCCCCGTGTTTGTCTTATCATCGATGCCCCATTTGTTTCTTTCTGAATTTAACCCCCCCCCCCCCCCCCCCCCCCCCTTATTTTGTTTCCTATTCATATCTTACTGCAATCCCATTTGCTGGTAGCGCCAGTGGAAGTGAATGGTGTCATAATGGCTTCCTTCTGTTGGAATGTTTGGCGGAAAGTTTCATTTCCGATTGTATTTGATTTTGTATGTGTGTGTATCATTTCTTTCCAGAGATATAGCAGAAAACCGGCTGTGAATGTAAGATAGTAATTTTACGAAAATATACAAGAAAGAAAGAAAGAGAGAGAGTGAGAGAGAGAGACAGAGAGAGAGAGAGACTCCTAACGTGTCTAGCATAAGGTTCTTCGTCTTCTTTTGTCGACTCAATGATGCCAGGTTTTTCAACCAAGTGTCGTGGTTTTCTGTATTTGTCTTGTGGTTTTCTGTATTTGTCTTGCACTTCTCAGGTTGCTTGAGTGATGAATTTATTCATCTTTTTGCAGGTTTCTGGGACACCATTGATCCATCTCTTGCTCGGTCTTCCCCCCAGATGTTCTACTGTAAAAAGTCTAATCTGTAGTCTGGTATGGCTGCATTCTCACTAGATGACCGAACCATTTCATTCTGTGTCTGTCAATATAATCCAGACATCGTATTATTCCAACTTTCTCTCTAAAGCTGGTATTTGTAACCCTGTCTTGTCTAGTGTTGTTCGTGACCTTGGGGAGACAACGCATTTCACATTGACTGATTTGATTTGATTTGATTTGATTCAAGAACCGACATCACATCACTCGGGGCATTTCCATAAGCGCTCCGTTCCCATATTCAGCAGCCAGCGAAGAGTTCCGATACTAATGGTGCCAGTAGCATTCTGATTAAACGTCCGTCTTGCCTTTCCTCTGAGCCTCAAGCATCTGCCAGAACCTCTCGTCACCCCCCCCCCCCCCCCCTCTTGCATCAATCTCACCAGACTGTGGTGATCCACCTGCTCCTCCGAACTGTACAAGACACTAACCACGCCTGCCTTATCATGTATCAGTATTCTACCAAGTTGTGCAGAGCCAGCCAGTCTGTCCACCTGTTCATTTCCCAACACACTGGCGTTTCCCGGTGAAAAAATCCAGACAACACTCCTCACTAGTGTCCTCCGCAGCGAAGCATGCCACTCTGCACGAAGCATACCTGTTCTGATCTTCCTCAGCATGCTGTCTGAATCAGTTACAATCACGATGTGTGTGTGTGTGTGTGTGTCGAGTTTTCTAGCCAGCGGAAAGCTGCAGTGACCGCCTCCACCTCCATTCTTAAGCTGAATGTTGTTGTCGCATTTTACATGTAGTTAGTTGTTTTATGTACTAGTTCCTTGGTATAACGTTGAAAAACAAAGTTAAATAATCCCCAGACAGATAGAATTAAGTATCAAATACATATAAGTTGTAGAGAATTTCCGTAATAACTTTATTCACACACATATACACACACACACACACCACGCATACAACCACACACGACCAAACACTAAGATACACAAACCACACAAACACACAACCACACAGACACACAACCACAAAGACACACTTGCCACAGACACAAACACTCACACCATAGACACATACACAACACACCACACACACACACACACACACACACACACACACACACACACACAACGCCTTTGATCGCACTGTTTGAAGCCGCTTCATCCCCGTGGAAGGAAATGTCCAGGTACGTGAGCAGAATACAAACCAGATTTAATGAGTGCAAATCATTCCCCTGACAAATCTGACAGGAGATCTTAACCCCGACTGTGGGACCACTTGGATCTCGCTGATTGGGATCCCGCTGCGCCTCGCTGTGTCTAGGGTGTGCAGGGAACCACTCTTTGGTAGACGTGCTGAAATGTTGGTTTGTGTCGGTACTGGGTACTTACAATTCTAGATATGGCTAAACAGGCCCGCGGTCCGGCTAGCACAGGGAAATGGGTCACATTCCCAGCATACCCCAGGGACAGTTGACTATCTGCACGGCGTTGTCTTCTACTGTTACGTTTCTCGTTTTCTTACTTTCTGTTGTCAAATATTCTGAGATGGTACGTGTGGTAGTTGATTTCCTGGTGTTTTTGTATTACACTGACTGTACTA
Organism: Candidula unifasciata; assembly: GCA_905116865.2. Lineage (NCBI taxonomy): Eukaryota > Metazoa > Mollusca > Gastropoda > Stylommatophora > Geomitridae > Candidula > Candidula unifasciata. The sequence continues at coordinate 143,414 of CAJHNH020000671.1, forward strand.
TCTACGGGGAACCCGGAGTTCTCTAGTGTTTCTTCACCGATTAGATTATCGTCAAATAGAGAGAATAAATGCAGACTGGGGGCATGACAACTTACAAGTTGATTCTAGTATCTTCCAGACGCTTCTTGTTCTGGCTCTTTTTATATTTCCAACTAACTCATTTCCCTTACCTCACCCCAAACCCCCACCCCCACCTTGCGACCACCATTTCCTCCTCCTCATTCTCCTCTCCTCTTCTTCTTCTTCTTCTTCTTCTTCTTCTTCTTCTTCTTCTTCTTCTTCTTCTTCTTCTTAGTCTTCTTCTTCTTCTTCTTCTTCTTCTTCTTCTTCTTCTTCTTCTTCTTCTTCTTCTTATTCTTCTTCTTCTTTTTCTTCTTCTTCTTCTTCTTCTTCTTCTTCTTCTTCTTCTTCTTCTTCTTCTTCTTCTTCTTCTTCTTCTTCTTCTTCTTCTTCTTCTTCTTCTTCTTCTTCTTCTTCTTCTTCTTCTTCTTCTTCTTCTTCTTCTTCTTCTTCTTCTTCTTTTCTTCTTCTTCTTCTCCTCCTCCTTCTTCTTCTTCTTCTTTCCCTTATTGGTGGTCATATATTAGCCAACAATATATTGACCATTATCTAACCATTGTCTTTGTGTGCCCATCACTACCCCCACCCCGTCTGTTTGTTTCTTAGAGACTACATATGAATAAGAGCACAGCACTGCTGTCGTGGAGTCCCGCTGTTCAATCCCCATTCATCCATTTCCCAGTGAGTTACCAAGATTTAACTTTGGTCACGCAACACACTGAAACATATCAACTGTGAACAGACGAACTCACTAATAGATGCCCGTGCATGCCATTTGTCGTCTCCAAGATGCTACCTCAAGGTCTGACACGCTGACACTGAAGAATCTAAATCCGGATGTCGGACAAACAGAGCAAATCTCTGATCTCCCGTTCAACTTCCACAGAAGATATAAACGGATGCAGCCGCTTGGTGAATCCTAAAGTCCACAGCCGGTGAGGAATTTGCATCTGCGAATTAGTTTAGTGACCAAATGTCTTGTTCAACTATTCTATGTCTTTCTGTATCTCTCACAGCTGTTGCCCTGGTCCGCCCAGACAGGATCCACCCCGGGAAGGCGCCGTAGTAACTGACAAGCTGCTGGAAATTTCGCTGATAGAAGGTTCGGTGAAACCTTCAGCTCCAGCCGGCCTGTGAAGTCCAGGTGTAGACCGGCACTGCACCCAGAGCTTATTCAGGTGAGTACTCCATGTCCCGTCACAGCACAACGTGTAGAGACAGTAAGTTTGTCTCGTGTGGCTTCACTGCTTAGATGTGGCTTCATTGCTTAGATGTGGATTCATTGCTTAGATGTGGCTTCATTGCTTAGATGTGGCTTCACTGCTTAGATGTGGCTTCACTGCTTAGATGTGGATTCATTGCTTAGATGTGGCTTCACTGCTAAGATGTGGCTTCACTGCTTAGATGTGGCTTCATTGCTTAGATGTGGCTTCATTGCTTAGATGTGGCTTCACTGCTTAGATGTGGCTTCACTGCTTAGATGTGGCTTCATTGCTTAGAAGTGGCTTCATTGCTTAGATGTGGCTTCAGTGCTTAGATGTGGCTTCACTGCTTAGATGAGGCTTCACTGCTTAGATGTTGCTTCACTGCTTAGATGTGGCTTCACTGCTTAAATGTGGCTTCACTGCTTAGATGTGGCTTAACTGCTTAGATGTGGCTTCACTGCTTAGATGTGGCTTCAGTGCTTAGATGTGGCTTCACTGCTTAGATGTGGCTTCACTGCTTAGATGTGGCTTCACTGCTTAGATGTGGCTTCACTGCTTAGATGTGGCTTCATTGCTTAGATGTGGCTTCATTGCTTAGATGTGGCTTCATTGCTTAGATGTGGCTTCATTGCTTAGATGTGGCTTCACTGCTTAGATGTGGCTTCATTGCTTAGATGTGGCTTCATTGCTTAGATGTGGCTTCACTGCTTAGATGTGGCTTCATTGCTTAGATGTGGCTTCACTGCTTAGATGTGGCTTCACTGCTTAGATGTGGCTTCACTGCTTAGATGTGGCTTCACTTAGAAGTGGCTTCACTGCTTAGATGTGGCTTCATTGCTTAGATGTGGCTTCACTGCTTAGATGTGGCTTCACTGCTTCATTGCTCCATTTTAGATGTGGCTTCACTGCTTAGATGTGGCTTCATTGCTTAGATGTGGCTTCATTGCTTAAATGTGGCTTCACTGCTTAGATGTGGCTTCATTGCTTAGATGTGGCTTCACTGCTTAGATGGGCCAATATTTCATAAACTGTCACTGACATTTGACGAAATCAGAGACAGCCACAGCCAAATATATATATACACACACACACAGAGAGAGAGAGAGAGAGAGAGAGAGAGAGAGAGAGAGAGAGAGAGAGAGAGAGAGAAGACTGTGTATGTGAAAGATAGAAAGTATTTATGAATGAATCAAGAAATGACACTACTGCACTCGAGACATTCCCACACGTGATCCGTCTCCTTCTTCAGTAACCAACGAAAAGCTGACGTGCTACTAGTAGTACCTTATTAAAAGTCCGCCAGTGGTGAATGTCTTCCAGAAACTCTACTCAGATTGGTCTGTCTGTGTCTAGACTCCCTGTCTGTGTCTAGACTCCCTGTCTGTGTATAGACTCCCTGTCTGTGTATAGACTCACTGTCTGTTCGATGACAGAATCCTGATCTGAGTTATATCCAGTGATGCGAGTGTGTGTGCTTGCAGTATATGTGTGTGTGTGTTTGTGTGTGTGTATATGTGTGTGTTTGTGTGTGTATATGTGTGTGTGTTTGTGTGTGTATATGTGTGCGTGTTTGTGTGTATATGTATGTGTGTGTGTGTTTGTGTGTGTATATGTGTGTGTGTTTGTGTGTGTATATGTGTGTGTGTTTGTGTGTGTATATGTGTGTGTGTGTTTGTGTGTGTATATGTGTGTGTGTTTGTGTGTATATGTATGTGTGTGTGTTTGTGTGTGTATGTGTGTGTGTTTGTGTGTGTATATGTGTGTGTGTGTTTGTGTGTGTATTTGTGTGTGTGTGTGTTTGTGTGTGTATATGTGTGTGTTTGTGTGTGTATGTGTGTGTGTTTGTGTGTGTTTGTGTGTGTATATGTGTGTGTGTGTTTGTGTGTATATATGTGTGTGTGTTTGTGTGTGTATATGTGTGTGTTTGTGTGTGTATATATGTGTGTGTATGTGTGTGTATGTGTGTGTGTTTGTGTGTGTAGATGTGTGTGTAGATGTGATATTTGCGAGACAGTCCATTTAACCGACTCCGGTAAAACGCTTTTTGTATTCAAAGGATATTTGTTATTATAGCGTCGGTTTGTTCGCACCCCGGGGTGATTGCTGTTCTTTTTATTGTCTAATGTGTCCTGTAATTTCTAGCTACTTTCTCTGCCTGTTTGCATTTTGCTAATGTATGTTATTTTATTGCTAGAGCTATGTTAATGATGTCCAGATTTTCCCAACAACCGCTTTTAAACAAACGGGGTTTTCGTCTGAACTGAACATTTGAATAAAGGCGACGACAGTCTTGTAGATAAAAATCTAAAGTTCACAGCTTTAGCTCAAACAATGAAACTTTACTCGAGCGGTGATCCGTAGCTTGATTACCTTTCAGACACCCTGAACCCGTGACGATAACATTGCTGGAGGGATTAAACACCTTGAACCCGAGACAATAACATTGCTGAATGGATTAAGTGTTTTGGGGCCTTCGTGCGTTCTCCGGGTAAACAACATGAAACGGTTCAGATCCAAAGATTGAAGTTTGATTTCAAGAGAAAAGGTAGAGCTTGACGGCCGATATGGAACATTTGGGACCATCTAGCGAACAACTGGGGGAACAACTGAGGGAACAACTGGGGGATCCAGTCGTGGGCGCCTGACAGGAGTCAGAGTGTGTGGCTTTAGCTCGACAAGATCTGTCATCGTTTCAATATCGGCTGCTTCTGTATCTTTCTATCTATCTATCTATCTATCTCTCCATCTCTCCATCCATCCCTCCATCCATCCCTCCCTCCATCCCTCCATTCTATCTATCTATCTATCTATCTATCTATCTATCTATCTATCTATCTATCTATCTATCTATCTATCTATCTATCTATCTATCTATCTATCTATCTATCTATCTATCTATCTATCTATCTATCTATCTATCTATCTATCTATCTATCTATCTATCTTATCTTATCTAATCTAATCTAATCTAATCTAATCTAATCTAATCTAATCTAATCTAATCTAATCTAATCTAATCTAATCTAATCTAATCTAATCTAATCTAATCTAATCTAATCTAATCTTATCTATCTATCTATCTATCTATCTATCTATCTATCTATCTATCTATCTATCTATCTATCTATCTATCTATCTATCTATCTATCTATCTATCTATCTATCTATCTATCTATCTATCTATCTATCTCAGCGGACATGAAGTATACTAGCAACAAGACAGACAGACAACATCAGAGAAACTCTACAATGGACATGAAGTATACTAGCAACAAGACAGACAGACAGACTACATCAGAGAAACTCTACAATTGACATGAAGTATACTAGCAACAAGACAGACAGACAGACTACATCAGAGAAACTCTACCAGGGCACCACTTGCCTTAGGTCAAAACGGTCAGAAGAGCTAAGTTTTGAACGTTATATCTCCATCGACATCTGGTTGTCTTGCTCCTCTATCATGTTGATGAGTTGCCTGGTGGTCTTGCTCCTCTATGCTGTCGATGAGTTGCCTGGTTGTCTTGCTCCTCTATGCTGTCGATGAGTTGCCTGGTGGTCTTGCTCCTCTATGCTGTCGATGAGTTGCCTGGTGGTCTTGCTCCTTTATCCTGTTGATGAGTTGCCTGGTTGTCTTGCTCCTCTATGCTGTCGATGAGTTGCCTGGTTGTCTTGCTCCTCTATGCTGTCGATGAGTTGCCTGGTGTTCTTGCTCCTCTATGCTGTCAATGAGTTGCCTGGTTGTCTTGCTCCTCTATGCTGTCGATGAGTTGCCTGGTCGATGAGTCTGGTGTGTCTTGCTCCTCTGCCTCTATGCTGTCAAGTTGAGTTGCTCTATGCTGTTGTCTTGCTCCTCTATGCTAAATGTGATGTTTTGTGTTAAATACCTTGTTATGGCAGGCTATTTCTGGCGTAGGAATGTCATTCTGTTGTTTGGTTGATTGACTGGTGTGTGAGTGCGTACCTTTGTCCAGTCTTTGGCATTGTCTCTTAGTTACCAAGACCACGAGATCGTGATCTACGTCATCTGTCTCACTCGTGTTTCCTGCCTTGCTGGGACAATACCAACTTTATCATTTGTAATGAACATGAAACAAGCAATAATTCTGGATATATTTAGCTAGTCAGTGACTTGCCAGTTCACCCGTGCAGTCATTGAGGCTAGTCGTTGTTAATGAGACCTGGCAACAGGAAACGGAAATAGCTAAATATTCATTCTTTCCTTCAGGACTAAATGTGGTACAAACGGCAGCCATGTTTAACCGCACAAGCCACACTCTAAAACGAGTGTGTTGACTCTGTCACCTTGGCGTCATGTCACCTCTGTATCAGATGTTCTGTCCATGTTTTTTTCTTCTGGTGTTTGCAGTTTCCGTTTTACCTGCTTACTTGCGCAGTCGGCTCTGTAGTGTGAGTTCAGCCGACATGCATGCATGGGTCGGATGGGGCCCGGCGCCGCTTGACTGACCACTGATGGATTCATTGTTAGAGATTAGAGTCGACAAAGGTGTGAACAATCAGCGTTGCTAACATTGGCTGTGGTTCAGTGAGGGGTCAAACGTCAATCCAGGGATCTGAATCTCGCTGCTGACATCGTGAATTCAGGTGACCGTGATCGTCATTGGCACACAAGATCAGAAGTAGAAATCTCACCGGAAGTTCGAAAGTTTCCATTTTCGTTTTTATTTTGAGTCTTGTTACCGACCTCGCAGCTTTGCAAGTTCAGGACCTCTCCGCGCAGTCAGGACTATATAGTGATAACCCTAGGAAGAAAAAGAGGAGGAGGAGAAGGACGAGATGGTGGTGTTGGAGATGCCAACGCTGGGTCTTCCCCCAAGATCTGGGTTTTTATTTGACGCCTTGGGGAATTTTTTTAATTTTTTTTTATTATATCCTTATATAAAAGTGATAAATGTTTCGTTTCGTAACTATAAATTTTGTACATTTAAACAATCTTGGTTTTGGCTGACTGATGTAGCACGACCCAGCACTGTTCTGCTTGAGGAGTCTCACTTGAACCCACAACAGTCCTGGCAGGAAGATTCCCGTAACTGCCAGGGACCCTACAACCTCTGTCCTACAATGGACTTACTGGCGCCTACCCCGTGAGACGTGTTCTGTGTCACAGACCCTACCCTGTGAGACGTGTTCTGTGTCACAGACACCAGGTGGTGCAGACCCTACCCTGTGAGACGTGTTCTGTGTCACAGACACCAGGTGGTGCAGACCCTACCCTGTGAGACGTGTTCTGTGTCACAGACACCAGGTGGTGCAGACACTACCCTGTGAGACGTGTTCTGTGTCACAGACCCTACCCTGTGAGACGTGTTCTGTGTCACAGACACCAGGTGGTGCAGACCCTACCCTGTGAGACGTGTTCTGTCACAGACACCAGGTGGTGCAGACCCTACCCTGTGAGACGTGTTCTGTGTCACAGACACCAGGTGGTGCAGACCCTACCCTGTGAGACGTGTTTTGTGTCACAGACACCGGGTGGTGCAGACCCTACCCTGTGAGACGTGTTTTGTTTCACAGACCCTACCCTGTGAGACGTGTTCTGTGTCACAGACCCTACCCTGTGAGACGTGTTCTGTGTCACAGACACCAGGTGGTGCAGACCCTACCCTGTGAGACGTGTTCTATGTCACAGGCACCAGGTGGTGCAGACCCTATCCTGTGAGACGTGTTCTGTGTCACAGACACCGGGTGGTACAGACCCTGTATGTCCCTGTTGAAAAAAAAACTCAAACAAACACACACCGTCTGAGCCAGACACAGCAAGGCAGAAATCATGGCCAGCAGGTCACGTGGTCAGGAAAAGAGCTCAAAGATGTCCGGTGTCAATGAGAAGGTCGTCGTGGTTAGCACAGGAAGAGACAGGAAATATCAGGACAAAGCCAGGCAGGTCCAGGCAGGTCAGCCGCTTGAACAAGATAGAGACTTGCATCACCAAACGTGCGTAATTTATTATGATCCAAATGTCAGCGTCTGTGGGTCGCGGAACCCCTTATCTGACCCACCAGGTGGCTTGTTCATTCAGACCAGTTCTGATTGCGTGATCTTCATGAATTATCTGTTATCACGCGTCAAGTGTCTGCTCGTGCCCAGACTATTGATAGAATCAAGCGGAGACAAGCCGGTGGTGGGTGGATTGAGTGGCTGGTTGTTGGTGGATTGGATGGCTGGTGAGCTGGGTGGTTGTGTGGCTGGTGGGTTGTGTGGCTGTGGATTGTGTGGCTGTGGGTTGTGTGGCTGTGGATTGTGTGGCTGGTGGATTGGGTGGTTGTGTGGCTGGTATGTTGGGTGGCTGGTGGATTGGGTGATTGTGTGGCTGGTGGATTGGGTGATTGTGTGGCTGGTGAGTTGGGTGGCTTGTGGATTGGGTGATTGCGTGGCTGGTGAGCTGGATGATTGTGTGGCTTGTGGGCTGGGTGGCTGGTGGGTTGTGTGGCTGGTGGATTGGGTGGCTGGTGGATTGGGTGGCTGGTGGATTGGGTGGCTGGTGGATTGGGTGGCTGGTGGGTTGAGTGGCTGGTGGGTTGGGTGGCTGGTGGGTTGGGTGGCTGGTGGATTGTGTGGCTGGTGAATTGTGTGGTTGGTGGTTTGGGTGGCTGGTGGATTGTGTAGCTGGTGGATTGTGTGGCTGGTGGATTGGGTGGCTGTGGGATTGTGTGGCTGGTGGATTGTGTGGTGGTGGATTGTGTGGCTGCTGGATTGTGTGGCTGGTGAGCTGGGTGATTGTGTGGCTGGTGGATTGGGTGATTGTGTGGCTGGTGGATTGGGTGATTGTGTGGCTGGTGGATTGGGTGATTGTGTGGCTGTTGAGCTCTGTGATTGTGTGGCTGGTGGGTTGTGTGGCTGGTGGATAGGGTGGCTGGTGGATTGGGTGGCTGGTGGGTTGTGTGGCTGGTGGATTGTGTGGCTATTGGATTGTGTGGCTGGTGGATTGTGTGGCTGGTGAGCTGGGTGATTGTGTGGCTGGTGGTTTGGGTAGCTGGTGGATTGTGTGGCTGGTGGATTGTGGATTGTGTGGCTGGTGGATTGTGTGGCTGGTGGATTTGGTGGCTGGTGGATTGTGTGGCTGGTGGATTGTGTGGCTGGTGGATTGTGTGGCTGGTGAGCTGGGTGATTGTGTGGCTCGTGGATTGTGTGGCTGGTGAGCTGGGTGATTGTGTGGCTGGGTGATTGTGTGGCTGGTGGATTGGGTGATTGTGTGGCTGTTGAGCTCTGTGATTGTGTGGCTGGTGGGTTGCGTGGCTGGTGGATAGGGTGGCTGGTGGATTGGGTGGCTGGTGGGTTGTGTGGCTGGTGGATTGTGTGGCTATTGGATTGTGTGGCTGGTGGATTGTGTGGCTGGTGAGCTGGGTGATTGTGTGGCTGGTGGTTTGGGTGGCTGGTGGATTGTGTGGCTGGTGGATTGTGGATTGTGTGGCTGGTGGATTGTGTGGCTGGTGGATTTTGTGGCTGGTGGATTGTGTGGCTTGTGGATTGTGTGGCTAGTGGATTGTGTGGCTCGTGGATTGTGTGGCTGGTGAGCTGGGTGATTGTGTGGCTCGTGGATTGTGTTGCTGGTGAGCTGGGTGGTTGTGTGGCTGGTGGGTTGGGTGATTGTGTGGCTGGTGGATTGTGTGGCTGGTGGATTGGGTGGCTGGTGGATTGTGTGGCTGGTGGATTGTGTGGCTGGTGAGCTGGGTGATTGTGTGGCTGGTTGTTTGGGTGATTGTGGGGCTGGTGGATTGTGTGGCTTTTAAATTGGGTGGTTGTGTGGCTGGTGGGTTGGGTAGCTGGTGGATTGTGTGGCTCGTGTGTTGTGTGGCTGGTGGAGCTACGTCGTTCTTGGTTTATGCGATTTTCTGACAAAAAAAATCACGTTTTGAGTTAAAGGCAACGTTGAGTGCAAATTTGAAAGCAATCGGTTCAGTAGATTCCGAGTTTATAAACAACAACATCGGAAAATTAACATTTGTATTAATATAGATTTATATTAATATGTGTTGGCTATGTATGGGAGATTATATGGCAAATTATATAAAAATCTGTTGGCAATGTATGAGAGATGCGTTTGCAGTTTATGTTAAAATCTGTCGCCAACACATTTTTACATACATTGCCAATAATGCGCCGTGATAGTTTTGATAGGCTATCCCACATGCAATGCAAAAATACACAACTCAGGGGAGACTAATGCTGGAGATGACACCCTGAGAGTCAAACGTCTATAACATTTAGAAACGTTTCCGCTGCTCGGTAAACCACAAGCCAGCTGACTGCTTTAAATTGGTATCTGCTTTCTTTTGTATTCTGGCAAGGACATGATTCTTAAAATATTGCGTGTCAAATTTCAACAACTTACAGGGACCGGGTAATGGATGACAGACTTTTTAAGTTGGCCACGACTTCTAGAAAGCACCATAGTAACGGGCTACGTAGGGGGAACAATCTATCATAAACCCATATTTCCTAGCAGCACGACAATTTTGTGGGATTATAATCCCTCGTTACCCCTCTGGCCAGACATACGCACCCACTGAACTATTCTATCTATTCCTCAATGTGCTTTACATTTGATTATTAAAATCTATCGACCGACACTTACTCCGGCTGTCTGTTTGTCTGCAACACATGTTTCATTAGTAGGATTAAAGGGTTATACAAACGTTAGTCTCCCCACGAAAAGTAGGTCAATTTCATTGATCAGTTTGTTGGACTAGTCTGCCGTGGTCGAGGTTTGGTAGCGCCTTGTATTACCGATTTTCTATTGTGGGGCTTTCTTTTTATCTGCGTGAGGTTGCTCTTGTCAGATTCTGTTTTGGGTCTGCCCTCTGTTGCTGATCATGTTTCTTAAGTTTTTGCTGGTTGCTAGACACGCTGTCCCTGATTGTGCCTTGGCTGTCCCCTGGTACACCACATCGAAGTCGACAAGTCTGCCTCTGAGCTTCCACAAAACGGCCCCTTTCAGGGTCCCAAATTTAAAATCTTTTTGTGCTTTTTAATGTTTTCGCATCATGCATGTGTATGTGCGTGAGCTGAATGTGCCTTAGGGGGGGGGGGGGGGGGGGGAGGGGGCGGGGGTGCTTCATTTTTGTGGCTTTTTTTTTTTTTGGCTTTGGTTTTTTTTTTTTTTTTTTTTTTGGCTTTGGCTTTTTTTTTTTTTTTTTTTTTAGTTTTTTATCCAATTTTTTTTTTTTTTTGCCACACGTGGTATAGAAGTAGTGATTGTCTAACACAGGTATGCGAAGAAAAAAAATGGAATGCTTGAAAAGCTGAGTAGGATATAAAGTGAGGTCGAAGAAGTGAGGGTGATAGATAGCTTGCTAGGTAAGGATAGGTGGCTTCAGGGTCTTGATTCCGCTGGCCTTGTCCGTCTGGGTGCTTGATGGCTGACTGTCTCATCCGGTGCGGGGTCGTGATGGCTTAGACTTGGTTCGGTCTGCTTGCAGCGTCTGTGGTCTGGGTTGTTGTCAGGATTATATATATATATATACATACTGGATATCAGCTCAAGTGCAGAATAACCCCTGACCTTGTATGAAAATAGGATGGTTTCGAGGACATCACACAAGCGATAAACACCCGATGACACAATGTGCCACCATATGGGTGAGGATCACCGTGGAGAGATCCCAGAAACCGCGTTCAGCCTTTAGGCCATATTTATTGCCAGGTTATATTGCGGACCCTGGCAAGAGCTAGAGTAGGGCTTCAAATAACGAAAAGTTTTATCCTAAAAAGGACGGAAAATTATTGAATATTTTCTATGGTTCGAGGCAGAGAAATCAGGAGTGAGGTAAGCTAAAGGCCGACCAATCAGAAGCGAGCTAGTTTGTACAGGTGTGTATTATGGGGGGGGGGGGGGGGGGGCTATCTTTTGTTTTACTGGATTAAAGATTTAGGGTCACCAGTTTCTGTTTTTCTTGGATTTTCTCTCTCTCTCTCTCTCTCTCTCTCTCTCTCTCTCTCTCTCTCTCTCTCTCTCTCTCTCTCTCTCTCTCTCTCTCTCTCTCTCTCTCTCTCTTCCTGCGTACAAAATGAAAGTGTTTGTGTAATGCTTATGTCTGAGTTCAGTGGCCAGATTTAAGAGTGCTGGGGACACAAGTTAACCAGAAAGTCACCTCTCTGCCCTCCATCAACTCATCTGACCATTGTGTGTGTGTTTTTCCCCACTAGAGCTGACCATTGAATTTTTGCACGTCCTCCAGTTTCGTGTCTGGGGTCAACACCGGGGACAAAACATCGGAGTACAGGCACATGAATATCTCGGGCAAGATCTGCAACACTTCACCGCAGGAATGTGAACACTCTACCGGCCGTTGTTGACTGCTGTACATTGGTTGGGGGGAGTTGATTGGAGGTGAGTGGGGGTCCTTGTATGTGTGTGTGTGTGTGTGTGTGTGAGAGAAAAAGAAAGAGAGAGAGAGAGAAGTTTGACACGGGGGGGGGACAGGGGGCTCTTTGCTTTCACTTACGAGGTTCTTTGCTTTGGATGGCTCTTTAACTGATGTGCTCTTTGTGATGTGTCTTTGTGTGTGTGTGTGTGCTCTTTTGAGCTCTTTGATGAGAGACTGATGAGAGAGATGTAGAGATGAAGCTCTTTGACTGACGTAATGTCACGGGCATCAAGCAACGGGACTTTGAGGTGATGAGCTCTTTGCTTTCTCTTGACTGAGGTTCTTTGGCTTTGATGTGGCTCTTTGATGTGGCTGATGTGGCTCTTTGGCTCTTTGATGTGGCTCTTTGACTTTGATGGCTCCTTTGACTGATGTGGCTCTTTGACTGATGTGGCTCTTTGACTGATGTGGCTCTTTGATGTGGCTCTTTGATGTGGCTCTTTGATGTGGCTCTTTGATGTGGCTCTTTGACTGATGTGGCTCTTTGACTGATGTGGCTCTTTTGATGTGGCTCTTTGATGTGGCTCTTTGATGTGGCTCTTTGATGTGGCTCTTTGATGTGGCTCTTTGACTGATGTGGCTCTTTTGATGTGGCTCTTTTGATGTGGCTCTTTGACTGTGCTCTTTGCTCTTTGATGTGGCTCTTTGATGTGGCTCTTGATGTGCTCTTTGATGTGGCTCTTTGATGTGGCTCTTTGATGTGGGCTCTTTGACTGATGTGTGGCTCTTTGATGTGGCTCTTTGATGTGGCTCTTTGATGTGGCTCTTTGACTGATGTGGCTCTTTGATGTGGCTCTTTGATGTGGCTCTTTGATGTGGCTCTTTGACTGATGTCGCTCTTTGATGTGGCTCTTTGACTGATGTCGCTCTTTGATGTGGCTCTTTGACTGATGTCGCTCTTTGATGTGGCTCTTTGACTGATGTGGCTCTTTGATGTGGCTCTTTGATGTGGCTCTTTGATGTGGCTCTTTGACTGATGTCGCTCTTTGATGTGGCTCTTTGATGTGGCTCTTTGATGATGTGGCTCTTTGATGTGGCTCTTTGATGTGGCTCTTTAATGTGGCTCTTTGATGTGGCTCTTTGACTGATGTGGCTCTTTGATGTGGCTCTTTGACTGATGTGGCTCTTTGATGTGGCTCTTTGATGTGGCTCTTTGATGTGGCTCTTTGAGTGATGTGGCTCTTTGATGTGGCTCTTTGACTGATGTGGCTCTTTGATGTGGCTCTTTGATTGGCTCTTGATGTGGGCTCTTTTGATGTGGCTCTTTGATGTGGCTCTTTGATGTCGCTCTTTGATGTGGCTCTTTGACTGATGTGGCTCTTTGATGTGGCTCTTTGATGTGGCTCTTTGACTGATGTGGCTCTTTGACTGATGTGGCTCTTTGACTGATGTGGCTCTTTGACTGATGTCGCTCTTTGATGTGGCTCTTTGATGTGGCTCTTTGACTGATGTGGCTCTTTGATGTGGCTCTTTGACTGATGTGGCTCTTTGATGTGGCTCTTTGATGTGGCTCTTTGATGTGGCTCTTTGATGTGGCTCTTTGACTGATGTGGCTCTTTGATGTGGCTCTTTGATGTGGCTCTTTGACTTTTGTCGCTCTTTGATGTGGCTCTTTGATGTGGCTCTTTAACTGATGTCGCTCTTTGACTGATGTAGCTCTTCGACTAATGTGGATCTTTGACTGGTGTGGCTCTTTGACTGATGTAGCTCTTCGACTAATGTGGCTCTTTGACTGGTGTGGCTCTTTGACTACGCTCCTTGAAGTGGCTTTTAAACAGCATTATGAGCCTCTGGGTAAATGTAAATTGTCACTTGACATACACATATGAGCCTGGGGCCTCTATGCTCCTGAGAACAAGGCCACATGATCGCCTATGCTTCTAAACAGAGCCTATGATGTGTCAGTGTTGACGATGATGAGGAGACAGGAAGGAAAGTACCCAGAAGACCGACGTGTTATGACGGTACTAGTCCCCGCCCCCCCACCCCCAACCTCCGCCCAAAATGTAATTGGAAAAAAAAGCATAAACCTTAAGTTAAAATTAAGCTTTTTTTCATCTAAACTAAACAAAGTTCTGCGGAAAAAAATATCAATTTTTCTAAACTTCCAGTTTATTTCAGTTTAAAAAGTATTCTCCTACCTTTTTTTTTTTCAATGGCCAAGTCGTTGACCATGTCCTGAAATTGTGTGGTAGTTAACACAACTGATTTTTATACTTAGCATAAATAAGCTTCTTTTGTTGTTCTTACGGGATTTGTAAATATACTTCAACTGAGAAAAAAAACCACCTCCAAGGCCCTCTTCCTTCGTGATGCCCTAAGCACGTACTTGGTGTGCATAATGGTTATTTCGGCTGTAGTTATTGACTAGGCCAAGACTGCAGTCTATTTCAAGTTTATTTTCACAAACGATGTTTGTCTCTGTGTCTACCGTTGGCATAGGAACGGAAGCTTGTTCTGCAATGACCTGAAGGTGTGTATGTTTGTGTTTGTACTGTATGGTTGCATGGTTGTAATGTATGGTTGCATGGTTGTACTGTATGGTTGCATGGTTGTACTGTATGGTTGCATGGTTGTACTGTATGGTTGCATGATTGTACTGTATGGTTGCATGGTTGTAATGTATGGTTGCGTGGTTATACTGTATGGTTGCATGGTTGTACTGTATGGTTGCGTGGTTGTAATGTATGGTTGCTTGGTTGTACTGCATGGTTGTACTGTATGGTTGCATGGTTGTACTGTATGGTTGCATGGTTGTACTGTATGGTTGTACTGTACGGATCTCTGACTGCCATTTGAAGCAGCGAGCAGATCTGTTAGCCTGCAGAAGGCTGGGCTGGGCGTTACAATACTCTCGAGGAAGTTGGCAGATCTTCGGCATTTCCACTTGGCGAGATGTATTGCGCAAGACTGAGCACCTGGCAGCTGAAGTGCCTAGGCGCTCACAGAAATCAAGGGCGGGGATGTGGTTGGGCAGGTGCTAGAGACTCGGCCATCGTTCATTTCTGGTTTGCACTTGTTTTGGGTTTTATTCGCCCTAATTAGTTCTGTTAATAACCACGAAGGAGTGTCGGGGGCTGGGGGGAGGTATTATTCTCACGATTTTGTTCATCAGATACACGGAGGGGGGTGGGATGATGCCGGTGGTGTGGTGCGAAGGTATTCCTCTCTGTAATGTGTTCTGTCAGTGGCCACTCTGGAGCACAAGCGATCTGGAGTGATCTATTCATAAACATTGAAACGCCTGGTCTACAAACACGACAAGTCGAGTCGGCGCCTCGGTCCTTTAATGGGGCTCTCTGTGATCTATTGTGTCTCGGTTCATCGCCACACCGTCAAATGTGCGTGGATGATTTACTTGTCAGACCTGGTGGCCGACAGGGGCGATCAACTCGGTAGGTACGGCTGACGTCCTTGTGAGTACCTATTTATGGGAGTCAGGGTTGAAACATGTGTGGGTAAACCTCTCTCCAGCTGCAGAAACCCTGACCCCAACTCCCCGCTCCCCCGCCCCCGCCCCCCCACACACACACACACACGCACACACACATTAAACCCATCCTTAAAACACCTCACTATAACCGGTTTGGGAATTAACGCTAATATGTGAGAGTCCTTCGCTGTAGGAAGTTCAAGTAAGTAGTTTGCTGGCCAGTCGACTGTCTGATCCGTGTTTGAATCACAGTTGATTCTACTTAAAGACTGAAGGTACTTAGACACGGTCACATGTCTTCACTGTGAGCACACAAGGGCCCAAAAGCCACAAGCTGGCCGCCCGGTGTTAAGAGACCACACGGTCTGACTGAACTGTTGTACCTACCAGGAGCAGGCGAGGACCCATACTTGTTGACTCAAAGTTGAATTGGGGAGTTTGACAGACGGTAAGTTTGTCAGGGAGAGGATAAAACCTGAACATCAAAATGTAGATCCTTGTGCTCAACGATTTCGCAATGCTGCTGACAGTGGCGTCTTTCTGGTTGAATTGTATGTCTGCTGGACAGTTTTTGGGTTCAATTGTCTGTGTGTGCTAGACAGTTTGTTTATTTGTGGGGTTCAATTGTCTGTGTGTGCTGGACAGTTTTTGGGTTCAAATGTCTGTGTGTGCTAGACAGTTTGT
The DNA here is from genome assembly GCA_905116865.2 of Candidula unifasciata. Classification (NCBI taxonomy): domain Eukaryota; kingdom Metazoa; phylum Mollusca; class Gastropoda; order Stylommatophora; family Geomitridae; genus Candidula; species Candidula unifasciata. The sequence continues at coordinate 159,184 of CAJHNH020000671.1, forward strand.
TTATTTGTGGGGTTCAATTGTCTGTGTGTGCTAGACAGTTTGTTTATTTGTGGGGTTCAATTGTCTGTGTGTGCTAGACAGTTTGTTTATTTGTGGGGTTCAATTGTCTGTGTGTGCTAGACAGTTTGTTTATTTTTGGGTTCAATTGTCTGTGTGTGCTAGACAGTTTGTTTATTTTTTGGGTTCAATTGTCTGTGTGTGCTAGACAGTTTGTTTATTTGTGGGGTTCAATTGTCTGTGTGTGCTAGACAGTTTTTGGGTTCAATTGTCTGTGTGTGCTAGACAGTTTTTGGGTTCAATTGTCTGTGTGTGCTAGACAGTTTGTTTATTTGTGGGGTTCAATTGTCTGTGTGTGCTAGACAGTTTTTGGGTTCCATTGTCTGTGTGTGCTAGACAGTTTTTAAGTTCAATTGTCTGTGTGTGCTAGACAGTTTGTTTATTTGTGGGGTTCAATTGTCTCTGTGTGTGCTAGACAGTTTTTTTTTTTTTTTGGAGAAAAATTAGGAGGAGGGGTGGCTTATTTTTTTTTAATTTTCCGCCTCTTAGACAGTTTTTGGGGTTGAATTGTCGTCTGTTGGATAGTTTTTGGGTTAAATTGTCTGTTTGTTAGAAAGTTTGATGGTTGAATTCTTTGTTTGTTGGAAAGTTTGATGGTTGAATTGTCTGTTTGTTAGAAAGTTTGATGGTTGAATTCTTTGTTTGTTAGACAGTTTGATGGTTGAATTCTTTGTTTGTTGGAAAGTTTGATGGTTGAATTCTTTGTTTGTTAGATAGTTTGATGGTTGAATTCTTTGTTTGTTGGAAAGTTTGATGGTTGAATTCTTTGTTTGTTATACAGTTTGATGGTTGAATTCTTTGTTTGTTGGAGAGTTTGATGGTTGAATTCTTTGTTTGTTAGACAGTTTGATGGTTGAATTCTTTGTTTGTTAGACAGTTTGATGGTTGAATTCTTTGTTTGTTAGACAGTTTGATGGTTGAATTCTTTTTTTGTTAGACAGTTTGATGGTTGAATTCTTTGTTTGTTAGACAGTTTGATGGTTGAATTCTTTGTTTGTTAGACAGTTTGATGGTTGAATTCTTTGTTTGTTAGAAAGTTTGATGGTTGAATTCTTTGTTTGTTAGACAGTTTGATGGTTGAATTCTTTGTTTGTTAGACAGTTTGATGGTTGAATTCTTTGTTTGTTAGACAGTTTGATGGTTGAATTCTTTGTTTGTTAGACAGTTTGATGGTTGAATTCTTTGTTTGTTAGACAGTTTGATGGTTGAATTTTTTGTTTGTTAGAAAGTTTGATGGTTGAATTCTTTGTTTGTTAGACAGTTTGATGGTTGAATTCTTTGTTTGTTAGACAGTTTGATGGTTGAATTCTTTGTTTGTTAGACAGTTTGTTGGTTGAATTCTTTTTTTGTTAGACAGTTTGATGGTTGAATTCTTTGTTTGTTAGACAGTTTGATGGTTGAATTCTTTGTTTGTTAGACAGTTTGATGGTTGAATTCTTTGTTTGTTAGACAGTTTGATAGTTGAATTCTTTGTTTGTTAGACAGTTTGATGGTTGAATTCTTTGTTTGTTAGACAGTTTGATGGTTGAATTCTTTGTTTGTTAGACAGTTTGATGGTTGAATTCTTTGTTTGTTATACAGTTTGATGGTTGAATTCTTTGTTTGTTAGACAGTTTGATGGTTGAATTCTTTGTTTGTTAGACAGTTTGATGGTTGAATTCTTTGTTTGTTAGAATGTTTGATGGTTGAATTCTTTGTTTGTTGGAAAGTTTGATGGTTGAATTCTTTGTTTGTTAGACAGTTTGATGGTTGAATTCTTTGTTTGTTAGAAAGTTTGATGGTTGAATTCTTTGTTTAATGGACAGTTTGATGGTTGAATTCTTTGGTTGTTGGACAGTTTGAAGGGTGAAAATGTAATGGTTGAATTGTTTGTCAGTTAGAAAATTAAATGGTTGAAATGTTTGTCTGTTAGACATTTGATGAATGAATGATCTGTCTGCAGACACGGACAGTTTGAGTGCTGAGTACACCAGCTAAGCTCACCACATCTACCAGGCGTGTAGTGGGAGCACCACTTGTACCAGGCTTGTAGTGGGAGCACCACTTGTACCAGGCTTGTAGTGGGAGCACCACTTGTACCAGGCTTGTAGTGGGAGCACCACTTGTACCAGGCTTGTAGTGGGAGCACCACTTGTACCAGGCTTGTAGTGGGAGCACCACTTGTACCAGGCTTGTAGTGGGAGCACGACTTGTACCAGACTTGTAGTGGGAGCACCACTTGTACCAGGCTTGTAGTGGGAGCACCACTTGTACCAGGCTTGTAGTGGGAGCACCACTTGTACCAGGCTTGTAGTGGGAGCACCACTTGTACCAGGCGTGTAGTGGGAGCACCACTTGTACCAGGCTTGCAGTGGGAGCACCACTTGTACCAGACTTGTAGTGGGAGCACCACTTGTACCAGGCTTGTAGTGGGAGCACCACTTGTACCAGGCATGTAGTGGGAGCACCACTTGTACCAGGCGTGTAGTGGGAGCACGACTTGTACCAGGCGTGTAGTGGGAGCACCACTTATACCAGGCTTGTAGTGGGAGCACCACTTGTACCAGGCTTGTAGTGGGAGCACCTCTTGTACCGGGCTTGTAGTGGGAGCACCACTTGTACCGGGCTTGTAGTGGGAGCATCACTTGTACCAGACTTGTAGTGGAAGCACCACTTGTACCAGGCTTGAAGTGGGAGCACCACTTGTACCAGACTTGTAGTAGGAGCACCACTTGTACCAGGCTTGTAGTGGGAGCACGACTTGTACCAGGCTTGTAGTGGGAGCACCACTTGTACCAGGCTTGTAGTGGGAGCACGACTTGTACCAGGCTTGTAGTGGGAGCACCACTTGTACCAGGCTTGTAGTGGGAGCACGACTTGTACCAGGCTTGTAGTGGGAGCACCACTTGTACCAGACTTGTAGTGGAAGCACCACTTGTGCCAGGCTTGTAGTGGGAGCACCACTTGTACCAGACTTGTAGTGGAAGCACCACTTGTACCAGGCTTGTAGTGGAAGCACCACTTGTACCAGGCTTGTAGTGGGAGCACCACTTGTACCAGACTTGTAGTGAGAGCACCACTTGTACCAGGCTTGTAGTGGGAGCACCACTTGTACCAGGCTTGTAGTGGGAGCACCACTTGTACCAGGCTTGTAGTGGGAGCACCACTTGTACCAGGCTTGTAGTGGGAGCACCACTTGTACCAGGCTTGTAGTGGGAGCACCACTTGTACCAGGCTTGTAGTGGTAGCACCACTTGTACCAGGCTTGTAGTTTGAGCACCATTTGTACCAGACTTGTAGTGGGAGCACCACTTGTACCAGACTTGTAGTGGGAGCACCACTTGTTCCAGGCTTGTAGTGGGAGCACCACTTGTACCAGGCTTGTAGTTTGAGCACCACTTGTACCAGGCTTGTAGTGGGAGCACCACTTGTACCAGGCTTGTAGTGGGAGCACCACTTGTACCAGGCTTGTAGTGGGAGCACCACTTGTACCAGGCTTGTAGTGGGAGCACCACTTGTACCAGGCTTGTAGTGGGAGCACCACTTGTACCAGGCTTGTAGTGGGAGCACCACTTGTACCAGGCTTGTAGTGGGAGCACCACTTGTACCAGGCTTGTAGTGGGAGCACCACTGCAACAAGGCTGAGTGCCTTACTTGTCTATCATGTGTTTGTTCTCTCATTGTTATCATCTTCATCGCAATCTGCTTATAGTTATTACTCTTCTTCTTCTTCTTATTCTTCTTCTTCTTCTTTTTATTCTTTTTTTCTTTTTCTTCTTTTTCTTCTTTTTATGATGATGATGATTATTATTATTATTACTATTATTATAATTAATAATCTATGTGGTGGATTTCCTTGTCTTCCCGCTGTCGACCTTCCAGGCTGACTCTATTATTGCTTACACTAGTCATTTCTGGTCCTGCTGAATGTGTTCTACATTCTTTTCCCACTGTTCTGTCTTTCTTAGACACCATTCAGCCACACCAGGCCAGTCTCTGGAATCCACCGTTGATTATGCTGCCCGTCCGATGATGTGCTAACTTGTTCTCTGTCACTGGTGTGCATGTATGCTGCCATAATATCATGTTAACAAACATCTACTTTTTTGTTTCATTGATTTCTTTCTTTTGTTTCATATCGCCGTCACCTGACAGCTCCACGTCACCTGACAGCTCCACGTCGCCTGACAGCTCCACGTCACCTGACAGCTCCACGACACCTGACAGCTCCACTATGGGACAAAGTAAGTACGGCCAGATTATGTTTACAGAGACTGATCGGCACTTGTAACGGTGCTGGTTGTACTTGTCCCCCTTTCAGAATTGCTGCTGTCCGTAACATTAACATCTCAGGAATGAGAATAAAACAGGAACGTGTCACAAACATCCCTTTCAACCGTATGACTCAGCTATGTCAGGTCAGACCACTGGTCAGCGAGTAACCTGCAGGAGAGCCACCTACGGCACTGATGGCAGAGGTCACGAGTAGAGGTCATCTGTCATCCACCTGGGGCCACAATTAACAGGCAGAAGTCTACACTTCAAATAGAAGTGTCAGCACGGATTTGTTTTCTTTGTGACGCTACTACAGTTCTTCCTGTTACATACCTCTCCTAGTTACTTTCTAGAACTGTTTGGGGAGGAGGCGTTGGGGTGGATTATGTGAGGAATACCAGGCCGTGCACTTTGTCCATCACAAGTTGGGAGAGGAGGCGTTGGGGGTGGATTATGTGAGGAATCCCAGGCCGTGCACTCTGTCCATCACCTTGTGTAAGTTTATCTTCATTTCTTGAAGACTGTTTTCGATGTTGTCGTTCCATTCCTGAGTGGTCTCCCTCGGTATACCACGACATTTTTTAAAGTCTTATTTGTTTTCAACACCGTTATAATAGGCACTTTGTGGCGAGTACCGGCACCTTTTTAGATACTTTGTGCCTATTACCAGCACTTCTTTTTCTAGTAAGAAAACAAAATGCTCTGGGTGTCAAATATCTATATTTACTAAGCACAGCTCAAGTAACAAACACAGAGAGAACGATAGTTGCAGTGCATCATAATACTGAGTTCAGTTGAGTGCACAGCTCAAGTAACAAACACAGAGAACGATAGTTGCAGTGCATCATAATACTGAGTTCAGTTGAGTGCACAGCTCAAGTAACAAACACAGAGAACGATAGTTGCAGTGCATCATAATACTGAGTTCAGTTGATTCAACAACCGACATCACAGCATTCGGAACATTCCCATAAGCGCTCCGTCTCCATCTTCAGCAGCTAGCGAAGACATCCGATGCTAATAGTGCCAGTAGCATTCTGATTAAACGTCCGTCTTGCCTTTCCTCTGAGCCTCGAGCATCTGCCAGAACCTCTCGTCACTCCTCGCTGCATCAGTCTCACCAAACTGTGGTGATCCATCTGCTTCTCCGAACTGTACACGCTCTCCCACAAGACACTAACCACGTCTACCTTATCATGCATCAGTATTCTACCAAGTTGTGCAGAGCCAGCCAGTCTGTCCGACTGTTCATTTCCCAACACACCGGCATTCCCTGGTGAAAAGATCAAGTCAATACTCCTCAAACGTGTCCTGATCTTCCTCAGCATACTTTCTGAATCAGTTACACTTACAATGTGTGTGTGTGTGTGTGTGTGGTGTTCTCTAGCCAGCGGAAAGCTGCAGTGACCGCCTCCAACTCCATTCTTAAGTTGGATGTTGTGGTATCATATGCTAGGCTCCCCTGTATCAAACATCGACCATTAACTTTTGCTAAGAAGCCCCAAGCACTTCTTTTGCCTCTTGACACTGAACCGTCTGTGTAAATGATTAAATCTTCGGAACGAACATTATCTTGAATTAATTGCTGAATTTCCACCGCTGTGGCACCTGCTGGCCAGTCTCTGCATTCCCGGCTCAGTGTGATTATGACCCTACACACGTCTGACTGTTCAGGTGGCACTTTGACCCACTCCTCTCCTCGCCTAATGTTTTCAAGGATGTAAACCTGTCTTCATAATATGGAAAGAAGAGATGACCTCTTGGCCGCATTTATTATCATCGCGCTTTATGCCGATGAACTGACAAGATTATGGTTCCACATTTGACACCATCAACACAATCAAAGATCTGGATGTCATTCCGTGTTAAATATTGAATCAGTAGCAATTTTTTTTTTATTGTGGAAGAAGACAGCTTGGCAGTGACCAGGGTTCTGGGCAGTGACCAGCCTGGTCGGGTGGCTGTGCAATTGTGCCTATAGTGATCCAGTTCCTGCCGTCGGGAAACTTGAGACCGTGACCAACAACTTCCTACCGTCGGGAAACTTGAGACCGTGACCAACAACTTCCTGCCGTCGGGAAACTTGAGACCGTGACCAACAACTTCCTACCGTCGGGGAACTTAAGACCGTGACCAACAACTTCCTGCCGTCGGGAAACTTGAGACCGTGACCAACAACTTCCTGCCGTCGGGAAACTTGAGACCGTGACCAACAACTTCATGCCGTCGGGAAACTTGAGACCGTGACCAACAACTTCCTACCGTCGGGAAACTTGAGACCGTGACCAACAACTTCCTGCCGTCGGGAAACTTGAGACCGTGACCAACAACTTCCTGCCGTCGGGAAACTTGAGACCGTGACCAACAACTTCCTACCGTCGGGAAACTTGAGACCGTGACCAACAACTTCCTGCCGTCGGGCAACTTGAGACCGTGACCAACAACTTCCTGCCGTCGGGAAACTTGAGACCGTGACCAACAACTTCATGCCGTCGGGAAACTTGAGACCGTGACCAACAACTTCCTACCGTCGGGAAACTTGAGACCGTGACCAACAACTTCCTGCCGTCGGGAAACTTGAGACCGTGACCAACAACTTCCTGCCGTCGGGAAACTTGAGACCGTGACCAACAACTTCCTACCGTCGGGAAACTTGAGACCGTGACCAACAACTTCCTGCCGTCGGGCAACTTGAGACCGTGACCAACAACTTCCTACCGTCGGGGAACTTAAGACCGTGACCAACAACTTCCTGCCGTCGGGGAACTTAAGACCGTGACCAACAACTTCCTGCCGTCGGGGAACTTAAGACCGTGACCAACAACTTCCTACCGTCGGGGAACTTAAGACCGGGACCAACAACTTCATGCCGTCGGGGAACTTAAGACCGTGACCAACAACTTCCTACCGTCGGGGAACTTAAGACCGTGACCAACAACTTCCTACCGTCGGGGAACTTAAGACCGTGACCAACAACTTCCTACCGTCGGGGAACTTAAGACCGGGACCAACAACTTCCTACCGTCGGGAAACTTGAGACCGTGACCAACAACTTCATGCCGTCGGGGAACTTGAGACCGTGACCAACAACTTCATGCCGTCGGGCAACTTGAGACCGTGACCAACAACTTCCTGCCGTCGGGGAACTTAAGACCGTGACCAACAACTTCCTGCCGTCGGGCAACTTGAGACCGTGACCAACAACTTCATGCCGTCGGGCAACTTGAGACCGTGACCAACAACTTCATGCCGTCGGGGAACTTAAGACCGTGACCAACAACTTCCTGTCGGCTGCTCTCACGCTCAGTCTACCACTCATGTACCACGTACACACATCACGTGACGGCTCAGTCTACCACTCATTACCACGTACACACATCACGTGTCGGTTCAGCTTACCACTCATGTACCACGTGCCCACATCACGTGACGGCTCAGTTTACCCCTCATGTACCACGTACACACATCACGTGACGGCTCATTCTACCGCTCATGTACCACGTACACACATCACGTGACGGCTCAGTCTACCACTCATGTACCACGTACACACATCACGTGACGGCTCAGTCTAGCACTCATGTACTACGTACACACATCACATGTCGGTTCAGCCTACCACTCATGTACCACGTACATACATCACGTGACGGCTCAGTCTGCCGCTCATGTACCACGTATACACATTACGTGACGGCTCAGTCTACCACTCATGTACCACGTACACACATCAGGTGACGGCTCAGTCTAGCACTCATGTACTACGTACACACATCACATGTCGGTTCAGCCTACCACTCATGTACCACGTACATACATCACGTGACGGCTCAGTCTGCCGCTCATGTACCACGTATACACATTACGTGACGGCTCAGTCTACCACTCATGTACCACGTACACACATCAGGTGACGGCTCAGTCTACCCCTCATGTACCACGTACACACATCACGTGTCGGTTCAGCCTACCGCTCATGTACCACGTACACACATCACGTGTCGATTCAGCCTACCGCTCATGTACCACGTACACACATCACGTGTCGGTTCAGCCTACCGCTCATGTACCACGTACACACATCACGTGACGGCTCAGTCTACCACTCATGTACCACATACACACATCACGTGTCGGTTCAGCCTACCGCTCATGTACCACGTACACACATAACGTGACGGTTCAGCCTACCGCTCATGTACCACGTACACATCACGTGACGGCTCAGTCTACCGCTCATGTACCACGTACACACAACACGTGACGGCTCAGTCTACCGCTCATGTACCACGTACATACATCACGTGACGGCTCAGTCTACCATTCATGTACCACGTACACACATCACGTGACGGCTCTGTCTAGCACTCATGTACTACGTACACACATCACGTGTCGGTTCAGCCTACCACTCATGTACCACGTACACACATCACGTGACGGCTCAGTCTACCGCTCATGTACCATGTATACACATCACGTGACTGCTCAGTCTACCACTCATGTACGACGTACACACATCACGTGACGGCTCAGTCTACCGCTCATGTACCACGTACACACATCACGTGTCGGTTCAGCCTACCGCTCATGTACCACGTACACACATCACGTGTCGGTTCAGCCTACCGCTCATGTACCACGTACACACATCACGTGACGGCTTAGTCTACCACTCATGTACCACATACACACATCACGTGACGGTTCAGCCTACCGCTTATGTACCACGTACACACATTACGTGACGGCTCAGCCTACCGCTCATGTACCACGTACACACATCACGTGTCGGTTCAGCCTACCGCTCATGTACCAAGTACACACATCACGTGACGGCTCNGTACACACATCACGTGACGGCTCAGTCTACCACTCATGTACCACGTACACACATCACGTGTCGGCTCAGTCTACCACTCATGTACCACGTACACACATCACGTGACGGCTCAGTCTACCACTCATGTACCACGTACACACATCACGTGTCGGCTCCACTCAGCCACGTACACGCACTTCACGGATCAGTCTACATGTACCACGTACACACATCACGTGTCGGCTCAGCCTACCACTCATGTACCACGTACACACATCACGTGTCGGCTCAGCCTACCACTCATGTACCACGTACACACATCACGTGTCGGTTCAGCCTAACACTTATGTACCACGTACAACATCACGTGACGGCTTCAGCGGACTCAGTATACCACTCAATGTACCACGTACACACATCACGTGACGGCTCAGTCTACCGCTCATGTACCACGTACACACATCACGTGTCGGTTCAGCCTACCCCTCATGTACCACGTACACACATCACGTGTCGGCTCAGTCTACCACTCATGTACCACGTACACACATCACGTGACGGCTCAGCCTACCGCTCATGTACCAAGTACACACATCACGTGACGGCTCATTCTACCACTCATGTATCACGTGACGGCTCAGCCCGAGATTGCTTGCAGTAAGAGCAGGCACAGATTCGTTTAAATCTACAAACACTGACAGACATGTAAGGTTATGTTATGCAATCTTCGCACATTGGGCATCACAATAAGTGCTCAGTCCTTCGATGCAGCAGCCACTTCAAGGTACCTCTACTGATTGTTCTCATGAGGGGTTAGTTACCGTATCTCCTGTCTTTACCTCAATGTCGGCATAGACGTACTTTGCCGAGCTGAACTCCCCGATCGCAGTCCCGTTAGCGTCCGAGATTCGCCATTATCCCCCAACCTAGTCTATACAGGGAGTCGCCCTAGCGGAGCGGTTAGACGCTCGCCGCGGATCGGAAGGTCGTGGGTTCGCTCCCTGCTCATTTATGGAACCATCTTCCACTCGATCTGAAAACTACAAAAAGTCCCTACTCATTTAACCGCAAACTCTTTCATTTCATCATTATCAGTGATTACATGCCACCTTAAATGTAGTTAATAATCCACAATGCACTACTAGTTATAATTAATTGCAGTGCGTATGATATGTTTGTATGCGTATATGTGTGACATGCAGGCGTGTGTAGGCGTATTTGTGTATGTATGATTATGTGTATCCATGGGTAACTGTATACGTTTGTGTGTACGTATCTGTGTGTAGGCGTGTGTCAGTGAGTGTGTCTGTGTGTATGGTGTCTGGGTGCTTGTCTGTAGGTGTGCCCGTGAGCATGTCTGTTTTTGTGCCTCTGTGTTGGCTCGTCCATATACATGTTTTTATGTGCATATGTATGTGTGTCTGTAAGCGTGTCTGTGTGTGTGTCTGTCTGAGTGTCAGTGTGCGTGTCAGTCTGTGTTGTGTGTCTGTGTGTGTGGCTGCGTGTGTGTCTGTGTGTATGATTGTATGTGGATATTTGTGGGTGTGGCTTGGCTGCATGTTTGTCCGTGTGTGTGTGTGTCTGTCTGTTTGTGTATATCTATGCTGTGTCTGTAGGTGTTTCTGCGTGTGTGTCTGTGTGTCTATGCCTGCATATGTCTGTGGCTGTGTGTTTCTCTGTGTGTTGTTTCGTGTTTATTTGTATGTTTATCTTTTTGATAATGTGTGTGTGCGTCTGCATGTGTGTGTCTGTGCGAGTTTTTGTGCGTCTGTGGGTTTGTTAGTTATTGTTTGTGTATGTCTCTGTGTGTCAGTGTGTGTGCCATTATGTGTCTGTAGGTGTGTATGGCTGCATGTGCATCTGTGTCTGTCTGTGGCTGTGCGTGACTTTGTGTGTATCTGTGTGAGTCTCTATCGGTGTGTCTATTATATAATGTCTGGGTGTCTCTGCTTGTGTCGGGTTATGCGTCTGCGTGTATGACTGTGTGCGTATGTGTGACTGTGTGTGTATATCTGTATATGTGGGTGGGTGGGTGGGTGGGTGGTGGGTGGGTGGGTGGGTGGGTAGGTAGGTAGGTAGGTAGGTAGGTAGGTAGGTAGGTAGGTAGGTGGGTAGGTGGGTGGTGTGTGGGTAGGTGGGTAGGTGGGTAGGTGGGTAGGTGGGTAGGTGGGTAGGTAGGTAGGTAGGTAGGTAGGTAGGTAGGTAGGTAGGTATGTATGTATGTGAGTTTGTATGTATGTACGTACGTATGTATGTATGTATGTACGTACGTATGTATGTATGTGTGTGTGTATGTATGTGTGTGTATGTTCGTGTGTATGTGTATGTATGTGTGTACTGAGTGCCTATGTGTTTGTATGTGAGTTTGTATGTATGTATGTACGTACGTATGTATGTATGTGTGTGTATGTATGTATCTATGTATGTATGTGTGTGCATGTTCGTGTTTATGTGGATGTATGTGTGTACTGGGTGCCTATTTGTTTGTGTGTAAGTGAGTGATTGGGCTTGTGTGTGTATGTGGGTGTGGTGTGTGTGTTCGCGCGTGAGCGTGCGCACATATTTTACCACCCATGCTTTTGTTTTTGACTTCATATCCATAATATGCTTATCATTACATGAATATAACATGCTTCATTGATGAAATACCACTGCTGTGTGAAAGATGGAAGTTTGGAAGGGCCGAATATAAGACAGGCCTGCGCGCCTAATTTGTAACCCTTTGAAAATAAAGTTCGTTCGTTCGTTCGTTCGTTCGTTCGAACTTTTTTCAAAAATGACCGTGGCTCCCAGGTCGACCCAGCCTTGAGTGGGTACCAGGTGCAGTCCCGGAAAGTAAAGGCGGCCGGCGTGGTGTTGACCACATAACCCATCTTGTGCCGATTGGTGTATACAAATATATGTTTAGCCTTATATGCAATATACACCTGAAGGCCTTAAAAGGGTCCTCTCTTCACTTTACTGTGATGAGATCACAGCTAACCATTCTCTGTTATTGTGTCTGTATGCGCGTGTGTGTGCGTGCGAGCGTGCGTGCGAGCGTGCCTGTTTGTGTGTGTGTGTGCGCGCGTGTGTGTGCGTGCGAGCGTGTGTGTGCGCGCGTGTGTGTGCGTGCGTGTGTGCGTGCGTGCGAGCGTGTGTGTGTGCGCGTGTGAGTGCGTGCGAGCGTGTATGTGTGTGTGCGCGTGTGCGTGCGTGCGTGCGTGCGAGCGTGTCTGTGTGTGTACTGGCTACTACAACACCTGACACATTCTCGTGATAACGCAGACACTTCAAGACGACGCTCCTACACCCCGGGTAAAACCAAAAACACGGAAGTGGCTTGGCCCAGCCTGGAGAACGGCGAGGGTTCGAACACAGCCGTGGAAGTAGGTCACCCCCTGGACAACGATGATGGGAGAAAAGCTGTGGATATTTCAATCTTGTCTACGCCAGGCGATACATCGTCGCCTAGCCCAGCAGGTAAAGTAGTGTTATTGTCATGCTAGCGCTCCCGTTGAAGCATGAGAGAGACAACAGTTGGTGCATGATAATTTGTCAGCTGAAAATACGATGGTGACAACTGACTGTTCTCGAGTGCTTCCTTTAACACAGAGCAGCAGCCTCCACTAGTCTGTCCATCTGACCTTTGAATTGCAACCATGGAGCCTTTGACTTCCTAGCGACACTCCAGTGTTATGTCTGCTGGTGCCTAGCGACACCCCAGTGTTATATCTACTGGTGCCTAGCGACACTCAAGTGTTATGACTGGTGCCTAGCGACACTCCAGTGTTATGTCTACTGGTGCCTAGCGACACTCAAGTGTTATGTCTACTGGTGCCTAGCGACACCCCAGTGTTATGTCTACTGGTGCCTAGCGACACTCCAGTGTTATGTCTACTGGTGCCTAGCGACACCCCAGTGTTATGTCTGCTGGTGCCTAGCGACACCCCAGTGTTATGTCTGCTGGTGCCTAGCGACACCCCAGTGTTATGTCTGGTGGTGCCTAGCGACACCCCAGTGTTATGTCTGCTGGTGCCTAGCGACACTCCAGTGTTATGTCTGCTGGTGCCTAGCGACACCCAAGTGTTATGTCTACTGGTGCCTAGCGACACCCAAGTGTTATGTCTACTGGTGCCTAGCGACACTCAAGTGTTATGTCTGGTGGTGCCTAGCGACACCCAAGTGTTATGTCTACTGGTGCCTAACGACACCCAAGTGTTATGTCTGCTGGTGCCTAGCGACACCCAAGTGTTATGTCTACTGGTGCCTAGCGACACCCCAGTGTTATGTCTACTGGTGCCTAGCGACACCCCAGTGTTATGTCTACTGGTGCCTAGCGACACCCCAGTGTTATGTCTACTGGTGCCTAGCGACACCCCAGTGTTATGTCTACTGGTGCCCAGCGACACTCAAGTGTTATGTCTGGTGGTGCCTAGCGACACCCCAGTGTTATGTCTACTGGTGCCTAGCGACACCCCAGTGTTATGTCTACTGGTGCCTAGCGACACCCCAGTGTTATGTCTACTGGTGCCCAGCGACACTCAAGTGTTATGTCTGGTGGTGCCTAGCGACACCCCAGTGTTATGTCTACTTGTGCCTAACGACACTCAAGTGTTATGTCTACTGGTGCCTAGCGACACTCAAGTGTTATGTCTACTGATGCGTAGCGACACCCCAGTGTTATGTCTACTGGTCCCTAGCGACACCCAAGTGTTATTTCTGCTGGTGCCTAGCGTCACCCAAGTGTTATGTCTGCTAGTGCCTCGCGACACCACAGTGTTATGTCTACTGGTGCCTAGCGACACCCAAGTGTTATGTCTGCTGGTGCCTAGCGACACCCAAGTGTTATGTCTGCTGGTGCCTAGCGACACCCCAGTGTTATGTCTACTGGTGCCTAGCGACACCTCAGTGTTATGTCTACTGGTGCCTAGCGACACCCCAGTGTTATGTCTACTGGTGCCTAGCGACACCCAAGTGTTATGTCTACTGGTGCCTAGCGACACTCAAGTGTTATGTCTGGTGGTGCCTAGCGACACTCAAGTGTTATGTCTACTGGTGCCTAGCGACACCCAAGTGTTATGTCTGCTGGTGCCTAGCGACACCCAAGTGTTATGTCTGCTGGTGCCTAGCGACACCCCAGTGTTATGTCTACTGGTGCCTAGCGACACTCAAGTGTTATGACTGGTGGTGCCTAGCGACACCCCAGTGTTATGTCTACTGGTGCCTAGCGACACCCAAGTGTTATGTCTGCTGGTGCCTAGCGACACTCAAGTGTTATGTCTGCTGGTGCCTAGCGACACCCCAGTGTTATGTCTGCTGGTGCCTAGCGACACCCCAGTGTTATGTCTACTGGTGCCTAGCGACACCCCAGTGTTATGTCTACTGGTGCCTAGCGACACCCCAGTGTTATGTCTACTGGTGCCCAGCGACACTCAAGTGTTATGTCTGGTGGTGCCTAGCGACACCCCAGTGTTATGTCTACTGGTGCCTAGCGACACTCAAGTGTTATGTCTACTGGTGCCTAGCGACACTCAAGTGTTATGTCTACTGGTGCGTAGCGACACCCCAGTGTTATGTCTACTGGTCCCTAGCGACATCCAAGTGTTATGTCTGCTGGTGCCTAGCGACACCCCAGTGTTATGTCTACTGGTGCCTAGCGACACACCCAAGTGTTATGTCTGCTGGTGCCTAGCGACACTCCAGTGTTATGTCTGCTGGTGCCTAGCGACACCCAAGTGTTATGTCTGCTGGTGCCTAGCGACACCCAAGTGTTATGTCTGCTGGTGCCTAGCGACACCCAAGTGTTATGTCTGCTGGTGCCTAGCGACACCCAAGTGTTATGTCTGCTGGTGCCTAGCGACACCCAAGTGTTATGTCTGCTGGTGCTTAGCGACACCCAAGTGTTATGTCTGCTGGTGCCTAGCGACACCCAAGTGTTATGTCTGCTGGTGCTTGGCGACTGGCAGTAGAGTTCAGGTCAAATATAATCACCAAATTAAGTAAATACAGACTTGCTGGTGTGATATTTTCTGTGTAAAGTCGTTGGCATTAGTGTTCTTCTACTTCTTGTTCTTCTTCGATCCTTCTGTCAGAAACGTTTATCAGGAGGACGGTAGCCTTTTATGAAAGCTGTCGAGTATGTCCATATTTTCTCATATACTACACAGTTTTGTCTTCATTGTGGTCGGAACATGCCAGATTGCGTCTCTGTTGTCAGCATACAGTTGACAGTGTTGGAGCACATGCTCAGCATTTTCGGGTGCCACGCTGCAGGGACACGTCTCCGTGTTTTCTACACCGAAAAATTTGAACACATGTTGACGAAATCTGTTGTGCCCTGTCCTTAGTCTGAATATAATAGACTGTCCCTCTCTAGAGAGGCGGTGAAGCGAATCTTGGGGAGAAAATCTGGTGTGTGTATCCAGCCACCTTTCTTGGATACTGGATTGTATTAATGTTTTCGTCTCTTGGAATGTTAAGTCGCCATTTGGTTGTACCATGTCACTGCCGCTTCTGGCCAATCTGTCCGCTATTTCATTGGACAATTAATGGTAACCCGGAAACTACAGAATGTTCTACTGAAGAACTTAGGTGAATCAGCTTTTGCATCAAGTCTACAAACCGAGTGTCTTTTGGGTTAACGATTGCTTGTAGAACTGAATAATGATTTAAAACTCATCACCTTCTGGGTCGAATCGCATTCATTGTACCTCATATTTTTAGCCATTGTTTAGCACGTCTATGTCGATCATGTTAGCAACCACAGCACTGACTATCTCCTGTCTCTCCTCGTCTTGGCCAGGGAAGACAGACACCAGAAAACGCTTCCGGGTCGGGTTTCCTCTCAGGCGCACTCCGTCTGGCAGATGGAGCCGGAAACGGAAGTCACTGCTTAAAAATGGAGTCCGGCCAGTTTCTGGGGGAGCCTCTCTGTACAACACAGATATACCTGTGGTATCAGATAGGACAGGTATGTGTGCCACTTGTTGTGTCTGTCTGTGTGACAGACAGTCAGGTATGTGTGCCACTTTATGTGTCAGTCTGTGTGACAGACAGTCAGGTATGTGTGCCACTTGTTGTGTTTGTCTGTGTGACAGACAGTCAGGTATGTGTGTCACTTTTTTGTGTCTGTCTGTGTGACAGACAGTCAGGTATGTGTGCCACTTGTTGTGTCTGTCTGTGTGACAGACAGTCAGGTATGTGTGCCACTTGTTGTGTCTGTCTGTGTGACAGACAGTCAGGTATGTGTGCCACTTGTTGTGTCTGTCTGTGTGACAGACAGTCAGGTATGGAAACTGTGTTCACTTGTTGTGTCTGTCTGTGTGACAGACAGTCAGGTATGTGTTGTAGACTTGTTGTGTCAGTCTGTGTGACAGACAGTCAGGTATGTGTGCCACTTGTTGTGTCTGTCTGTGTAACAGACAGTCAGGTATGTGTGCCACTTGTTGTGTCTGTCTGTGTAACAGACAGTCAGGTATGGGTGTCATTTTAT
Source organism: Candidula unifasciata (assembly GCA_905116865.2). Taxonomy (NCBI): domain Eukaryota; kingdom Metazoa; phylum Mollusca; class Gastropoda; order Stylommatophora; family Geomitridae; genus Candidula; species Candidula unifasciata. The sequence continues at coordinate 175,791 of CAJHNH020000671.1, forward strand.
GTGTCTATCTCTGTGACAGACTAGTCAGGTATGGGTGTCACTTTATGTGTCTATCTCTGTGACAGACTGGTCAGATATGGGTGTCACTTTATGTGTCTATCTCTGTGACAGACTGGTCAGGTATGGGTGTCACTTTATGTGTCTATCTCTGTGACAGACTGGTCATGTATGGGTGTCACTTTATGTGTATGTCTCTGTGACAAACTAGTCAGATATGGGTGTCACTTTATGTGACTGTCTCTGTGACAAACTAGTCAGATATGGGTGTCACTTTATGTGACTGTCTCTGTGACAAACTAGTCAGATATGGGTGTCACTTTATGTGACTGTCTCTGTGACAAACTAGTCAGATATGGGTGTCACTTTATGTGACTGTCTCTGTGACAAACTAGTCAGATATGGGTGTCACTTTATGTGACTGTCTCTGTGACAAACTAGTCAGGTATGGGTGTCACTTTATGTGATTGTCTCTGTGACAAACTGGTCATGTATGGGTGACAGACTGGTCAGGTATGTGTGTCACTTTTTTTTTTTTTTGTCTGTCTGTGTGACAGACTGGTCAGGTGTGTGTGTCAGTTTATGTGTCTGTCTGTGTGACAGACTGGTCTTGTGTGTGTGTCAGTTTATGTGTCTGTCTGTATGGCAGAAGGGCAGGTATGTGTATCAGTTTATGTGTCTGTCTGTGTGACAGACTAGTCTTGTGTGTGTGTCATTTTATGTGTCTGTCTGTGTGACAGACTGGTCTTGTGTGTGTGTCAGTTTATGTGTCTGTCTGTATGGCAGAAGGGCAGGTATGTGTGTCAGTTTATGTGTCTGTCTGTGTGACAGACTAGTCTTGTGTGTGTGTAAGTTTATGTGTCTGTCTGTATGGCAGAAGGGCAGGTATGTGTGTCAGTTTATGTGTCTGTCTCTATGGCAAAAGGGCAGGTTTGCGTGTCACCTACGGTGTCTGTCTGTATGACAGAAGGACAGGTTTGCGTGTCACTTAATGTGTCTGTCTGTATGACAGAAGGACAGGTTTGCGTGTCACCTAATGTGTCTGTCTGTGAGACAGACGGGTCTTACAATTCGGCCCCTGTCCTATTTTCTTGACCGGGAGGTGGGGGGGGGGCACTAGCCCCTAAGTCTCGAGGACACTGACCTATGACATTTGTAGGTGGCAATATCGCCTGTTATGTCAGCAGATACTGTATTATTATTGTTCTCTCAAACAGTGTAGCATGTCTAAACCTTGTCTTTTTCTCTCTCTCCACTGCTTCTCTCCCAGATGTGCGCATCCAACAACATCAAGTGCCCACAAACGGACAGGTGGCGGGGAACCACGTGACTGGCAACGGTGAGCTGTCTGTTTGTTGTTTAGTCAACAGTGGAGACAATAAACAGATAAGATGGCGGTTGAAGGAGAAACTAGACGTAGTGGTGGGAGGTGGGGAGGGGGTGGAAAGTGAGGAACCAAACTAGATTCGAGAGAAACTATAGAGGGCAAACAGAGAGGGGAGGGGTGTAGAAAGGGCAAACAGAGAGGGGAGGGGTGTAGAAAGGGCAAACAGAGAGGGGAGGGGAGGGGTGTAGAAGGAGGGGATAAGACATGACAGTGTGGATAAGACATGACAGTGTGGATAAGACATGACAGTGTGGATAAGACATGACAGTGTGGATAAGACATGACAGTGTGGATAAGAAAAAGAGCTGAAGATGTAGGGAGGAGGCGCTGGGTAGCTTTACACGGCAGCGGGAGGTCACTAACACCAAACACGGGCAGCAGAAAGGGCTTGGGGGAGGGGGATTCTCTACACACAGGAGACTGTCGACAACATGACAGAGGAAACACTTGTGTGCGGCACAATATGAGAACATTAAAATAGAAACCATCACTGGAGAACAAATGCCAGATGAAGTCGGATGTGTCAACTGAAAGACGCAAATACGATAGTTACGCTGTAAACAGATGTAATCACGTCACTCGTAAGAACGCAGAAGAAAAAAAAAACAATCAAAGGGCTCACAAAATAGTAACAGTCAGGGCTGTGACAATCTGTAGTGTTGGGATGATGAAACTGACCACAGTGTCGCCTAAAACAGTAGTTGCTGCAATACTCCATAATAGTGTAGACATTTCAGTTATTTTCTAAGTGGTCCTAAACTGTTGGTGACCACTATCTCCATATACTGGTACACATATCTGTCTTTGGTTGCAGGTGACAGCCACTCTCATCTTAATGGTCAAGACAAGGCAACAGTGAGAGCTTCAGCAAAGTCCAGTAGTAGACGCGGGTCACAGAGATCAGCCAGCAGGAGGAAGAAAAGAGAGAAACCTAATTCAAAGGAAAAGAAAAAGAAGCAAAACTCGAATGTTCATGAAAAAACCACGGGAGTGATGAGGCAGGAAATGACAGAGAAGGAGAATGATGCCCTAAAGGACGCGCCTGGGGAGGAAGTGCTGACACAGACTGGCCAGCTGGTCAGTCATGCTGAACCCATTGACTGGGCTATCGATACAGACACGATGGTTCCTGGTAACCCTCAAATCAGTCAAGGTGAACCGAATGACTGGGCTATCGATACAGACACGGTGGTCCCTGCTGACTCTCAGATCAGTCAAGGTGAACCGAATGACTGGGCTATCGATACAGACACGGTGGTCCCTGCTGACTCTCAGATCAGTCAAGGTGAACCGAATGACTGGGCTATCGATACAGACACCGTGTTCCCTGGTGACCCTCAGATCTTTCAAGGTAAACCGAATGACTGGGCTATCGATACAGACACCGTGATCTCTGCTGACTCTCAGATCAGTCAAGGTGAACCGAATGACTGGGCTATCGATCCAGACACGGTGCTCCCTGCTGACTCTCAGATCAGTCAAGGTGAACCGAATGACTGGGCTATCGATACAGACACCGTGTTCCCTGGTGACCCTCAGATCAGTCAAGGTGAACCGAATGACTGGGCTATCGATACAGACACCGTGGTCTCTGCTGACTCTCAGATCAGTCAAGGTGAACCGAATGACTGGGCTATCGATCCAGACACGGTGCTCCCTGTTGACCAAGAGCACGGGTCACCAGACAAGCAGGCCACTGGCTTTAAACCTGCAGCTTCCCTTGAAGATGATAAACATGGCTCACTCACGGACATTCGGGGATTCTCTACAAGGGCGTATACACCGCCAACTAGTGACCTGCTAACAGATAGTGGGTGTCTGACAGTGCAGCCAGCCGTGAACACTGACAGTGAATATTATATCAATAACGGCCTGGGTGACACTGCAAAAGCCTCGGATGCCAATACTCAAATATCAAAGAGTCCATACCTCAGCAACTTCCTGCTGTTAGTGAACCTTCCCTAGATTCAGGGTTCCTAAATCCAGCAATATTTGGCCAGACTGCATCTTCTGTAGACGATCTTGTTCCTAGTCGACAGCCCTGTGCTTCAACTCTTGAAGATGTGACTCCCAGAGAGTCTGGTGTTCTAGATAATGCCATCAGCGTCGACAACATCAAAGTGTCAGGGCCTCCAGACCTTGGTTGTGTTACCTGTGAACATCCTGATATCCCTCTAGGTCCAGCCGCTGTCTGTGTTGACCACGCCTTGCACACAGAACCTTTGAGTGGTCAACTGCCCAGCTGGCCATTACGTGTAGATAAAGGTGTCGGTATTGACCAACACTCACACTCCGATGTGCTACTCCCTCTTGGTCTTGGTTCAGACAATCCTGGCCATCCACAAGTGTCACTTCCTCAACATGTGGCAGACACTGACGACCTGTCATCCACATTGTCACTTCCGTATGACCATGCGTCCATTAACGGCGAGCTACCAAACGTTGCATCGCCTTTCCTTCTTGGTTATAGAAGAGATGAACATTCCAGCGTCCCGTTATCTTTAGATCAATACATTATTAACCGTAATCATGGCAAAGTGTCACAATCCATGCCTGGTGTCTTCACTAACGGTGAACTCCACAATTCGTCACTACCAAATCTTGGTTCTGTCGGTAACACACATACCGACTTTCTACCGTCTCCCCACTTTGATGGTAGCAGCGATAAACTTCTAGAAGCAACATCAGATCTAACTGGAAGCCAGCAGGGACATGAGGGATCTTCGCTCTCTACCCAGAGTGCCCCTAACAGCAATGCCAGGTTTCTCCAGGCAATCAAAGTGGACATAACCTCTGTACCTAACGGCAAATCTGGGAGTCAGTCGGCTGGTGATCTGCTGACCTTGTGCCAGGCTGCCCCAGAAACTGGGCCAAAGGAGCAGATAGTTCCAGTTTTTCAGTCACTTTCCGACGATACCACTCAGGAGAGACTAGAGCCCGCCCTAGACACAGAAGATGACACATCACGCTGGAGTGTCTGCCCTGTCGATAAGATACCGGTCGGTTCTCAGCCAGCAGTCGACGTCGTGGAACAAGTGACAGCTCAAAGTGACAAGTGTCTGGAGACAGCAACTAGACAGCGAGCAGAAACATGCGGGGGACCACTCAATGGGGACAAGTGTCTGGAGACAGCAACTAGACAGCGAGCAGAAACATGCGGGGGACCACTCAATGGGGACAAGTGTCTGGAGACAGCAACTAGACAGCGAGCAGAAACATGCAGGGGACCACTCCACAGGGACAATCACGAGGACGTGGCTGAGAAAACTAGCGAGCACCGTGTAGCTTTAGATGTGGGAGTCGGGGCTGGGCACATGATCCATGAGAAACTGAGGGTCAGGGTCACGTCCGAGAACCCAGAGGTCACACACTCGGAACTACTTGGATCAGATTTGACGAATGACTTTATAATTATGCCAGACATTAACGAGGTGGAACATGATCAACAAACACAAGAAACTGGGTACACAAAGTATCAGCAGAAAGATCTGAGAGCAGTAAACACAGAAACTGATCAAGAAAGACAACACAAAGATCAACACGCTGCTGGAAAGAGAGAACAAGGAAAATCAAAAGGTGAACAGTTGATAAAGTTTCAAAGAAAACTCACTGACTGGTTTCACAAAACTGATAAGAAGTCTCAAGTCGGCCAGACAGAAACAGTCGACAAACACAAGGCACATGATGATACTCTCACAGATGGTGTGACGCTAGAGAAACCGGTTTTGGTGGAGGCAGAAGAAGCCAAGGAAATGGCAGTCGACCCAGAAATTTTAGTTCCTACCGCAATAAAACCTGACGTTTCACCAGTCTTCAGCACAACAAATTGTACATTTGACATCAAGACGATGCCATTAGACGTTACAGTTTCTCCAGTTTCGCGCTATCTCTTTAGTGAACTAGATAGCACCCGTGTGAGTCTGGGCCAAGACTCAAGTGAGGCAACACACACAACCACACCCATTAGCTTGGTACAGGCCTCAGCTGAGCCAGGTACTATACCCACACCTATTAGACCCAGCCAGGTCCCATTTGAACCGGCTACACGATCCATTGCTAATAACTGCAGCCATGATAAACACGAGCCCACTGGCCTACCCCATCCTATGCGCCCGTCTAGTCCCCGCTCGTACACCCATAGACAGACAACGCCATCTTCCGACGGTGAGGGATCCACTTTTCTTAAGAGAATTTCCTTGGGTTCCCGACTACGCACGGCCATTCTGAGGAAGAAAAGCAACGGGTCTCCTGAAGATTACCAAGAAGAAAAGAGAATCTCTCTGACGCGGCCAAAGAGTATTGGAGCTGGCGACTGGACACCGTCCTCGGTGAAGTGGTCCTCACGAGAGCCTGTAGGGCAGGATTCGCCTAGCACCGACACGGCGTACATGAGAGCAGATCTGTTTGGTGCCAACCATGAAACCAGAACATTGCAGGTCGCTGTGGAACTAACACCATGTCACGGGTTGGGGAACATTTGGATGTCAACCTTGTGAAACATTTAGACATCAACCTTGTGGAATATTTAGAAATCAACCCTGTGGAACATTTGGATGTCAACCCTGTGGAACATTTAGAAATCAACCCTGTGGAACATTTAGATATCAACCCTGTGGAACATTTAGATATCAACCCTGTGGCACATTTAGATATCAACCCTGTGGAACATTTAGATATCAACCATGTGGAACATTTAGAAATCAACCATGTGGAACATTTAGATATGAACCCTGTTGAACATTTATATATCAACCCTGTTGAACATTTAGATATCAACCCTATGGAACATTTAGAAATCAAGACTGAGGAACATCTAGATATTAACCATGTGGAACATTTAGAAATCAACCCTGTGGAACATCTAGATATCAACCCTTTGGAACATTTAGAAATCAACACTGAGGAACATCTAGAAATCAACCCTGTGGAACATTTAGATATCAACCCTGTGGAACATTTAGATATCAACCCTGTTGAACATTTATATGTCAACCCTGTTGAACATTTAGATATCAACCCTGCAGAACATTTAGATATCAACCCTGTGGAACATTCAGAAATCAACCATGTGGAACATTCAGAAATCAACACTGTGGAACATTTAGATATCAACCCTGTGGAACATTCAGAAATCAACACTATCTGTGACTGCAACAACATCTGTGTTTTCAGCGACAGCTGTATACACGAGAAGAACGCGTCAACAGCTGCATACGATATCACAGATCCCGAAAGCAACACGTATGCCCCTGGTTCTGGTGTTGTCCCAGACGTTGAAAGTGCTGCCAGAAACTGGTCGCTGGCCAACTTGGCAACTGACGGTCCTGGAATTGTGTCGGCTGACGACCAGGACGACACCTATCCAATGCCAGGGCTAGGTGAATCATCTGATGATGTCATCAGGCACGGAGGTGAGGAAACTGCTTCCCTTCCACTAGACTCTGAAATAAACGGTGACATAATAGATTCGCATGACCCAGAGTTTATCTGCGATAAACAAGTTTTACCTAAGCCTACAACAGGAATAAACTGCCAACAACCAGTCTCGCCGGTTGTGGTCGCTGGATTAATTGAGTACTGGCCGGTTTTAGCTGAATCGGACGAAGATTACTTGGGAAAAGTGGTTTCAGAAAAAATCGACGTTAGACTAGGTCAATCATCTGGAAGTCATAACAAGGTGAACAAGGAACAACCTTCCACTAGACTCTGAACAAGTGGCTGACATCAATGACCAGCATGAGGTCCAGATGAATCTGCGATAAACAAGTTTTACCTAAGCCTAAAACAGGAATAAACTGCCAACAACAAGTCTCGCCGGTTGTGGTCGCTGGATTAATTGAGTACTGGCCGGTTTTAGCTGAAGCAGACGAAGATTACTTTGGGAAAGTGGTTTCAGAAAAAATCGACGTTGACTTCAAATGTCAGGAAGTTAAAATAAACAAGGAACAACCGGCCACAGATGAACAAGTGGCTGAATTCAATGACCAGCAACCGGTCTCAGATGAATATGAGACTGAATTCAATCACCAGCGACCGGTCTCAGATGAAAATGAGACTGAATTCAATCACCAGCTACCGTTCTCAGGTGAACTAAACCCTCAATTAAACCACAAGCAACCGGTCTCAGATGAATATGAGACTGAATTCAATCACCAACAACCGGTCTCAGATGAATATGAGACTGAATTCAATCACCAACAACCGGTCTCAGATGAATATGAGACTGAATTCAATCACCAGCAACCGGTCTCAGATGAATATGAGACTGAATTCAATCACCAGCAACCGGTCTCAGATGAATATGAGTGACTGAATTCAATGACCAGCAAGTCCGGGCTCAAATGAATATGAGTGACAAAATCATTTTTTGCAATGACCAGACAACCGGTCTCAGATGAATATGAGACTGAATGTGACAAACTCTAGCAACCGGGTGTCAGATGAATATAAGACTGAATGCAATCACCAGCCAAAAGAGTGTCAGATGAATATGAGACTGAATTGTATCACCAACAACCGGTCTAGTAGATGCCATAGGAGACACAATTGTCAATGAGCTGTCAATCGCAGCCACAGATGTAATTATTGTGACAAATGCCAATCATGAGTCAGAGGGTTCAACTTAATTGTGACAGAACTGTATCATTCACCAGCAACCAGCGGCTCAGATGAACTAGAGGCTGGACTAAATTGTGACAAGTAACTGTGACCCCGTTGTAAGAAAGCGGAGTGAACTTTGTACTTTAAGTCAGGATTGCCCAAGGTTGTACTTCACAAAGGTTGAAGACACCTGTGACAAAATCATTATTTTGCCATTTGAAGCTGACATCAATTGTGACACGCTCGTCTTTCCTGAGCCAGAGTGTGACAACCACTATCAGAGGCACGTGGAGTGTTACTTCTGACAAAGTTGAACTGTCTTTAGTAGAGTGACCTGTGACAAAAGAACTATCAGAGGTTCGAGTTAATTGTGACAAAACTGAACTAGTCAGATTCAGGGGTTGACGCAACTTGTCACGCAACTGTCGCATTGCAGCCACAGGCTGTAATTAGTTGTGACAAAGCCACTTTACATGAGTCAGAGGTTGAACTTAATTGTGACAGAACTGTATCATTAGAACCAGCGGCTGGATTTAATTGTGACGAAACCTGCATACTGCAGACACATAGGTTGAAATTAATTGTGACAAATTTGAACTGTCAACAGAAAGAGTTTAATTGTGACAAAGTTGAACTGTCAGAGTTGGAGTTGATTGTGTCAAAGTTGAACTTTCAGAGTCAGAGGTTGAAGTTAATTGTGACAAAGTTGAACTATCAGATTCAGGGGCTAGAGTTAATTGTGACAAAGTTGAACTATCAGATTCAGGGGCTAGAGTTAATTGGGACAAAGTTGTACTATTAGAGTCAGAGGTTGAACTTGATTGTGACAAAGTTGTACTGTCAGAGTCAAAAGTTGAACTTTACTGTGACAAAGCTGAACCATCAAATTCAGAGGTTAGAGTTAATTGTGACACAGTTGTACTATCGGAGTCAGAGGTTAAACTTGACTGTGACAGGATTGTACTTTCAGAGTCAGCGGTTGAAGATAATGGTGACAAAGTTGAACTATCAGAGTCAGGGGTTGGAGTTGATTGTGAGAAAACTGTTTTGTCCGAGCCAGAAGCTAAAATGAAGTGTAATAGAACTGTTTTCACAGACACTCAGATCAAACATAACAGACTTGTTCTATCTGGCCCAGCGTCTGACATGAAATATGAGTCTCAGACTGGCAGACATGAAGACTTACCGGCTGTATCTGAGATAGAGTTTAGAATTACTTATGACGAATCTATTGTATCCGAATCTAGGGCTGACATTCATTGTATGAGGCCTGCTTTACCAAACACAGAAGCTGGAACTAACTGGGATATTCCGGCTTTATCTGCGACACTAGCGGGAACTAACTGTGACAGACTGGGTGTAGCAGAACCCGGGGTTGCCATTAATTGTGATCAGGTGCAGTCCGCTCAACAAGAGACAGGAGCCGTGAATGGCGACCGGGTCCTGTTTCCCCGTGCTACAAAATTAGTTCTGTTTGACCCTGCGCTAGTCTGCACTAGCATCACAGCGACTCGGAAAATACAGTTTCTGTTTGAGACCCAGGCAACTGACACCCACACACACGCAGCTATGTCTGCACTGGGCAGGCATGACACAACACACACGCAGATATGGTCGGCTCTGGGACTGGGCAGAAAACACACCCACACTTCTGTCGGCTCTGGGACAGGCAAACTGACACCCACACACACGCAGATATGGTCGGCTCTGGGACTGGGCAGGCAACTGACACCCACACACACGCAGATATGGTCGGCTCTGGGACTGGGCAGGCAACTGACACCCACACACACGCAGATATAGTCGGCTCTGGGACTGGGCAGGCAACTGACACCCACATGCGTGGCTGTATTGTCGGGTCAGCCACATCTAAGGCAACAGAAAACCACCCGGAAGTGCCTCAGTCTGCATCTCCAGAAGAGAGACTTTCCTCCGTGGTGGCTGCAGGAGGTGTCTGGGTCCAGTTGTCGACTACGTCAATGCCCACCTCTCCTGAAACTGCACGAAGTCATGGCGTTCATTCTATTCTGGGAAAGTGTGTAGAAATGTCCGCCCAGGAACACACGTATCCATCATCCAGACAGCATTCCTCGGATGACGTCTGCGTGGACTTGGAATCTGTGTCATCTGAGAGGTCTCTTGCAACCTGTGACGTCAAGAACACCTGGTGGCTGTCCACAGAGGACCGTTTGTGTTCGATAGAAAGTTTGGGGGATTCTGGCCAGAAACTGGGTCATCCAAGTGTGAGAACAATTGCTGAGTATTATATTGGTATCACTGGTGACCTTTACGGGGATAGTCAGGAAGTGGGGACACTCAATGACCGTGACATTAGCACCCACAAGGAGGCTCTGACGTCACTCTCACGCGGTAAGTACTGGTTACGTGATGGGTAACTCTTCGTGTGGCTGTTAGTGTGGTTGTAATTGTGGTTGGTTGTTCGAGTGACTGTTAGTGTGGTTATCGATGTGTCTGTCTTGGCATGCTTTCCTTCCCACATTTGTCTGTACACATCGCTTGCTCACATACACAGACACAAACACATTCACTCACATATCATGGCCCAAATGTTTCTTTCTCCCAAACACATACATACACACATACAGGCCGGGTTACAACACATACATACACACATACAGGCCGGGTTACAACACATACATACACACATACAGGCCGGGTTACAACACATACATACACACATACAGGCCGGGTTACAACACATACATACACATACATACAGGCCGGGTTACAACACATACACACACATACATACAGGCCGGGTTACAACACATACACACACATACATACAGGCCGGGTTACAACACATACACACATACATACAGGCCGGGTTACAACACATACACACACATACATACAGGCCGGGTTACAACACATACATACACACATACAGGCCGGGTTACAACACATACACACACATACATACAGGCCGGGTTACAACACATACACACACATACATACAGGCCGGTTTTACAACACAGGCCGGGTTACACACATACATACACAGGCCGGGTTACAACACATACACACATACATACAGGCCGGGTTACAACACAACATACACATACATACGTACAGGCCGGGGTTACAACACATACACACACATACATACAGGCCGGGTTACAACACATACACACATACACACATACAGGCCGGGTTACAACACACACATACACACATACAGGCCGGGTTACAACACACACATACACACATACAGGCCGGGTTACAACACACACATACACACATACAGGCCGGGTTACAACACACATACATAACACACATACATACAGGCCGGTTTACAACACACACATACACACACACACATTCAGGCCGGGTTACAAACATACACACATACATACAGGCCGGGTTACAACACACACATACAGGCCGGGTTACAACACATACATACAGGCCGGGTTACAACACATACACACATACATACAGGCCGGGTTACAACACATACACACATACATACAGGCCGGGTTACAACACATACATACACACATACAGGCCGGGTTACAACACACACATACAGGTCGGGTTACAACACACACATACAGGCCGGGTTACAACACACACATACAGGCCGGGTTACAACACACACATACACACATACACACATACAGGCCGGGTTACAACACACACATACAGGCCGGGTTACAACACACACATACACACATACAGGCCGGGTTACAACACATACACACACACATACATACAGGCCGGGTTACAACACATACATACACACATACAGGCCGGGTTACCACACATACATACACACATACAGGCCGGGTTACAACACATACATACACACATACAGGCCGGGTTACAACACAAACATACACACATACATACAGGCCGGGTTTCAACACATACACACATACATACAGGCCGGGTTACAACACATACACACATACATACAGGCCGGGTTACAACACATACATACACACATACATACAGGCCGGGTTACAACACATACATACACACATACAGGCCGGGTTACAACACATACATACACACATACATACAGGCCGGGTTACAACACATACATACACACATACAGGCCGGGTTACAACACATACATACACACATACAGGCCGGGTTACAACACATATATACACACATACAGGCCGGGTTACAACACATACATACACACATACAGGCCGGGTTACAACACATACATACACACATACAGGCCGGGTTACAACACATACATACACACACACATACAGGCCGGGTTACAACACATACATACACACACACATACAGGCCGGGTTACAACACATACATACACACATACAGGCCGGGTTACAACACATACATACACACATACAGGCCGGGTTACAACACATACACACACACATACAGGCCGGGTTACAACACATACATACACACATACAGGCCGGGTTACAACACATACACACACACATACAGGCCGGGTTACAACACATACATACACACATACAGGCCGGGTTACAACACATACATACACATACATACAGGCCGGGTTACAACACATACATACACACATACAGGCCGGGTTACAACACATACATACACACATACAGGCCGGGGGATATTGCGCCACCAGGGGCTGGCTGAGTGTTTCCCTGGCCCGACTGAACTCACAGTATTTCACTCATAACCTGGACAACATCTGTAGACTCCACAAAGTCCGGTCACGTGAACAAGGGGAAGGCATGAAGGAAGAGAAACAAGAAAAAAAAACGAAGAAGAATAAGAAGTAATAGTAGATGATACTAATGATGATATTGAAGATGATGATAACGATGACAGTGATGATGATGACAATGATGATAATGACAGTGATTATGATAAAATGACAGTGAAGATTATGATGATGATGACAGTGATTATGATGAAATGACAGTGAAGATTATGATGATGACGACAGTGATTATGATGAAATGACAGTGAAGATTAAGAAGATGATGACAGTGATTATGATGAAATGACAGTGAAGGTTATGATGATGATGACAGTGATTATGATGAAATGACAGTGATGATTATGATGATGATGACAGTGATTATGATGAAATGACAGTGAAGATTATGATGATGATGACAGTGATTATGATGAAATGACAGTGAAGATTATGATGATGATGACAGTGATTATGATGAAATGACATTGAATATTATGATGATGATAACAGTGATTATGATGAAATGTCAGTGAAGATTATGATGATGATGACAGTGGTTATGATGAAATGACAGTGAAGATTATGATGATGATGACAGTGATCATGATGAAATGACAGTGAAGATTTTGATGATGATGACAGTGATTATGATGAAATAATAGTGATGATTATGATGAAATGACAGTGAAGGTTATGATGATGATGACAGTGATTATGATGAAATGACAGTGATGATTATGATGATGATGACAGTGATTATGATGAAATGACAGTGAAGATTTTGATGATGATGACAGTGATTATGATGAAATGACAGTGAAGATTTTGATGATGATGACAGTGATTATGATGAAATGACAGTGAAGATTATGATGATGATGACAGTGATTATGATGATGATGATGACAGTGATTATGATGATGACAGTGAAGATGATGATGATGGCAGTGATTATGATGATGACAGTTATGATGATGATGATGACAGTTTTTATTATGATGACAGTTATTATTATGATGACAGTGATTATGATGATGACGGTCATGATTATGACAGTGAGGATGATGATGATAGTGAAGATGCTGAGGATGATGACTGATGATTATGGCAATGATGATGATGACAAATATGATGATGACAGTGGGGATGATGATGATTCCACAGCTCCTAGACGATATTAATTCCTCGATGACGTCGGCCCGCGACGGTCGCTCTTGGCCGGACAGAATCAATACCTGGTGTTCGTTTCTTGGCCGGACAGAATCAATATCTGATGATTCGTTTCTTGGCCGGACAGAATCAATACCTGATGTTCGTTTCTTGGCAGGACAGAATCAATACCTGGTGATTGATTTGCCTCGTTTCTCTGGGAATCTGGGATTCTCCTTAGTGTTCCATATTTTCTGATGGTACTTTCGCCAGGCAACGAAAGACAATCAAGGAGGCTAAGATTCCTTATGGCTTGCCTTGGTCGGACAGACGAACTAATTGTAAGCGGATTACTGCCCTCAAGTGTCAGAAAGGGCTTTGTGTCCCTATCAGAAAACCATTGACTGCCGACCCTATGACGTTGCCATTCCCCCATGGCCGATCTGTCCTTGACATTGATCATGTTATTTTAGACACCTCAAAGGTTGTCTCAGCAGCCGAGATGTCTCCAACGTTGCCATCTTCTCTACAACCAGCCAGCCATACAGCAAGTCATCATGACATCTCTCACAGTAAACTCACACCTGTCTCAGCTCACTTGGGGTTACAGACGAATGATGAATATGCAGACTTGGAGAAATAGACAGTTAGTTGTGCAGAGACGTGGTCACACCGACAGCCCGACATCACATTACCTAAAGAACAGCCTTGAACTGTTTACAGAACGTGCCTGTCCGTGCCCCGCCCGTGCTGACATGACGCAGTAACTCGCCGCTTGTTTCAAAAATTGCTTAATCAAACAATCACACGACGCATATTTCAGTCCCATTTGTATCTGTTGTATTCGTTTGTCTCCCATGTACCTGCTGAGTTGACTTGGTCATGTTTGATCTCTCCAGATTCTGCCTTGTCCAGTCACGAAGCCGTACAGTCCCAGAGAACACACGCAGGTGAGGACACGGCTATTTGAACTCTGACCTTCCACACACAAACATTCATCACTACCTGTGCCCTGACATGTGACATGAGGTCAGAGGTCGCACTAGATTAGGTACCTATGTGTTCACACAGAAAGTGAAGCTTCAACAAATCGATCTGTCCAAACAAATGGGTGCTAACATGGCACCTAACCAAAGATGTGTGACGTCAGGTCAACTATTGATAGTTAATGCTTGCAGCAATGAGATCCGAGGCGGCTGGTGTATGCATCAACTGATAGTTGCCTGGTGTATGCATCAACTGACAGTTGCCTGGTGTATGCATCAACTGATAGTTGCCTGGTGTATGCATCAACTGATAGTTGCCTGGTGTATGCATCAACTGATAGTTGCCTGGTGTATGCATCAACTGATAGTTGCCTGGTGTATGCATCAAATGACAGTTGCCTGGTGTATGCATCAACTGATAGTTGCCTGGTGTATGCATCAACTGACAGTTGCCTGGTGTATGCATCAACTGATAGTTGCCTGGTGTATGCATCAACTGATAGTTGCCTAGTGTATGCATCAACTGATAGTTGCCTGGTGTATGCATCAACTGATAGTTGCCTGGTGTATGCATCAACTGATAGTTGCCTGGTGTATGCATCAACTGATAGTTGCCTGGTGTATGCATCAACTGATAGTTGCCTGGTGTATGCATCAACTGATAGTTGCCTGGTGTATGCATCAACTGATAGTTGCCTGGTGTATGCATCAACTGACAGTTGCCTGGTGTATGCATCAACTGATAGTTGCCTGGTGTATGCATCAACTGATAGTTGCCTGGTGTATGCATCAACTGATAGTTGCCTGGTGTATGCATCAACTGATAGTTGTCTGGTGGATGCATCAACTGATAGTTGCCTGGTGTATGCATCAACTGATAGTTGCCTGGTGTATGCATCAACTGATAGTTGCCTGGTGTATGCATCAACTGATAGTTGTCTGGTGTATGCATCAACTGATAGTTGCCTGGTGTATGCATCAACTGATAGTTGCCTGGTGTATGCATCAACTGATAGTTGTCTGGTGTATGCATCAACTGATAGTTGTCTGGTGTATGCATCAACTGATAGTTGTCTGGTGTATGCATCAACTGATAGTTGTCTGGTGTATGCATCAACTGACAGTTGCCTGGTGTATGCATCAACTGACAGTTGCCTAGTTGGCAGACAGTGAACTAGTTGTCCATGCATGCGGTGCAGAAACAACTTGGCACCGATATTGGGTTTCTCCCATAAATATGGATTTTGTCTGGTAACTTACCAGTCTTGAGTTTTGTTAGCTTGTCCTCCTTGGGCAGCTCTAATGGTCCAGGAGTAGGGCCAGGCTGCATGTACAATCAAGAGATACATCCAGCCAAGCTTTTATTTTGCTCAATATGTAAAAGTTGTTTCCCATGTTTTTGCTACAGTACTTATATTAGCATTTCATATTATTATTATTGTATGTTGTCATTATTACTTACGTACTCCATACTATTCAGTGAAATTGCGTGTACAAATGAAACTGTAAACATCTGAGAACTAGCAGGGATGTATGTGAACATTCTGTGATGGTCACGTGACATTTATGTGTCCGTGCGGCTTACTTCAAATACGTCTGCTGCCACGGCTCAGTGATTATCGCCATTAGTCAAGATCACACATCTACCTCTCCGTGATCACCCCACACATCTACCTCTCCGTGACACCCCACACAACTACCTCTCTGTGATCACCCCACACATCTACCTCTCCGTGATCTCCCCACACATCTACCTCTCCGTGATCTCCCCACACATCTACCTCTCGGTGATCTCCCCACACATCTATCTCTCCGTGATCACCCCACACATCTACCTATCCGCGATCTCCCCACTCATCTACCTCTCCGTGATCACCCCACATATCTACCTCTCCGTGATCACACCACACAACTACTTCTCCGTGTTCACCCCCATTAGTCATGCCCACACATCTACCGTTCCGTGATCACCTCCATTAGTCATGCCCACACATCTACCGTTCCGTGATCACCTCCATTAGTCATGCCCACACATCTACCGTTCCGTGATCACCTCCATTAGTTATGCCCACACATCTACCGTTCCGTGATCACCCCCATCAGTCATGCCCACACATCTACCGTTCCGTGATCACCTCCATTAGTCATGCCCACACATCTAATATTCCGTGATCACCCCCATCAGTCATGCCCACACATCTACCGTTCCGTGATCAACCCCATCAGTCATGCCCACACATCTACTTTTCCGTGATCACCTCCATTAGTCATGCCCACACATCTACCGTTCCGTGATCACCCCCATCAGTCATGCCCACACATCTACCTCTCCGTGAACACCTCCATTAGTCATGCCCACACATCTACCTCTCCGTGATCACCCCCATCAGTCATGCCCACACATTTACCTCTCCGTGATCACCTCCATTAGTCATGCCCACACATCTACCTCTCCGTGATCACCCTCATCAGTCATGCCCACACATTTACCTCTCCGTGATCATCTCCATTAGTCATGCCCACGCATTTATCTCTCCGTGATCACCCCACACATCTACCGCTCCGTGATCACCTCCATTAGTCATGCCCACATATCCACCTCTCTCTGATCACCCCACACATCTACCGCTCCGTGATCACCTCCATTAGTCATGCCCACATATCCACCTCTCTCTGATCACCCCACACATCTACCGCTCCGTGATCACCTCCATTAGTCATGCCCACATATCCACCTCTCTCTGATCACCCCACACAACTACCTCTCCGTGATCACCTCCATTAGTCATGCCCGCAGATCTACCTCTCCGTGATCACCCCACACAACTACCTCTCCGTGATCACCCCAGACATCTACCGCTCTGTGATCAACTCCATTAGTGATGCCCACACATCAACCTCTCTGTGATCACCCCCATTAGTCATGCCTGGTGTTGCCAGATATATGAGTTCATGGGTCGGTCGAGAGAGTCACGTTGTGTTGACACGTTCTTTGTACATTTATACGAAGGTTTGATGTAAGCATTAGCTCAGCGAACACAGGTGGGCACTTCACAAAACATCATTTATGTGTGTTTTTGTGCGTGCATGTGGGTGCGTGTGCGCGGCGCCATGTTTTATCATTGCAGTCAGCTCAATAAACTACTGACCCAATGATCCAACTATCGGCTAGGCATTGACCAGATTGTCTCCCCGCACAGACTTTCCCTGTGAGATCAGCCAGGCATTGACCAGACTGTCTCCCCGCACAGACTTTCCCTGTGAGATCAGCCAGGCATTGACCAGACTGTCTCCCCGCACAGACTTTCCCTGTGAGATCAGCCAGGCATTGACCAGATTGTCTCACCGCTCAGACTTTCCCTGTGAGATCAGCCAGGCATTGACCAGATTGTCTCCCCGCACAGACTTTCCCTGTGAGATCAGCCAGCCGCGGCAAAAGATCCATCGTCTGTTCCAGTCCTGCCTCTTTGAAAATCTGTTGGTCGGTAACTGTTGGGCGAAGGTTGTAGGAGTTCGACATTCAACCTGATAACTATCATGTCCCTGTACAAAGGTTTTTTTTAATATAAACAGATTATTTTATTTTGCCTTTTTTGTGGTATATGACAAAACAGACACCTTCTTCTTCTTCGATCCTTCTGTCAGAAAACCTATATCAGGAGTACGGTAGCTTTTCTGAAAGCTATCGTGCAGTCCATATCTTCTCGTGTACCATACAGTTTTGTCTTCATTGTGGTTGGAACAGGCCAGATTGCGTCTCTGTTGTCAGCATACAGTTGATAGTGTTGGAGCACATGCTCAGCATTTTCAGGTGCCACGCTGCAGGGACACGTCTCCATGTTTTCTACACCGAAAAATTTGAACACATGTTGACGAAATCTGTTGTGCCCAGTCCTTAGTCTGAATATGATACACTGTCCTTCTCTAGAGAGGCGATGAAGTGAGTCTTGGGGAGAGAATTTGGTGTGTGTCCAGCCACCTTTCTTGGATACTGGATTGTAATGTTTACGTCTCTTGGTGTGACGTCGCTATTCGGTTGTACCATGTCACTGCCGCTTCTGGCCAATCTGTCCGCTATTTCATTGCCTTCCAAGCCACAGTGACCTGGAATCCACTGCAGTACAGATTGTTCTACTGAAAAGCCTTAGTGAATCAGCTGTTGCGTCAAGTCTACAAAACGGACACCGATTGAAATCAAGCCAGCATGCTTACAGTTAACTGGGTAACGGGAACTGTCCACAACATCAAACCTGCACGCGTGTAGTAGACGTTTCAATCTCATGTTGTCATCTCCAGCATGAGTCTCTCGGGCGAAGCGGATTTTTCACTGTATGTGGAATAGGCTATGAAAACAATCACCATGCTTCGCTTCACATTTGAACTGATTTGCAAACAATATCCACGTGTGTGTTAATTACTGTAAATTCTATTTTTAGGGGTACAAAATTACTGATCACACAAACATTAAAGAGATTCACCACTTAAGAAAACATCATCACCTGTAATTTACAAAATCATAAAGACAGGGGAAATCCAAGGCCACGTTCAAAAGTTCATGTTGATCCATACAGGAGGTTTTTGTTAAGGTTGGGAGCACGATTTTTGAAACCCCCTATACTTGACAATTCTCAATGCTTTATGTTCTGTTGATCTGCAAGGGAAAAGACGAGGACTGCTAAATGACAAAACGAGAACTAAGTCGTTATGATAACACTTGCCCGGTGAAGTTTAACAAACATGCTAGTGTTTTCATGACTTCAACATTCCAACACATCCGGGCATTCCTGTCATTGCTCGTGCTAAATACTTCATCATCCATGAGTTTAAAATATTCTGCAGTTAACTGTTGTATTTTTAATTGTGTTAATTGTTAAATGCCAGTCACTATTATTGCATAATGTTTTAATTGTTCCTACCTCAAGCTAAACATAATATATCGTCATAGTTATATAATTATTATACTCGTTCCACATTTTTATGATTATGTAATGTGTAGACCAATTCGACTTCGCTTTGATTATATAATCTGTATACAGACAGTGCTTCTTCTTCTGCTTTCTTCTTCTTCTTCTTCTATGCCACCTTGTACCTCATCGAAGTGTCGGGGGGAGATGTAACATTCGTTGATGAGACAGGACTAATGACCGCAAAATGTCCACGCTTGTTCTCTCTAATCCACTCTTGTTGTGACATTCGCATCATATCCACGGATAAACATCCATGTCACTGATGATGACTAACATCCATGTCACTGATTATGACTAACATCCATGTCACTGATGATGACTAACATCCATGTCACTGGTGATGACCAACATCCATGTCACTGATGATGACTAACATCCATGTCACTGATGATGACTAACATCCATGTCACTGGGGATGACTAACATCCATGTCACTGAGGATGACTAACATCCATGTCACTGATGATGACCAACATCCATGTCACTGATGATGACTAACATCCATGTCACTGAGAATGACTAACATCCATGTCACTGATGATGACTAACATCCATGTCACTGATGATGACTAATATCCATGTCACTGATGATGACCAAGATCCATGTCACTGATGATGACTAACATCCATGTCACTGATGATGACCAACATCCATGTCACTGAGAATGACTAACATCCATGTCACTGATGATGACCAACATCCATGTCACTGATGATGACTAACATCCATGTCACTGAGAATGACTAACATCCATGTCACTGATGATGACTAACATCCATGTCACTGATGATGACTAACATCCATGTCACTGATGATGACCAACATCTATGTCACTGATGATGACCAACATACATGTCACTGATGATGACTAACATCCATGTCACTGATGATGACTAACATCTAGTTCTGTCCTCTGTCTGATAGACAACCACTGGATTGTTAGGTGCACGTGTGACAGCTCTAGTTCTCTTCTCTGTCTGTTCATATCTACCAACGAACATATGTGCTGACACAAACTGTTTATATATTTCAAACTTATGTTACTTAATTCTTTTTGCGAAGTTACTTTACAGGTTTGGAAGTTACTTAACTGTTTGGCAAATAACTTTTTGTGAAGTTACTTTACGGGTTTGACAATTAACTTTTTTGTTCAACATTTTAAATAATGAACAGTTTTATTTACGTGTTTCAATAAAGCATATAAAAAGCTAGCTAATGAAATCTATTTTTTTTTTTTTTTGTGTGTTACATTGCATGCATGCCAGAAAATTGTTTTCTCACTGTCATTTATTTGTATTTATTTAATCATTTATTATCCTAATAGATACTGGTTTGTTATTGCTCTAATAGATACTGGTTTGTTATTGCTCTAATAGATACTGGTTTCTTATTGCTCTAATAAACATTGATTACGTTTTTGTTTCTAGACTATGTTCTTTCTTGTTTAATTACTTAGCATAACAGTAGTCGGTCCTGCTTGTTTCTGTTAACGCCCAGTGGTGGCCGGCGGGCACCAAACTTTACATCCCACATTGTGCCAGCGGCTTCTTTCCTTACATCCCACATTGTGCTAGCGGCCTCTTTCCTTACATCCCACATTGTGCCAGCGGCTTCTTTCCCTTACATCCCACATTGTGCCAGCGGCTTCTTTCCTTACATCCCACATTGTGCCAGCGGCTTCTTTCCTTACATCCCACATTGTGCCAGCGGCTTCTTTCCCTTACATCCCACATTGTGCCAGCGGCTTCTTTCCCTTACATCCCACATTGTGCCAGCGGCTTCTTTCCTTACATCCCACATTGTGCCAGCGGCTTCTTTCCTTACATCCCACATTGTGCCAGCGGCTTCTTCCCTTACATCCCACATTGTGCCAGCGGCTTCTTCCCTTACATCCCACATTGTGCCAGCGGCTTCTTCCCTTACATCCCACATTGTGCCAGCGGCTTCTTCCCTTACATCCCACATTGTGCCAGCGGCTTCTTCCCTTACATCCCACATTGTGCCAGCGGCTTCTTCCCTTACATCCCACATTGTGCCAGCGGCTTCTTCCCTTACATCCCACATTGTGCCAGCGGCTTCAGCCTTATCCTAGGAGTAGGATAACTTTGTTATGGCCGGACAGACCCAACAAAACCAACTATTGGCTTGCACAATTCCTCGTGCACTCGTTTGGTGACAAAACCAACTATTTGCTTGCACAATTCCCTGTACACTCGTTTGGTGACAAAACCAACTATTGGCTTGCACAATTCCTTGTACACTCGTTTGGTGACAAAACCAACTATTGGCTTGCACAATTCCTTGTACACACAAAACCACCTGAGTAAAGCATGAGTTCTTTTTTCATCGGCTGTGTGCACAAACGTTTTGAAGTGGTGTGGGTGTGTGCACAAACGTTTTGAAGTGGTGTGGGTGTGTGCACAAACATTTTAAAGTGGTGTGGGTGTGTGCACAAACGTTTTAAAGTCGTGTGGGTGTGTGCACATACGTTCTAAAGTGGTGTGGGTGTGTGCACATACGTTCTAAAGTGGTGTGGGTGTGTGCACAAACGTTTTAAATTGGTGTGGATGTGTGCACAAATGTTTTAAAGTGGTGTGGATGTGTGCACACACGTTCTAAAGTGGTGTGGGTGTGTGCACACACATTTTACAAATCTGGCTCATTTGTATGCAGACTCTAAGGCATTTGCACTCCAACTCAAAGGAAATGTGGATCTTATTGTCCTGATCAGTCCCTGCTTCTGCTGAACCACCACTCCCACATGTGGGCTGGCTTAGATAAGTCAATATTCCTGTTTCAACACTGTGTTTTGGTTCAAACCTAGCTGATCTAACCATCACTGGGGCCACCAACTCCGAGTTCTCCTGTCTGGACACTGCATCTCTGGGGCCACCAACTCCGAGTTCTCCTGTCTGGACACTGCATCTCTGGGGCCACCAACTCCGAATTCTCCTGTCTGGACACTGCATCTCTGGGGCCACCAACTCCGAGTTCTCCTGTCTGGACACTGCATCTCTGGGGCCACCAACTCCGAGTTCTCCTGTCTGGACACTGCATCTCTGGGGCCACCAACTCTGAGATCTCCTGCCAGCCTGGTTCTTGTGAGTGTGAGCCATTATTTGTAGCCCACGATGTGGGTGTGTGGCATGGGTCTTGCATGAGGATCCATAAAACGGAGCCTGCTGGCATCCCAGGTGAGGTAGGGGGTATCTTCTTATAGACATCACAACGGCCATAACTTTTCCTCAGGTCCAGGACTGAAATCACTGCAATATGAACCGAGTCTAAACTTGTTTTCTTCAACAGAGATGTCAACAAGCTCCAGCTGGCTGCGTCAGTCTTTGTTTTCCTGCCGCCTGTCCACATCGAAGGGCTCACCTTTGAGACCTGAACCAAATTGGTAGGGGATCTAGAGCTGGTGGCCTCCAGAGATGTAGTGTCCAGTCAGGGGATCTAGAGCTGGTGACCTCCAGAGATGTAGTGTCCAGTCAGGGGATCTAGAGCTGGTGGCCTCCAGAGATGTAGTGTCCAGTCAGGGGATCTAGAGCTGGTGACCTCCAGAGATGTAGTGTCCAGTCTGGGGATCTAGAGCTGGTGACCTCCAGAGATGTAGTGTCCAGTCAGGGGATCTAGAGCTGGTAGCCGCCAGAGATTTAGTGTCCAGTCAGGGGATCTAGAGCTGGTGACCTCCAGAGATGTAGTGTCCAGTCAGGGGATCTAGAGCTGGTGACCTCCAGAGATGTAGTGTCCAGTCAGGGGATCTAGAGCTGGTGGCCTCCAGAGATGTAGTGTCCAGTCAGGGGATCTAGAGCTGGTGGCCTCCAGAGATGTAGTGTCCAGTCAGGGGATCTAGAGCTGGTGACCTCCAGAGATGTAGTGTCCAGTCAGGGGATCTAGAGCTGGTGACCTCCAGAGATGTAGTGTCCAGTCAGGGGATCTAGAGCTGGTGACCTCCAGAGATGTAGTGTCCAGTCAGGGGATCTAGAGCTGGTGACCTCCAGAGATGTAGTGTCCAGTCAGGGGATCTAGAGCTGGTGGCCTCCAGAGATGTAGTGTCCAGTCAGGGGATCTAGAGCTGGTGACCTCCAGAGATGTAGTGTCCAGTCAGGGGATCTAGAGCTGGTGACCTCCAGAGATGTAGTGTCCAGTCAGGGGATCTAGAGCTGGTAGCCGCCAGAGATGTAGTGTCCAGTCTGGGGATCTAGAGCTGGTGGCCTCCAGAGATGTAGTGTCCAGTCAGGGGATCTAGAGCTGGTGACCTCCAGAGATGTAGTGTCCAGTCAGGGGATCTAGAGCTAGTGACCTCCAGAGATGTAGTGTCCAGTCAGGGGATCTAGAGCTGGTGACCTCCAGAGATGTAGTGTCCAGTCAGGGGATCTAGAGCTGGTGACCTCCAGAGATGTAGTGTCCAGTCAGGGGATCTAGAGCTGGTGGCCTCCAGAGATGTAGTGTCCAGTCAGGGGGATCTAGAGCTGGTGACCTCCAGAGATGTAGTGTCCAGTCAGGGGATCTAGAGCTGGTGACCTCCAGAGATGTAGTGTCCAGTCAGGGGATCTAGAGCTGGTAGCCGCCAGAGATGTAGTGTCCAGTCTGGGGATCTAGAGCTGGTGGCCTCCAGAGATGTAGTGTCCAGTCAGGGGATCTAGAGCTGGTGACCTCTAGAGATGTAGTGTCCAGTCAGGGGATCTAGAGCTGGTGACCTCCAGAGATGTAGTGTCCAGTCAGGGGATCTAGAGCTGGTGACCTCCAGAGATGTAGTGTCCAGTCAGGGGATCTAGAGCTGGTGACCTCCAGAGATGTAGGTCCAGTCAGGGGATCTAGAGCTGGTAGTCTCCAGAGATGTAGTGTCCAGTCAGGGGATCTAGAGCTGGTAGCCTCCAGAGATGTAGTGTCCAGTCAGGGGATCTATAGCTGGTGGCCTCCAGAGATGTAGGTCCAGTCAGGGGATCTAGAGCTGATAGCCTCCAGAGATGTAGTGTCCAGTCAGGGGATCTAGAGCTGGTGGCCTCCAGAGATGTAGTGTCCAGTCAGGGGATCTAGAGCTGGTGGCCTCCAGAGATGTAGTGTCCAGTCAGGGGATCTAGAGCTGGTGGCCTCCAGAGATGTAGGTCCAGTCAGGGGATCTAGAGCTGGTGGCCTCCAGAGATGTAGTGTCCAGTCAGGGGATCTAGAGCTGGTAGCCTCCAGAGATGTAGTGTCCAGTCAGGGGATCTAGAGCTGGTAGCCTCCAGAGATGTAGTGTCCAATCAGGAGATCTAGAGCTGGTGGCCTCCAGAGATGTAGTGTCCAGTCAGGGGATCTAGAGCTGGTGGCCTCTAGAGATGTAGTGTCCAGTCAGGGGATCTAGAGTTGGTAGCCTCCAGAGATGTAGTGTCCAGTCAGGTGATCTAGAGCTGGTGGCCTCCAGAGATGTAGTGTCCAGTCAGGGGATCTAGAGCTGGTGGCCTCTAGAGATGTAGTGTCCAGTCAGGGGATCCAGAGTTGGTAGCCTCCAGAGATGTAGTGTCCAGTCTGGTTGATAACAGCCCACCATCAATGCATGGGTGAAAATGTCTATCAAAGCTCATTTGGAACTTTGGTAACAACCGCTGGCTAAACACCCTAGTGATTGACAACCGTTGGTTAAAATGTCTGGCGAGAGGGAAGATCTACTGTAGATTTAGCCAAATAACAAGAGATTTGCCTAGATAAGCAACATCTCAAGTGGGTGGTCACTCATGGAACAGTACAGTCTCCATTCCTCAAGCTCATCAACACAGCATTGAGGTGCACCACAAAAATCTCCAACTGTCCGTGTGCTGGTGTTGCACAAATGTTCTCTCATACTTGTCCTATAGCTCAGAAACAAAGTGCCAAATGTCAGTGTGCTGGTGTTGTACAAATGTTCTCTCATACTTGTCCTATAGCTCAGAAACAAAGTGCCAAATGTCAGTGTGCTGGTGTTGCACAAATGTTCTCTCATACTTGTCCTATAGCTCAGAAACAAAGTGCCAAATGTCAGTGTGCTGGTGTTGCACAAATGTTCTCTCATACTTGTCCTATAGCTCAGAAACAAAGTGCCAAATGTCAGTGTGCTGGTGTTGCACAAATGTTCTCTCATACTTGTCCTATAGCTCAGAAACAAAGTGCCAAATGTCAGTGTGCTGGTGTTGTACAAATGTTCTCTCCAACTGTTAGTGTGCTGGTGTTGTACAAATGTTCTCTCCAACTGTTAGTGTGCTGGTGTTGAACAAATGTTCTCTCCAACTGTTAGTGTGCTGGTGTTGCACAAATGTTCTCTCCAACTGTCCGTGTGCTGGTGTTGAACAAATGTTCTCTCCAACTGTTAGTGTGCTGGTGTTGAACAAATGTTCTCTCCAACTGTCCGTGTGCTGGTGTTGTACAAATGTTCTCTCCAACTGTCCGTGTGCTGGTGTTGTACAAATGTTCTCTCCAACTGTCCGTGTGCTGGTGTTGTACAAATGTTCTCTCCAACTGTTAGTGTGCTGGTGTTGCACAAATGTTCTCTCCAACTGTTAGTGTGCTGGTGTTGCACAAATGTTCTCTCCAACTGTTAGTGTGCTGGTGTTGTACAAATGTTCTCTCCAACTGTCAGTGTGCTGGTGTTGTACAAATGTTCTCTCCAACTGTGAGTGTGCTGGTGTTGTACAAATGTTCTCTCCAACTGTCCGTGTGCTGGTGTTGTACAAATGTTCTCCAACTCCAACTGTCCGTGTGCTGGTGTTGTACAAATGTTCTCTCCAACTGTCCGTGTGCTGGTGTTGAACAAATGTTCTCTCCAACTGTCCGTGTGCTGGTGTTGTACAAATGTTCTCTCCAACTGTCCGTGTGCTGGTGTTGTACAAATGTTCTCTCCAACTGTCCGTGTGCTGGTGTTGTACAAATGTTCTCTCCAACTGTCCGTGTGCTGGTGTTGTACAAATGTTCTCTCCAACTGTTAGTGTGCTGGTGTTGAACAAATGTTCTCTCCAACTGTTAGTGTGCTGGTGTTGCACAAATGTTCTCTCCAACTGTCCGTGTGCTGGTGTTGAACAAATGTTCTCTCCAACTGTTAGTGTGCTGGTGTTGAACAAATGTTCTCTCCAACTGTCCGTGTGCTGGTGTTGTACAAATGTTCTCTCCAACTGTCCGTGTGCTGGTGTTGTACAAATGTTCTCTCCAACTGTCCGTGTGCTGGTGTTGTACAAATGTTCTCTCCAACTGTTAGTGTGCTGGTGTTGCACAAATGTTCTCTCCAACTGTTAGTGTGCTGGTGTTGCACAAATGTTCTCTCCAACTGTTAGTGTGCTGGTGTTGTACAAATGTTCTCTCCAACTGTCAGTGTGCTGGTGTTGTACAAATGTTCTCTCCAACTGTGAGTGTGCTGGTGTTGTACAAATGTTCTCTCCAACTGTCCGTGTGCTGGTGTTGTACAAATGTTCTCTCCAACTGTCCGTGTGCTGGTGTTGTACAAATGTTCTCTCCAACTGTCCGTGTGCTGGTGTTGAACAAATGTTCTCTCCAACTGTCCGTGTGCTGGTGTTGTACAAATGTTCTCTCCAACTGTCCGTGTGCTGGTGTTGTACAAATGTTCTCTCCAACTGTCCGTGTGCTGGTGTTGTACAAATGTTCTCTCCAACTGTCCGTGTGCTGGTGTTGTACAAATGTTCTCTCCAACTGTTAGTGTGCTGGTGTTGTACAAATGTTCTCTCCAACTGTTAGTGTGCTGGTGTTGTACAAATGTTCTCTCCAACTGTTAGTGTGCTGGTGTTGCACAAATGTTCTCTCCAACTGTTAGTGTGCTGGTGTTGAACAAATGTTCTCTCCAACTGTCCGTGTGCTGGTGTTGTACAAATGTTCTCTCCAACTGTCCGTGTGCTGGTGTTGTACAAATGTTCTCTCCAACTGTCCGTGTGCTGGTGTTGTACAAATGTTCTCTCCAACTGTTAGTGTGCTGGTGTTGCACAAATGTTCTCTCTCCAACTGTTAGTGTGCTGGTGTTGCACAAATGTTCTCTCCAACTGTTAGTGTGCTGGTGTTGTACAAATGTTCTCTCCAACTGTCAGTGTGCTGGTGTTGTACAAATGTTCTCTCTAACTGTGAGTGTGCTGGTGTTGTACAAATGTTCTCTCCAACTGTCCGTGTGCTGGTGTTGTACAAATGTTCTCTCCAACTGTCCGTGTGCTGGTGTTGTACAAATGTTCTCTCCAACTGTCCGTGTGCTGGTGTTGAACAAATGTTCTCTCCAACTGTCCGTGTGCTGGTGTTGTACAAATGTTCTCTCCAACTGTCCGTGTGCTGGTGTTGTACAAATGTTCTCTCCAACTGTTAGTGTGCTGGTGTTGTACAAATGTTCTCTCCAACTGTCCGTGTGCTGGTGTTGTACAAATGTTCTCTCCAACTGTTAGTGTGCTGGTGTTGCACAAATGTTCTCTGCTACTTGTCCTATGGCTCAGAAACAAAGTCCCAACTGTCTGACTGAAAAAATTAATACTAATGTTATACATGCTCATTTTCACGGGGCCAATCCTCAAAGTGTAGGACATAAAAGGGGGTAGCCATGCTGGTTGCATGCTTTTGCCAATGAAATAACATTAAAGGTGTCAAACATGCTCAATAAAAATGTACTAATTTTTGTGGCCATCGAAGTCCCAGACCTTGCAGGCTGCTCTCTAAAGGGTGCAGCGCATGACGATTGATAAGCTCAACATACAAATGTGAGGTTAAGCAGTCACGTGTATGTGATGATTCCTTGGATGAGCAGAACATCATGTGTCAGCTCTACATTTATGGAGGTCTCCTTGATTGGCAGAAAATGCCCATAATCTGACCCTGGCTTCCCTTGAGGGGACCTGTCTACAGGGCAACACCTAAAGATAATAGGACAAAAAGAACACCACACAAATAAGGCCACAACAGAAAACTATCCAGGAAGTTAGCCCAGTCAACAAAGTTGGATGTGTCGGCACAAATAAGGCCACAACAGGTCCCTATCCCAGAAAACTATCCAGGAAGTTAGCCCAGTCAACAAAGTTGCATGTGTCGGCACAAATTTTGCAGCTCTGCTGTAGACAGACACAACTCTTTACGTGACTCAGACGAACTAAAAGAAGAAACAAACGGTTTCATACAGTTGTTGTACTGGAGCCTGTGCCCCATGAAATATCTGTTTCATATAGTTGTTGTACTGGAGCCTGTGCACCATGAGATATCTGACATGCATGATGAAAAACACTGACCAGCTCAGGCTTCCTCTCAGTTTATATGTACTGAATCTTGACCTGGTCAGATCCAAGTCTACCTGCCCATAGTTCTGAGAATACAGTACCATTCATGGAACAGCTCCCTGAATCTTGACCTGGTCAGATCCAAGTCTACCTGCCCATAGTTCTGAGAATACAGTATCAGTCATGGCACAGCCCCCTGGTTTGTAAATTTAAACAAGAAGAAAAGAACTTGATGAAGAGATCTGAATGATAACTGCTGATTTGTACATTGGAATTACTTTCTATATCTAATCATGCTGTCTTCTAATGTTATTGAATATACAGCAAAACAAACATATAATTATGATATCCAACAATAAAGAAATTTAATTTGTTAACATATACAGAGAGAACATATCAATAAAATTCATTAATTCTGTTGGGTACTTGACACAGCCGTCCACTCGTCTACTTGTTGCTGAGACACTGATAGAGAAGCAGACCTGCGTACGCATCAGTCGAGGCATACATCTTCTGCTCTTGACTTAAAGGGATCTGCTTCCAGTCACCACACCGTATGTGGCCATCTTTGTTCAGTCGCTTTCTCAAGACATTTTTACACAAACCATCGAGAGTCCAGTTCTCTGATGACTTTAACTTCTGGTTGGCTAATCTCCCAACATCAATGACTGAACCTCGGTCCATGAGAGGCTTCACCCGGACATCAAAGTCTCGCTCCAGCCTCCACAGGTCTGCTTCAACATTCAAACCTACCAGGACCACACGGGCATCACAGAGCAGCTTCCTCAGGGCTGTTGGAAATGAGGTCATAGCGGACACGTGGAATAAATAACACACAGCCTCAGACAAGCACAACTGGATCAAAGCAGTCTTTGGTGTCTTACCCTTGATGAAGGTCACAGGCCACTCCATATCAAAGCCCACAACAACTGGGTCAAGGCTGCTCAAAGAGGTCAAAATGTCATCACAGATACCAGCACAGTCAGCAAAATGGCAGGAGTAGACGACTGTGCCAGGGAATGTCAGCAGCTGCATGGACTGCTCAATGATGTGACCAGCGCTGACATTTGATCCACAGCTTCTGTTTCTTCCTGTGTGGGCACATGATCCTACTGGTGTTATTTGTTCCACATCTTTATCAGGATAACTTGCAGCATTTTGATCCACAACTTTATCGGAATGATCAAACTGGAGCCCTTTCTCACCTGCTCCAAACTTTTGAGTCATGTCTACAACTGACTCCTGAGATTCAAAACCTGAATGACTCATACCCCTAGTTTGTTTATGAACTTCCTCCATCCAGGCGGGAAGGCGGCGCTTTAACTGTGTCAGTCTCGATGTCATGAATGACCAGTAAATCACAGCAATCAAACTGTCACACAACTAAACTAGTTGCTATCTACAGCTCCCCTTGCCTTAGCTTCAGCTAGTTGCTATGAAGAGTTATTTCCCCTCAGTCACAGTTGTCTGTCCAATGTTACTGCTATTATAATTCCTACCCTGCTGATGTTGGCAGTCTGGTACTGAAGAAGGTGCCTGTATCCTGCCGCTGCTCAAAGATGTGAACACCCAGATGTATTCTTTGATGTGAGCTGGTGTAGAATGTTGCAACTCACTGGCTGGTCCAGGGGCAATCACTGCACCATCATGACAGTCTGCTCAAGTTCACGCAAAGATAGCTTTCCCTTGCTAAGCATCATACGGATCACTTCCTGGATAAACACAAATTGAATTAAAGTTATTGTTATACAAGCTGTATTCATCTGTAACAAAAACATGGTCGTGTGTGATACAGCACTGGTCATGTGTGAGTGTTACAGCACTGGTCACGTGTGAGTGTTACAGCACTGGTCACGTGTGAGTGTTACAGCACTGGTCGTGTGTGAGTGTTACAGCACTGGTCACGTGTGAGTGTTACAGCACTGGTCACATGTGAGTGTTACAGCACTGGTCACGTGTGAGTGTTACAGCACTGGTCACGTGTGAGTGTTACAGCACTGGTCACGTGTGAGTGTTACAGCACTGGTCGTGTGTGAGTGTTACAGCACTGGTCACGTGTGAGTGTTACAGCACTGGTCACGTGTGAGTGTTACAGCACTGGTCACGTGTGAGTGTTACAGCACTGGTCACGTGTGAGTGTTACAGCACTGGTGGTGTGTGAGTGTTACAGCACTGGTGGTGTGTGAGTGTTACAGAACTGGTTGTGTGTGTTACAGCACTGGTTGTGTGTAAGTGTTACAGCACTGGTCATGTGTGAGTGTTAGAGCACTGGTCACGTGTGAGTGTTACAGCACTGGTCATATGTGAATGTTACAGCACTGCTCAAGTGTGAGTGTTACAGCACTGGTCATGTGTGAATGTTACAGCACTGCTCAAGTGTGAGTGTTACAGCACTGGTCGTGTGTGAGTGTTACAGCACTGGTCGTGTGTGAGTGTTACAGCACTGGTCGTGTGTGAGTGTTACAGCACTGGTCATGTGTGTGTCTTACAGCACTGGTCGTGTGTGAGTGTTACAGCACTGGTCGTGTGTGAGTGTTACAGCACTGGTCATGTGTGTGTCTTACAGCACTGGTCGTGTGTGTGTCTTACAGCACTGGTCGTGTGTGTGTCTTACAGCACTGGTCATGTGTGTGTCTTACAGCACTGGTCGTGTGTGAGTGTTACAGCACTGGTCATGTGTGAGGGTTACAGCACTGGTCATGTGTGAGGGTTACAGCACTGGTCATGTGTAAGAGTTACAGCACTGGTCATGTGTGAGGGTTACAGCACTGGTCATGTGTGTGTTACAGCACTGGTCATGTGTGAGTGTTACAGCACTGGTCGTGTGTGAGTGTTACAGCACTGGTCATGTGTGAGTGTTACAGCACTGGTCGTGTGTGAGTGTTACAGCACTGGTCTTGTGTGAGTGTTACAGCACTGGTCATGTGTGTGTCTTACAGCACTGGTCATGTGTGAGTGTTACAGCACTGGTCATGTGTGTGTGTTACAGCACTGGTCATGTGTGTGTGTTACAGCACTAGTCATGTGTGAGTGTTACAGCACTGGTCATGTGTGAGTGTTACAGCACTGGTCATGTGTGTGTCTTACAGCACTGGTCATGTGTGAGTGTTACAGCACTGGTCATGTGTGTGTCTTACAGCACTGGTCGTGTGTGTGTGTTACAGCACTGGTCGTGTGTGAGTGTTACAGCACTGGTCGTGTGTGAGTGTTACAGCACTGGTCGTGTGTGAGTATTACAGCACTGGTCGTGTGTGAGTGTTACAGCACTGGTCATGTGTGTGTGTTACAGCACTGGTCGTGTGTGAGTGTTACAGCACTAGTCATGTGTGAGTCTTACAGCACTGGTCATGTGTGTGTCTTACAGCACTGGTCGTGTGTGAGTGTTACAGCACTAGTCATGTGTGAGTGTTACAGCACTGGTCATGTGTAAGTGTTACAGCACTGGTCATGTGTGTGTCTTACAGCACTGGTCATGTGTGAGTGTTACAGCACTGGTCATGTGTGAGTGTTACAGCACTGGTCATGTGTGAGTGTTACAGCACTGGTCATGTGTGAGTGTTACAGCACTGGTCATGTGTGAGTGTTACAGCACTGGTCATGTGTGAGTGTTACAGCACTGGTCATGTGTGAGGGTTACAGCACTGGTCGTGTGTGAGTGTTACAGCACTGGTCATGTGTGAGTGTTACAGCACTGGTCATGTGTGTGTGTTACAGCACTAGTCATGTGTGTGTGTTACAGCACTGGTCATGTGTAAGTGTTACAGCACTGGTCATGTGTGTGTGTTACAGCACTGGTCATGTGTGTGTCTTACAGCACTGGTCGTGTGTGAGTGTTACAACACTGGTCATGTGTGAGTGTTGCAGCACTGGTCATGTGTGAGTGTTACAGCACTGGTCGTGTGTGTGTCTTACAGCACTGGTCGTGTGTGTGTCTGACAGCACTGGTCGTGTGTGTGTCTTACAGCACTGGTCGTGTGTGTGTCTTACAGCACTGGTCATGTGTGTGTCTTACAGCACTGGTCGTGTGTGAGTGTTACAGCACTGGTCATGTGTGAGTGTTGCAGCACTGGTCATGTGTGAGTGTTACAGCACTGGTCGTGTGTGAGTGTTACAGCACTGGTCGTGTGTGTGTCTGACAGCACTGGTCGTGTGTGTGTCTTACAGCACTGGTCGTGTGTGTGTCTTACAGCACTGGTCATGTGTGTGTCTTACAGCACTGGTCGTGTGTGAGTGTTACAGCACTGGTCATGTGTGAGTGTTGCAGCACTGGTCATGTGTGAGTGTTACAGCACTGGTCGTGTGTGAGTGTTACAGCACTGGTCATGTGTGAGTGTTACAGCACTGGTCATGTGTGTGTCTTACAGCACTGGTCGTGTGTGAGTGTTACAGCACTGGTCATGTGTGAGTGTTGCAGCACTGGTCATGTGTGAGTGTTACAGCACTGGTCGTGTGTGAGTGTTACAGCACTGGTCTTGTGTGAGTGTTACAGCACTGGTCATGTGTGTGTCTTACAGCACTGGTCATGTGTGTGTTACAGCACTGGTCATGTGTGTGTCTTACAGCACTGGTCGTGTGTGAGTGTTACAGCACTGCTCATGTGTGTGTCTTACAGAACTGGTCGTGTGTGAGTGTTACAGCACTGGTCATGTGTGTGTCTTACAGCACTGGTCGTGTGTGTGTCTTACAGCACTGGTCGTGTGTGTGTCTTACAGCACTGGTCGTGTGTGTGTCTTACAGCACTGGTCGTGTGTGTGTCTTACAGCACTGGTCACGTGTGAGTGTTACAGCACTGGTCGTGTGTGAGTGTTACAGCACTGGTCATGTGTGTGTCTTACAGCACTGGTCGTGTGTGAGTGTTACAGTACTGGTCATGTGTGAGTGTTACAGCACTGGTCGTGTGTGTGTCTTACAGCACTGGTCATGTGTGTGTGTTACAGCACTGGTCATGTGTGAGTGTTACAGCACTGGTCATGTGTGAGTGTTACAGCACTGATCATGTGTGAGTGTTACAGCACTGGTCGTGTAAGTTACAGCAGTAGTCATGTGTGTTACAGCACTGGTCATGTAAGAGTTACAGCACTAGTCATGTGTGAGTGTTACAGCACTAGTCATGTGTGAGTGTTACAGCACTAGTCACGTGTGAGTATTACAGCACTAGCCATGTGTGAGTGTTACAGCACTAGCCACGTGTGAGTGTTATAGCACTGGTCGTGTGTGAGTATTACAGCAGTAGCCATGTGTGAGTGTTACAGCACTGGTCATGTGTAAGTGTTACAGCACTGGTCATGTGTGAGGGTTACAGCACTGGTCATGTGTGTGTGTGTTACAGCACTGGTCATGTGTGTGTGTTACAGCACTGGTCATGTGTGTGTGTGTTACAGCACTGGTCATGTGTAAGTGTTACAGCACTGGTCATGTGTGTGTGTTACAGCACTGGTCATGTGTAAGTGTTACAGCACTGGTTATGTGTAAGCACTGGATCACTTACAAGCATGACACAAGTATCCAGAAGCCATGAGTTGTTAACCCTTAGGCTCGGTATTATGGAAATCGCAAGCTTTCGGCCTTGATTCCATTTTAAATACCGTAAATCTGGGAGAAATGTGTCTTTTCTGGCCACCCCCGGGAGTGAACCCGGACCACAAGGAGTTCGTCACCCGCTCACCGCACAATCCGGTTTAGCCAACTACGCTAGAGAGACGGGCACCCTTAGTTAGTCACCTTTTGTTAAATTTGGTTGCCTTCAGAGGACAAGAAGTGGGTCCTTTCTCCCCCCCACATGAGGCCCCAGAATCCACAGGGGTGGGGGGTGTGAACACATGAAAACGATTGCAGGATCTGTGAGCAAGTTCTAGAATGGGGAAAGTTCCGTCTGTGAAACAAAATTTCTTTTTCTGCATTCACCGTCTGTGACGTCTAGCACAAAATCTTGGTTGTTTGCCAAATCTGGACTAGTCTTGCTCAGGAACTTGAGCACTGCATGCATATCCGTTTTTCAGATGTGACTTACAGTGTGCAGACTGTTGGTTCCTCACATCTCAGGCAGATCGACTGTAAAAAAAAAAATTCCCATCTAAGCTGGCCAGACCCCTGGTAAAAAAAACTATTTCCTATGTTGAGCATGGAGAGATGCAGGCAGGTGTTAAACTGTTTCAGCCCTGGTCCCAGACCACATGTGCCGGTTCACTTCTACATCCTGCTAGAATACAATCACTGTTCTAAAACGTTTGCCAAATAGTTTATGTCCACTACCTCATCTGTATGATGCTTGTTCAGTTCAAAGTCTTTCCTGATCCACTGCTGAAGATGCTTCCTCTGGTCCACATCTGCTACTCTGTAGGTCAGCCGAAGCATTTCCCGATAGAGTCTAAGAACTTCTGCCCGAAGCATGAACTGTGTGGACGAGAGAAGACAGATTTGAAAGAACTGTCACAGGCATCTTTGAGCTATTTATCTGGTAAATATAATTCAAATGCTTGATTCTTCCATCACAGAGTGTCAATATGCCAGTTTTTGCAGACAGCACTTTGAGCAAGACACCCCCCTCTCTCTATAGCACAAGGCTGTGTGTGTCAGGTTGTTATTTTGTTGTTTTCCTTTACTAGCTACCTGTATTATCTGCTCTTTGGGTTAGTGAGCATGTTTCACAATCAATAACACATCATGTTTCTGTGGGAGGTGGCTAGAAAATACTGTTTTCATGGCTTTCAGACCATGGTAGGAGAGTCATTGTAATGGGGGATATTTTCACCCAGTTTAGGATGGTTGGGGGGAAGGCCCAAAGCTGACCGAAAACACCGAGATAGTCCAGATACTTGGATTAAACGAGAATCTGGAGATAGTTGACTAACCACTAGTTATCACGGGGACCACGGTGATGCGACCCAAGGTCGCCACGGGAAAAGTAAAGGACCACCGCGTGTTGTCACGTGAAAGGAACCCGTGGTATAAGTCAGACTTGGCTCTGGTCAAGTTTAGTTTGTGTCGACCTGTTGGAGTGAGAGGACGAGCGACTGAATGTGAGAATGTCTACGTGAGTGCCTGAGGAGAAAGGAGACCTGCCGACGAAGTGTTAAGCTGAGATCGACCATGCCAGTGTGTGAGATGTCCAAACATCAATGTTGAATCCATGGGACCCATCGTTGCTTGAATGCCTGCAGAAGAATGTTCGTTGAAGGCTGCGTGAGTTTGTGTACGAAAGCTGTTCACTAGGACACCGACTGGACTATTCGTTTGTCGTAAGTCTTAATACATCAATAAATTCATGTCTCGTAAGCTCACATCGGTGTCGGCTTGTGCCAGTTGTGTAACGTGGAGCGTGTGAGAATATCATCCACCACACACGCATGAACACTACCTAGACAACGAGTAGAATTACAAACCACTTATTACAGTCATTTTGTGGAAGAGATTGGGGCATGATTAGGCAATATTCCCAAAGAAAATGGTGGATGTACATGTATATATATAAAATATGGACTGTCTGCCAAGGAACAAATCGCTGCAAAACTAAGATTACTTTATAATTTCAAGAGACGCAACACTGCAGACGATAGTACCAAACGATAATAGCGGCCGTTGACAATTTCAAGGGTTTCTAAAGGTGATACTAGCAACTGATACTAACGACCACTGACAATTTCGAGACAGGCAACATTACAGATGATAATAGCGACATGGCGGGGAGGCCACGCGCTCTGACGCAGATTAGCGTCATTGTTGTCCTCACACTTTTAGACATGCACAAAACGCGGTTAACACCGCCGACAGTTTCCCGCGCGCGATGGAAGGGGGATATAAACTAGATACCTGGGACTCACGAGCAAATAAATTAGAGGAAGTTGCAGGAGATGCGGTAGCTGCTGCTTGTGAGTCCTAGCCATCTAGTTTTGCCCCCTATCCGCGCCGCAGAAACAGGTCCACAATTAATTAAAATATCACTGAGATCCTGTTAGAGAATTTGTTTCGTTATTCGGAGCCGATCCTATTTTTGCCGCGATTTGTTCCTTGGCAGAAAGTCCGCATTTTAGGCACGACTGAGACCCTGTTAGGCAATTTGCTTGGCCATAATATCGGGTAGAAGTTCGGAGGAGAGCCCGCTTTTGTATAGCGACTACGGTGTTCGGCAATTTGCGGTCTTTTGGCAATTTCCGTTACCATGGAAACCGTTCGAAACTTGTTTGGGAAATGTCAGCTGGTTTCGGGATGGGGTCCCAATCTCTCATGAAATTTTGGGATTGGTGTAATTTTCACCAGCTATAAATAGCTGAAAACAGCGGGAACGAACCCAATTAACAGCGCATGTCTACGACAGCCGGACGTCCTCTGTTTTTCTGTTACATCAGTTTTATTAAAAATAGCAGTAAGTATTCAAGGTTGGCTTTAGGCTTTAACATTACTCGTCCTGGTAATGCTAGTTATAATTAAATTCTCCGTTCAATTTTACATTTGTATATAAAATTTCGGCTCTACTGGCAAATCCGGACGAAGAATAAAAAGCCTTGGACGACTTAGTCAGAGTTCTCTCCCTTGGCCGCACTCCAAACAGTGGTCGGAAAAGCCACAACGAAACAAACGACACACTTACTTACCTATCATCCTACGGTTGCGTACGGTTGCGTGAGGCATCGTGAAGGGATGCGTGGTCATTATATGGTTGCGTGCAGGGTTTGCGTACGGTTGCGTGAGGCATCGTGAATGGTTGTGTAGTCATCATGCGGTTGTTGGGTTAGAGTAAGGGGTAGGGTTAGGGGTAGGGTTAGGGTTAGGCTTAGGGGTAGAGTTAGGGTTAGGGTTAGGGGTAGGGTTAGGGATAGGGGTAGGGTTAGGGGTAGGGTTAGGGGTAGGGTTAGGGTTAGATGTGAAAATTTTGACGTAGGATTTCGAAATACTGGCCGACAATCTGATGTTTGTGGGAGTGGCGCCACTAAAACTCTGCCAAATATGACGCCAATAGCGTGCGGCTGGTGCCCCCAATCGTTGGTGAATTGTGCGTTTGACCAACATCCAGAGGCCCTCGATTGTTTGTGTGTGTGTATGGGACTGTGCGCGATTATAGGGAAATCCGGCGTCAAAATTGTCCAATCTAACGCTAAACCTAACCCTACCGCTAACCCTAATCCTACTCCCTAACCCTAACCCCTACCCCTAACCACGCAAATTTATCGATCATTAAAGCATACAAATCGGCAAAAACCAACAAAACCAACACACAAAACACACCCACAAAAAAAAAAAACAGATTTGTGCTGCAGCGTAGAAAAAAAAAACCAGATCTGGGGGAAACAACCAAGCATTGGCATCCCTGATGTCGACGTGACTGTCTTCTTTGTTTCGTTGACTTTTCCGATCACTGTTGGGAGTGCGGCCAAGTGAGAGAACTCTGACTAAGTCGTCCAAGGCTTTTTATTCTTCGTCCGGATTTGCCAGTAGAGCCAAAATTTCTTTCTTATGAGTGGCTTTTTAGATTTACAGTGACATTTTTCAGGCAATCGTTATTATGTGGCTGTGTCTCATTGTCTGCCATCTTGTCCAATGAAAACAAAGCCAAAACGAAAGTGCGCAGTTTGGTTGCGCAGAGAAAACTTCTTGTTTCTGGGACGCAAGTTTTCAACAGCTGTTTTTTTACATCTCATCTCCACAAAAACCTACATATCTCAGCTCAGAAATGACATACAAGCCTGAATGAGGTACCATTGGAAAGAGATTGTTTACAGCTATCTAACTGTGCTGGTTTTTTTTTTTTTTTTTGGTGTAGAGGGCATTTTAAAAATTTGACAAAAGTATCTACTTTTGTCTCGGGCCATTTGGTTGTCGTCCTCTGTAACAGTAAACTACAAATATTGTGTAACATTTTATTTACGTATGCTAAAGAATTATTTAGATTTGTATTTGAAATAATCACCTGTCTGAGCGTCATGTGTGACAACATGATCACCAAGTGAACTGAAGCAACGCCGACAAGGCCTGAGAAGACACCAACAGTCTGTGAAGAGGTCAAGGACAATGTCTCCCTGCCGCCATCTTAGGCCACCAGCATTTGTTGTACTCCAGCTCTAAGAGAGCTCGTTAACATTACCACCGCCAGAAACCGGAGAGCGCCCTGCCCCTGTCTAATAGGTCCACCATGTGAAGGTGAGGTAGGCTTGAACAAGAGAGGCAAAGAGACATTAACTCTTTGAGTCCCAAGGAACGCATAAGACGTTCATAGGTTCCTTCCTAGAAGCCAAATGAATGCATGATGAGCTGATTTTACGTCTATCTTAACTAGCCCTTGGGCCTGTGATGCTAAACTCTCTGGGACTCAACGAGTCTTGTATTGCGCATCATTGCTCCATCTGGACCTCGTCAACCTGTTTAGTAAACAAAAACTTTCAGGCCCTCTTGCAGCTGCCGACCAGTCCTCCTTTTAGGTCTATTTGATGACCAGTCCTCCTTTTAGGCCTATTTGATGACCAGTCCTCCTTTTAGGTCTATTTGATGACCAGTCCTCCTTTTAGGTCTATTTGATGACCTGTCCTCCTTTTAGGTCTAGTTGATGACCAGTCCTCCTTTTAGGTCTAGTTGATGACCAGTCCTCTTTTTAGGTCTATTTGATGACCAGTCCTCCTTTCATATCTAGTTGATGACCAGTCCTACTTTCAGGTCAAGTTACTGACCGGTCATAATTTCAGGTCTAGTTACTAACCGGCCATACTTTCAGGTCTAGTTACTGACAGGTCATACTTTCAAGTACAAGTGCCGACCATTTCTCCTTCAACTTAAAGTTTAAGGCCCTAGTGTTGTCGGTATGCAGGGGATTCACGTGAAGATTACCCCTACAGCTTTTGTAACACTCACATGCGGAGATTGCGTCAGGTTTTACCAAACTTTATTTGGTTAATTTGACATTGTAACGTACAGAGCAGAGTGGCGCAGTGGAAGCGTGCTGGGCCCATAACCCAGAGGTCCGTGGATCGAAACCACGCTCTGCTAATTTTTTTTTTTTTTTAATTTTTTTTTTAATCCTATCATTTCATATGGACCTTATATTATCGTATCTATGGTACAACTGAGGGACGTTAGAACCAGCGACAAGCTTTTCCTGCAATACTGAACACGGAGAAATGCATGAACTATATTAACAGTATTACTGCAAACAGTTGTTTCATCATAGGCTGTATGATCCAGCATGTCTATTTGCTTCCACTGGGGAAATACACGCTCGTTGTCCAGCATGAATGTACTTCAACAACACAGAGGTCGTTGTTGGCTTCTCTGTCGTCTGTTCCCCCCCCCCCCCCCCCCCCCCCCCCCTTCGACACTAGAGATTGGTTACAATAACCTTTAAACCACAAAACTACACAACTGGTGAGTTAAGTAGTAGTTCAAAGGGGTTATTTGCTCTGTTACAGTTGGACACTTTTGCAGCCAATGTTTAGTAGTCATTATACAGTTCTGCAGATGCATTGTGTGTATGAGTGTGTATTTGCAAGCGTGTGTCTGTATGCGTGTCTGTGTGTGCATTTGTCCGTTTGTGTATGTATGTATGTGTGTGTGAGTGGGTGTGTGTGTGTGGGTGGGTGTGTGTGTGTATGTATGTGTCTGTGTGTGTCTGGGTGTGTGTGTCTGTGTGTGTGTCTGTGTGTGTATGTATGTGTGTGTGTGTCTGTCTGTGTCTGTATGTATGTGTGCATGCATGTATGTATGTATAAGGTAGCGAGGGGATTTGCCTGTGTATGTGGGTGTGTGTGTACGCGCGCAAGTGTGCGCATGAATTTCACCACTCATGCTTTTGTACTTGATATGAATCATATGCATATTATTATATGAAAATAGCATGCCTTACTGACAAAATACAAGGTGGGCGTTTGGAAGGATCGAATGTAAGAAGGGGCTGCGTGTCCAAATTGTGACCGTTTGAAAATAAAGTTCCTTCGTTCATTCGTATCTCCTACTAATTTTTTTTTAAACACATTTTGAGACTGTTGTATTCTGATTTGGGTGTGTATACCGAGACTGTTGTATTCTGACTTGGGTGTGTATACCGAGACGTGTTTTCATAGGCCAAGTTAGTCATCTACACACTTGACACAAAATGGACGCTAGGCACGGTCACTGTTGTGAGCCGTGGCAAATTATTTTTTGCCTCTGCCAGACGGTGGCCGTTGCATTATTGCTCCATTTGTACACGGAAAGGATAGTTTCGTCGCCAAGCTTCTGAGTTAAGTGCATGGCGCAACACTGTGAGCTGCAGATTCATTTGTAATGTTTTTTCTACTGAGACCAATGTGTTGGTGTGAACTGTAGATTCAGAAAATGGCGCGATGCCTTTTGTCTCGATATTGGTGGTCCCATTATGTGATTAAAATTGATCGCTTGTGCAACTGCTGATCTATTGGTGATCTGCTACTATCCATGATGAACTGCATTTATGTGTCGGACTGTTTGTGTTAGTAGTTCCGATGGCTACCGTATGCTTTTAATGCGTGTGTATGCTAGTGCATATGCTGAGACAGCAATCTGTCAATTTTTCCACAAGGGACTGTGATAAACATTCTGTGTGTTTTTCGTTGGCACAGGAGCGGAGCAAAGATGGGGTGACCCGTTTGCTATGAAGCTGAAACTAAGATTACCAGACAGTGACACAATGCAGTAGACGACCCTCCGCTTGCGTGCGGAAGTATATATATATCTTGTTTCTTGTAATCAACAACCCAGACGTCCCTGGAAAGTGTAACTTTCCTGTACCTCCAGACCTGTGTACCATAACTACAACAGTCCAGTTTATAATAAGATACTCACAGTAGGCAGAAGGAAACGTTTTCTTACTCACAGTAGGCAGAAGGAAACGTTTTCTTAATCACAGTAGGCAGAAGGAAACGTTTTCTTACTCACAGTAGGCAGAAGGAAACGTTTTCTTTTTACCTTTTTACCAATTGTCTGATTATTATTTGATGAGGCTGAGGATATTCGTTTCGCTCAGCAGGAGAAAATTAGTCTGAAGGGAGTTGTCTGAGAATCTAATACTTAACTGAATCTATTGTCTTCAGCGATGACCTAATAACGTCGAAGGCCGCCTGTACAGTGGGAGACCGTTTTGGGAATTCTAACTGTAGACAATTGGCAACTACAATTTGGCAAATTAGCTAGACAGTTTAACTAGATATCGCTGGAAGATTGTAATTGTAACGCACTGGTAAATTTGGTCTCAGGTGTCATTAGCAAGGGCTGTATCCCGTGTTAGGAGCGGGGATTTGATTCTTGCTGTGTTAAATCCTCTCAATGAAAGCTTCAGCTGGAGCTCAGGAGGTGTAGTTACAACTAGGGCTGTACCGAATAGTGATTTTCACTCTTCGGCCGAATACGAATAACTGGACCGACTATTCGGCCGAATACGAATACGAGACCGAATAGTGTATAAAATATATCTTTTAAAAAAAAACCCACATGCATAATGTCAAATGTACGCTGAACTTGTACTTCACATAAAGTAGCACAGAATAGTCATCTTCTTCTTTAGCATTCTGAGCCCTTGAGGTTTACTGCTGCAGAAATCACTCGTCTCCATTCATCTCTCTGGCTGGCCTTATCTTCACAATTTGTGACACCAGTTGTTTGCAGGTCTGGCTGGACATTATCTCTCGAACTTCTTTTTTGTCTGCCTCGTGGTCTACGCCCATTCCTCTCTCAGGTGTATACAGTTTTTACTTCTTTGTCATCTGACATTCTTTCAATATGCCCTAACCATTTTAGTCTGTTAGCTCTCATGATGCCAGTGATCAATGGTGATTTAAACAGATTATGTGTTTGTTACGTTGTTCTCACTCTCCGTTCCTCGCTGTTAGCATCTTTGATGGGTCTAAAGACTTGTCGTAAGACTATTTTCGAAAACCTGTAATAAGGCCTCATCTCTTTAATTTCTACTTCAAATTTCAGAGCCATATAAAACGACTGATCTTATCAACATTTTATATATTTTGATCTTGGTCTTGCGAGACAGACATTTTGACTTCAGCAGATTTTTAAGGGCATAGTATACTTTATTTCTAGATTGTATTTCTTCTTTCAACATGTTGGAGCAGTTGAAGTTTGCACCCAAGTACTTACATGTTTCCCTACGTTTGATTTTTATATTATCGACTTGGTTGTGGCCGGAGTTTAGACTCTTTCCATGTCTAGTTAGTATTCGTACAGAATAGTAAACATTTAAAAACATTTTATGTTTTGCATCCTTCAGTCAGTCTGTGTTAACTTATAACTAGAGATTAAACAATCCTGAGTATTATAACAAAATAACTAAACTTAGAAATTGTCACTAACAGCTTAGTTAATGAAGGAAAGCTGCATTAGCTTTCAACAAAACCAATCGTTCCATGTTGTCAGCATTAAGGCCGTGTATGCTGAAGCGGGTGTAAGGTAACTACTATTTGTATTCGGCCCGACCGTAACTATTCGGCCGAATACCGAATATGTCAATAGGTCCACTATTCGGCCCCGAAGCAAATATTCGGACCAGCCCTAAGTTACAACTACTTATAGAGTCAGCACATCATTACACGAGTGCTGGTCCAGACAATACTACTGTCTGTCTTACTTCTTCTCCTTTGTGATTGGTTTTAGTTGCATATGCTCAGGTCAGATCGTCAGGTGGGCTGCCTCTACAAATGTGCATGTTGGTTGCAGGTCCTTAATAGTTCTTCATAGCTTAGTCTACACCTTGATGGCTCCCTATAGCCCGCTCTACACCTTGATGGCTCCCTATAGCTTACTCTACACCTTGATGGCTCCCCATAGCTTACTCTACGCCTTCATGGTTCCCCATAGCTTACTCTACACCTTCAAGGTTCCCCAAAGCTTGGTCTACCCCTTCGTGGTTTCCCATAGCATGCTCTACACCTTGATGGTTCCCCATAGCCTGCTCTACACCTTGATGGTTCCCCATAGCCTGCTCTACACCTTGATGGTTCCCCATAGCCTGCTCTACACCTTGATGGTTCCCCATAGCTTGGTCTACACCTTGATGGTTCCCTATAGCTTGGTCTACACCTTCATGGTTCCCCATAGCTTGGTCTACACCTTCATGGTTCCCCATAGCCTGTTCTACACCTTCATGGTTCCCCATAGCCTGCTCTACACCTTCATGGTTCCCCATAGCTTGGTCTACACCTTCATGGTTCCCCATAGCTTGGTCTACACCTTCATTGTTCCTCATAGCCTGGTCTACACCTTCATGGTTCCTCATAGCCTGGTCTACACCTTCATGGTTCCCTATAGCCTGGTCTACACCTCCATGGTTCCCCATAGCTTGGTCTACACCTTCATGGTTCCCCATAGCTTGGTCTACACCTTCATGGTTCCCCATAGCTTGGTCTACACCTTCATGGTTCCCCATAGCTTGGTCTACACCTT
This sequence comes from Candidula unifasciata, assembly GCA_905116865.2. Classification (NCBI taxonomy): domain Eukaryota; kingdom Metazoa; phylum Mollusca; class Gastropoda; order Stylommatophora; family Geomitridae; genus Candidula; species Candidula unifasciata. Next base: position 220,161 of record CAJHNH020000671.1, read on the forward strand.
CATGGTTCCCCATAGCTTGGTCTACACCTTCATGGTTCCCCATAGCTTGGTCTACACCTTCATGGTTCCCCATAGCTTGCTCTACACCTTCATGGTTCCCCATAGCTTGCTCTACACCTTCATGGTTCCTCATAGCCTGGTCTACACCTTCATGGTTCCTCATAGCCTGGTCTACACCTCCATAGTTCCCTATAGCCTGGTCTACACCTTCATGGTTCCCCATAGCTTGGTCTACACCTTCATGGTTCCCCATAGCTTACTCTACACCTTCATGGTTCCCCATAGCTTACTCTACACCTTCGTAGTTCCCCATAGCTTACTCTACACCTTCATGGTTCCCCATAGCTTACTCTACACCTTCATGGTTCCCCATAGCCTGCTCTACACCTTCATGGTTCCCTATAGCCTGCTCTACACCTTCATGGTTCCCCATAGCCTGCTCTACAACTTCATGGTTCCCCATAGCCTGCTCTACAACTTCATGGTTCCCCATAGCCTGCTCTACATTTTCATGGTTCCCTATAGCTTGGTCTACACCTTCATGGTTCCCTATAGCTTGGTCTACACCTTGATGGTTCCCCATAGCTTGGTCTACACCTTGATGGTTCCCCATAGCTTGGTCTACACCTTGATGGTTCCCCATAGCTTGGTCTACACCTTGATGGTTCCCCATAGCTTGGTCTACACCTTGATGGTTCCCCATAGCTTGGTCTCCACCTTCATAGTTCCCCATAGCTTGGTCTCCACCTTCATAGTTCCCCATAGCTTGGTCTCCACCTTCATAGTTCCCCATAGCTTGGTCTCCACCTTCATAGTTCCCCATAGCTTGGTCTCCACCTTCATAGTTCCCCATAGCTTGGTCTCCACTTTCATGGTTCCCCATAGCTTACTCTACACCTTCATGGTTCCCCATAGCTTACTCTACACCTTCATGGTTCCCCATAGCTTACTCTACACCTTCATAGTTCCCCATAGCTTACTCTACACCTTCGTGGTTCCCCATAGCTTACTCTACACCTTCGTGGTTCCCCATAGCTTACTCTACACCTTCATGGTTCCCCATAGCTTACTCTACACCTTCATGGTTCCCCATAGCTTACTCTACACCTTCATGGTTCCCCATAGCCTGCTCTACACCTTGATGGTTCCCCATAGCCTGCTCTACACCTTGATGGTTCCCCATAGCTTGGTCTACACCTTGATGGTTCCCCATAGCTTGGTCTACACCTTGATGGTTCCCCATAGCTTGGTCTACACCTTGATGGTTCCCCATAGCTTGGTCTACACCTTGATGGTTCCCCATAGCTTGGTCTACACCTTGATGGTTCCCCATAGCTTGGTCTACACCTTGATGGTTCCCCATAGCTTGGTCTACACCTTAATGGTTCCCCATAGCTTGGTCTACACCTTGATGGTTCCCCATAGCCTGGTCTCCACCTTGATGGTTCCCCATAGCCTGGTCTCCACCTTCATAGTTCCCCATAGCTTGGTCTCCACCTTGATGGTTCCCCATAGCCTGGTCTCCACCTTCATAGTTCCCCATAGCTTGGTCTACACCTTGATGGTTCCCCATAGCCTGGTCTCCACCTTCATAGTTCCCCATAGCCTGGTCTCCACCTTGATGGTTCCCCATAGCTTGGTCTCAACCTTCATGGTTCCCCATAGCCTGGTCTCCACCTTCATAGTTCCCCATAGCTTGGTCTACACCTTGATGGTTCCCCATAGCCTGGTCTCCACCTTCATAGTTCCCCATAGCTTGGTCTCCACCTTCATAGTTCCCCATAGCTTGGTCTCCACCTTCAGTTCTTGCTGTTATTAGACCTGCTGCTCTTGGACACAGTGTAACACCTTCGAGACCACACGTCACAACACAGCGACTTACTGAGCGCCATTTTTATTTTAGACATGAAAGCCAAGGTACAAACCAGACTGTAAAGTTTGTAAGGCCGCAGGTAAAAGAAGCTAGACTTACATATACTGCCCACATTGCAATACACCTCTATAGATACCCTCCCTGTTCAAGGTATACCATATGGTTGAGAATTATCAACATTCCTGATAAAGACAGAGGGCTACAGCTTCAGTTAATGAAGAAAGTACACCAGACTAAAACTAGAGGTGCTTTTATAATCAAGCATTCACACTTTGCTCATTGTAACATGTAAATAACACAATAAACGAAGAAATATTTTTTTCATTTTATTTATTCACTTTCATTGTTCAAAAATTTGGCCAATCGTTAAACTTTTGCTCCTTTTTCGCTAATTTTATGCATCATCAAAAATGTTCCTAACAGTTTATTGCACTAAGAACCGGAAAAAGATTATGGTTTTAGAACATTTGAAATTTCTATAATAGCCAAACAAATTGAAAATGGTCGCCATGATAATGTGACATATTTGCAAAATATATCTTTTTTTTCACGGGTAGCAAGCATCCACAATGATGCTCTGAAGGTTTCAAAACCCTACAACCACACCAGAACCTGACAATTAATAATGTGTACTGCCCGGCAGGTCGACTTGAGAATACAAACTTTAAAGGATAAAGAGCAAATTCAAATAGCAAACGCTTTCAGTCGATGACCTAAACGTGCGCCATCAAACCTAGGTCGAACCAATAGCTGACCGGGGAGGCAACAACCTCATCGACTTCGTTGGGGGGGGGGGGGGGGGGGAACTCCCTCACAGTACTTAACGACGGGTCCATAACAAGGATTAGCGACGACAGACAGACAGAGACAGAGAGGAAGACACGCTCTCGCTCGCTCTACCGCCCGATAAAGCCACATGTGTCTCTCGTTAGCTTGCTAACTATCCAATCGTAGCCAGATTATCGATAGCTAGATACTGGTCAGACTCGCTTGATATTCGGCTGAGTTTTGACTCGACTACGTTATCGTTATTCGTCTGCGGGTGAGTTATTAGCGGCCCGATAGCACATCATTGTTGAAGAGCCAGTCACACCAGCCAGTTTTTTGAACGATTGCTAGAGAACTAAGGAGAAAGGATACTCTAACAAGCCTTGCCGACTCCGAAGGGACCTAGCTTTCGCTACAGACCGCAACTAACCAGCATTTTTCCATCATGGGAAAGAAACAGCAAGCCGCACCCACACCAAGAAGGAGGATGGCCCAGCAGCATCACCGGCAGGCGCCCCTATCGCAGTGCCTCGCACACCGACGCCAACAACTGAAGCCGCCCCCATCGTGGCACCAACACCAGAAGCCGCCCCTATCGAGGCGCCGACACCTGAAGCCTCCCCTATCGTGCAGCCACCACCTAAAGCTGCCCCAGTCGTGGCGCAGGGACTTACAAGCGCCCGCTTACCTAAGCAGCAGCCTGGAGCCCACACCACAGACATCATGCAGTGCTCACGCTGCAACAGGGCGTGGCACACCGCCGCGACCTGTCGCAGTGGCCCTATTTGTCGGTACTGCTCGGGAGCCCACGACTTGAAGGAGTGCCCGCTAGCGAAACTCGATAACGACTTCAAAAAGCCTAACAAAAAGCGGAAATGCAGCAACTGCTCAGGTTCACACAGTGCGAGGTACCTGGGGTGCCCATACCTTAAGAAGTGCAGGAGAGAAATGACAGCCGCCACAGCCAGAGACACATACCAGGCGCCCAGACAGCTAGAGGCAAGACCACCGAGAAACATATCAAGAGACAAACAAAACGATAAGGCACGCTCCGCCACCACTCGAAACGATATACCGCAAATAGTCGACGAACTGAGAAGCCAAATCACAGCGCTCCAGAAAGAAAGAACCACCGCCGCCGCTGAAAGAACGGAGACCCTGGAAATGATTTCCCTACTGCTAGGAGAGATCAAGGACCTAAAGGCAGAAAGGCTGGCATACGCTACCCAGCAAACAAACAGACAGTCAGAAGACGCAGAAAACATTCAAAAAACCAGAGAGCTACTTACAAGCCTCAGAGCAACCCAAGCAGAAGAAGAAATACGCCGCCAGTCAGAGAGAGAGAGGAGAGAAGGAAGGAGCTGGCCGAGATAACAAATGCACGGGAAGCCGCATGCCACGAAGCCGCCAAACTAGAGAAAGCCACCGCAGAAGCCATAACAGCAGCACAAGCAGCAAAGACAGAAAGAGCCCTGCTGGAGAAAGAAAGAAATGCCACAAAAAAGCCGAATACCAACAAGGCCGACAAAAGCGTCTCCACTGACAACCTAACAACGAAGCATCAGGCGCAAATGACCGAACCAGAACATGATGAAACCAATGAAGAAGACTCTGAAGAGATCCCAGTCATCACAGACACCGAACAGTCAGATGGAGAGATCATATCCGATGAAGAATACACACAAGCAGAGCAGGAGTTTCCGACTGCCAGCAGTGCACCGCCCGAAGAACCCACCCCGTACGTTTTCGACAAGGAACAGTTCATAAGAGACCAGGAAGATCACTACGCACTAGAGAACGGCCATGTATGGAACGCAGAACAGCAAAAATGGGTCTCACTGAGTTCCATTGCCAACCAGAGAAACAACCGAGGAAGGCGACGACGACGCTACTAACGTAGCAGAAGCCAAAAAACCGAGCCGCCATCTTTCTGGAAAAACCATCCCGCCAACTGAACGACGCCAGTACGCCACCAGAACCTGACAAGCAGAAGCCAGACCCCGCCCATCCCATTCCAGGCCACCGGGCACATGTGGCTGTCCTTCTCAGGACAGCCATGTCCACTCGTTAAACCCGCAAGCCGCCCGCCAAGCCCACGCTGCTAACAAGACGCAACAAATGAAAGAAAACTCAGGCGAAAATGATCGCCACAAGAAAGAAATTCAAATCAAAACAAAACTGCAACCGACTTTGATATAGCAAGCCGTCAGGTAGCTGAAAGAAGTCAAAAGTTTGGAATTTTTGTTCTTTATGAATCCATCCATCCGTTAGCTTGCTAACTATCCATTCGTAACCTGATTATCTATAGCTAGATACTGGTCAGACTCGCTTGATATTCGGCTGAGTTTTTCTCGACTACGCTATCGGTATTCGTCTGCGTTTGGGTTATTAGCGGCCCGGGAGCACATCGTTGTTGAGGAGCCAGTATAGCATTCACTTGTTAAACGATTGTCTCGAGAACTGCGGAGAAAAGCACGCTTGGGTGTTCTTTTCAGAACGCTCTAACAAGCCTTGCTAGACTCTGCAGGGACCGAGCAATCAGCAGCAGTCCGATCAGTACAGCCTTTGCCAGCCACATCCACTATGGCCCGTGGCAAGAAGAACCCGATTCAGCGCCTTGACGCCAGGGCAACCTCAGCCAAAAAGGAGGAAGCACCTGTCGCTGCACCAGAACTGGCGATGCCAGAACCGGTCGACGACCCGGAGGAGACACCTGCCCAGACGCCGCCAGCCCTAGATGTAGGCCCTATCGAGGCACCCGTCTACCCAGAAGCCGCCCCAGTCATGGCGCAGGGAGCCACCTACACCCGCCCACTCAGGCAGCAACAGCAGCAGCGACCAGGAACCCAAAACACCGAGATTCTGCAGTGCGCACGATGTAACAAGGCGTGGCACTCTGCCTCGTCATGTCGAAGCAGCCTGTCGTGCCGTTACTGTTCCGGCCAACATCCATTCAAGGAATGCCCTCTGGCGAAAGTGAACCCGGACTTTAAGAAGCCCAACGCCAGCCGGAGATGCTCCAACTGCGCAGGAGCACACAGTGCGAGATACATGGGGTGCCCGTATTTAAAGGAATGCAGAAGAACTCTGACGACCACCACCACTCACAACCCAGAGCCGAAGCGAAGATCACAGGCGCCTAGTCCGTCAGTTGTGTCACCCACAAACAACGAAATTGCACTTCTAAGGCAGGAAATCAGAACCCTTCAAGAAGAGAACGCTAAACTCAAGGCACTCAGGACTCAAGACAGGGACAAGATGTTAGACCTGAGAAACATCCTACAGGCATCACTTGAGACCCAGAGGAAACTAGAGAAGGAAAGCACAGAAATGGCAACTTTCAAAATCGACCTGATGTCTAACCTAACCGAACTCAAGAAGATAAAGGAAGCAAATGCCGTAGTCGCCAACGAACTTAAAGAAAGCCAGAAAAACCTACTATCCGAGGTCTCCACCATAAAAAAAGACCTGACAGACACCAAAGAAAAGCTAAAGAAATCAAGCGAAGAATGCGCCAAACTGAGCGCCGCACTGCAAGCCACCAATGAAGTGATGGACGCCAGAGAAAGCGCAAGGAAAGAAGCGGAACGAAAAAGGCAATCAGTCCTAAACCGCAAAAAAGCACAGAAAGCAAAACTAAACACAGCAGAAATAGCAGACGAAGACCTTGAAGCAATGCTGGAGGAACACAAAAAAGCGAAACAAGCAGCAAAAGAAGAGAGACAGAATAGACGCAGAACTAGCCAAATATGCGGGATCCTACGAAGACAAACTGGCCAGAGATGAACTCGAGAAACTAACGCCCTCCAGTCCAGCCGCCATGACAGCTGAACCAGCCAACCACACAGCCCGGAGAACACCCCACAGCTCGCTACCAGCCAGGCATGATGTCAACCGCCCAACCCAATCCCTCCCACCCGTACGAGGCCGCCCCGGCAAAAACTTTACTAGTCCTTCTCAGGACTAGTAAACTTCCACTCCAAATCACGGCCACCATCGCAGAAACAAACAAGGAAACCACTACTAGACGCAGTTCGTCACAATTGAAAAAAATTATTGAAAATTCCAAACAAATAAACGCAGTCCCAAAATAACCGCCGATCACTATTGGAGCTGGTTAGGGTGACAAGAACTGTTATTTTTTTTCAAACAAACTGGAACTGGCAGACGACTGCGCGCTGTGGCTGACCGGATGAGCGAGAAGTACAGAAAATCCAAAACGAGCTCCAGACCGAGTTGAATAACGTGATGCACTGGATGAACCAATGGGTGTTCAAAGTCAACACCGACAAATCCGTGCCCATGACCTTCAACTAAAAAATCAAACAAAAATTGTTGATTCATTGAAATTTGTGCTATTTTGCGATGCAGTGTTTATTGTAGTATTGACTGAAAATTTGGGAAATTGTGATTTCCTTTCGTCAATAACTACACTGCTTTTAACCGGAACATTTTTGTGACATTGACGTTCATTTTGACACTTTTAAAAAAACGTTGAAAAAGTGGTGATGTATCAGTGTAACGAGATATTAAAATTTTGCTTAAATTGTTCACCAACACAACTTTGGAGATGGCACACGTCCAAATAGTACCAATCAACTCGGCAAGGTTTATTCATACCAATGTACATTTGCCTGACGCCTTTGTTCTTGAATTGAGCGGCACTGGAGCCTTCCAGAAAGTCAACCACGATTACATAAGGGCAGCATTGCTAGGCCCAGGAGGCATCCCCGAAGGCAAGTTACTGGATACATATCGTGACGAGTCACCTCTCCGTTTTTATTTCAATTTAGAGGAAGCAGCCAAGACCTCAGAGATTCCCTACATGGGAAGAAATGGAAGATGGAAGGAGTTGAGATGGCGATTAGCCACGTCGGGAGAGAGAAAATTAAGATGTTTCTCCACTGGATTCGATACACCATGAAGAAAGAAGGAGTAGAAGATCTGGTCAAATTTATAACTGGAGACGCCAACCCGACTGTGTTTGTACAAACTGACCGGGACAGAAGGTGGGTAGCCTACTGCACCCTCAACAAAGAGATTCCTCACTATGTTCAGATCCAGACACCAGGCATAGTCGACAAGAACCACAAAGTATACATCAACATTCCAGGACGGCTGACTGCGTGCTACAATTGTGGCAAGACAGACCACTGGAGCAATAAATGCCCAGATAGACAAAGAAGAACCTACAACAACACAGCAAGCCAACCTGACCGAGCCTGGGAAAAAGTCTTACAGGCTACGCCTGAAGATCAAGTTTTCTCTACCAGAGATAGAAGAGAAACACAATCTCTGGATGACGACGGCTTCCAACAAGTGAACCATAGCAGAAAAACAAAAGCAGCTGCTTCAAAGAAAACTGACAACCATTACAACGCACAAACAGAGAAAGAGGCGTCAACAGACAAAGAATACACCTACCGGCAAGAGGAGTACCCTCAACTAGCGACGCCGCCAAAACCACAGGCGACACCACCAAAGTCTCCACAAGGAACACAAAAAGATCTACGAAAAGGACGAAAGCCTAAACGTCAAATCGCCTCCGGCAGAACAACCAACAAAAAGGGAGAAGATCCTTAACAGAAAAACAACCAATCACAAAAGACAGTGCTGAAGACATGGAAGCGGGAAGCTCAGGCTCAGGATCCTTAACAGAAAAACAACCAATCACAAAAGACAGTGCTGAAGACATGGAAGCGGGAAGCTCAGGCTCAGTGGAGTCCTCAGACACGTCAACCATGGCACCAACTCAAACCACAGAGACACATACCTCTTTAAATAAGGAAACCGACACGGCAGCGAGTGACAACCTCGACGCCACTCAAACTCAAACATCTGATACTGTGGAGGCCGGAGAAGTCTACGCCACACAAAACAGCGACAAAACTCCAGATCCAGAGGGTGACAACGAACAGAACAACAACAAAACTGCCAAAACTACACAGACAGTGAACTAATCATCAGCTCCACCGAGGACGAGGGTGAAACTACGAGACTTTTTCAGAGTCCACCGATGCAAGGTCGGAAGACAGCATGGCGGAAATCTTTTCAGACTCCACCCTTTCTTCTCAGGGGAACCCAAGTTCGCCAGGAGGTCAAGAGACTTTATAATTCTCAATACGGTTTTCCATTAAATGATGAACACTGATGTGATATGGTTTTCTAGTATATGATGAACACTGATGTGATACGGTTTTCCAGTATATGATGAACACTGATGTGATACGGTTTTCCATTATATGATGAACACTGATGTGATACGGTTTTCCAGTATATGATGAACACTGATGTGATACGGTTTTCCATTATATGATGAACACTGATGTGATACGGTTTTCCAGTATATGATGAACACTGATGTGATACGGTTTTCCAGTATATGATGAACATTGATGTGATACGTTTTCCCATTATATGATGAACACTGATGTGATACGTTTTTCCATTATATGATGAACACAGATGTGATACTCTCTACAATCTCATTTTAGGAGTTTAATAATTGTATATTTAAAATTTAATTTTACCTAAAATGGAGACTAGTATACGCATCTTGAGTGTCAACATATTCGGTTTACAAACAAAACTACAACACATCAAACACTGGTTTAAAAATCTGGTTTATGTTTATGTATTAACATAAACATAAACCAGATTTTTTACTAATACAAGAAGCAAACATCACAACAAACTGGCTGGCAGCAAGAATAACATCACAATTAGGTCTTTACAACTCTGTCTTTAATCTCGCAAAATAAACAAGGGGATCAGGAACAGCAATATTTCAGACATCAGACAGGTGGGACATTACAGACACACACACAGACGACAAAGGCAACATATCTATCATAACAGTTCTAAACAGTAGCCACTCATACACAATAGTCAACATACACGCACCTCCACAAAAACAATACCAGCCAGTTTTTTACGAAACGTTAGAAAACACTCTACTACAAAAATAAAAAGGGACAAACATAATACTTGCGGGGGATTTTAAATGTGTCCTGACGAAGGAAGATGCAGAGGGGAGAGACGTCCGGACACAGTTAAGACGAACTGCAAAAGACACTCCATATCAATTAGATACACTCCAAACATAATAACATCCAACATACTTAAAGACTCATTTAGAAGTAAATATCCAAATAGCAAAGACACAACACAGGAAAATCCAGGAGGAACAAGCCAAGCTAGACTAGACAGAATATACATACCAGAATCACATCACATAGTAGAGGTAGCTCACCTAGAGGAAACACTCCAATTCACAGACCATAAAGGCATTCTAGCACACATAACCACAAATAGCACAGATCCAACACAAAATACAAGATCACCACACTGGATATTCAATAACACACTATTAAAGGATGAGGAATGCGTAGAATATATGACACAACATCTAGTGGATTACACTAACACCATACCAGCAACAAATATAGAAGACTTTTGGGACAACCTCAAAATTTCCATCAGAAGTAGAACACAGAGACTAGCATACATCCAACACAGAGACTAGCATACATCCAACACAGAAGAAGATTGACAAATGAGAAACACATAATAGATGCAATTAAATTAACCAAAGAACAAGACGTGCGCACTCACCATATTTACACATTTTGGAGACACAGTTGGAAACATATCAAGAATATAGGTATGCAGGAGCATCACTGAAAACAAAACTGCCATCAAGAAACACACCAAACATACAAGATATTAAAATAGAAAACAATATACAAAAAAGTAAAAACATAACTAAAATAGTAGACACAAAAGGACAAATACAGACAGACCCAACTAAAATACAAAATGCCTTTAATGAACACTATGAAACACTTTTCAAAGAAGAACCAACAGACACTCAGATACAGGACAGCTTTTTGAAATACACCAAAAAATTTACAGAAAATGAAAAAGAAACATTAGAAGTAGACATCACACTAGCAGAGATAACACAGACACTCAAAACAATGAACTAAAACAAAACACCTGGTCCTGATGGCATTACAGTGGAATTTTTCCAACATTTCTTCTCTATCCTAGGACCTCTCCTCCTCAGAGTATACCACAGCTCTTTCAATAGACAAAAATTACCACACAGCTTTAACACATCATACATAACCTTGATTCATAAAGACAGTACAGACAAAACACTATTAAAAAATTACAGGCCCATATCCTTATTAAACATAGACTATAAGATTTTAGCCAAAAGTTTATCAAGTAAATTAAAGCCTGTCCTGACAACCCTGATACACCCAGACCAGCAATGCACAGTACACAATAGAAATATACACAACCACACACATTTCATCCGTGACCTAATAACATATACACATCACATAAACTGTCAGGCATCCATTTTATCGTTAGATCAAGAAAAAGCCTTCGATAGAGTATCACACCAATATCTTTTTAGACTGTTAGGAGAAAATAATATAGGACCACAGTTTAGACAGTGGGTTGAAATCTTGTATAGGGACCCCGAGAGTAAGGTGTTGGTAAGGGATGTCCACTTTCTCCACTGCTATACGTTTTAACACTAGAGCCTTTATTGGAGAAAATTAGACAAGATAGTAACATAATAGGCACTAAAATACCCGGGGCGGGAGAAAGAAAACTGATCGCTTATGCGGATGATACAGCTTTCTTCCCTTGGAAAGAAACATCAATACTTAAAATTTAAGATACCTTTAGACAATTTGGGAAGGCCAGTGGGGCTAAAATAAATGTCAACAAATCACATATTATGGGTTTAGGCAGTTGGAGGTACAAATCAGATTTTCCGCCAGACATAATAAACACAAACACATTGAAAATATATGGAATTAACTTCCAAAACAACCCAGGGAGACCACACACACAAACATGGGACAAATTAACCACAGATGTGAACAATATATAACGATATAAACACGAAAATTAAATCATTCAGAATAAGACACATAGGGCGGATCATAAACCAACCAGAACAACATCCTTTAGGCAATTACTATCTAGCCTTGAGATTACACCATTTAAAAAAAGTAGATAACAGTTCTCCACACTTTTCAGGAACCCTACCTCCCTTCAACAGAACATGCCTCAAATATCTCAAAGGAAATGAAACATTAGTACAAAAGAACCAAACAAATCTACACACACCTAGTAACTAAACAAGAAATACCTCTGTACACTAAAATCCAAAGAGGAATAAGATACACTAGGACAAACCATTACATGTCCTTTATAAACATACACCAACCATACATCAATCCACTAGCAAAAGAAATAACATATAGATTACTATTTAATTTTACCCCCACTAAAGAATACACAGCAACAATTCGAAACTGTAAAATACCATGCAAACTGTGCTCAAACAACATACAAGAAACAGAAGAACATATATTTTATGATTGCACAACAATACAGACCACACTTCAAGACCTTAAAAACACCATCTACAAATACACATCAACACAGGCAGATATTTACAAAGCAGTATTCTTGAACACAATCCCAAAAACAACAAGAGATAGTCATGTGAAAGTTTTGTCAGCGCTGGCAGAGTACAGAGCGATGATATGGAGGTACAGGTGCAAAGCAGTACATGAAAACAAAAAGTATACCTCCAATCACCTGCTGCATCACTTCCAATGCCTATTAACAAAAATAATCACTTAACATTATCTGACTCTACTCCATACAATTATTCTCCCCCTTCTTCCCCCCTATATCAATCCTTCTGACACAAAACTCTCACTTCTGTCATTAACACACACAATACGATTCACAACTAACTGTCTATAAATGTATTTAATAGAAATTATAGCAAAGCAAGATGACCAATAACCTCTAAGCTCCCCTTCCCCTCCCATTCGATGTAACAACCCTCCCAACATAACCCAATAGCCCTTCTTTAGACATTTAGAAATGTTTTAATAAAATGTTTGGTTGATTATTATGTTTCAAATACATGTATATGACTTTGTACAACATTGAACACGAAACACTGACAAAAGGCAACACTTGTAAATACACAAACAGTTTTAACCAATATAAGCTTTTCAAAAACGAAAAAAAAAAAAAAAAAAAACATTAACACTATTAAATTGTTTGTTTAACTTGAACATTTTTTAAATTAACCTGTGTGGTTTGGAAACATTCTGAACATTCTGTATTTTTTTTTTAACCTCATTGGCCGGACTAAAGCGAAATGGCTTACATCCCAATTGTTAAAGTTTCTTCAAGGAGGTACTTGCACCAAGACATGCATCGACCCAACACTGCGAGGGCCAGGAGCCCATGAGAAGGCCAATTATGGCTACCTCCTGTCTTTACTTACTGGCCCTGGGGGCGTACCAGAAGGAACCCTTCTGGACCTATACAGACCTCAGACCCCACTAAAATTTTACTTCAACCTCTATGACCACTGCCCACAAGCGGTCAAGGACCAGATGCACGGCAAAATCCTGTCAGGGGCAATTGACGACTTTATGATCCAGGTCTTCCTCAAAGTCCTGGAAAAGACAATCATTGAATTCAACTGGATTCCAACAACGTTGGATAAAGAAGGAGTCTGTGACATAGTCAAAGAGATCTCCGGAGACAACAATCCAGAGGTCACCGAAGTGACAGGCAAAGGAAGAAAATGGAGAGCCATGTGTGTACCTGAAAAGGGTAAACAGATACCCCACTATGTACAGATCGAAACTCCCAGGATTCCAAGCTACAGGGTCCACGTCATCATCCCTGTCAGACAAACTCCCTGCCCAGTGTGCAACAGAAAAGGCCACTAGGTCAGCACCTGCCCTGAGAAAACCCTGAGAAAAAAACGACCCAACAAGACGAACCGGGCCAGCATGGACAACATCCGCCCCAAGCGACACCACCTTGTTCTTCAACAGGGCTACAAACCCCACATGTGCGCCGCTCTTGAGAGCAGACAGGCAACAAGTGGAAGCGGACGGCTACCAAGAGGTCACCAGTCGAAGCAAGGTCTACCAGCCAAAGGCTGGGCACACCTCTGCCGCAGCAAGCTTCTTCACGCCAAACAGTTTCATTGTTCTGTCTGAGGAGACCCTACCAGGTGACGAAACTGACCCGACTCTGGAATCCAATGACCAGGATCCGGAGCGACGGAAAGTGAAAGCGCCCAGGAAAACCTCCAAGAAAAGAGTCAACGAAGCCACCCGGGGAGACCAATCCAACGAGACATCACCGGTACTGCAAAATCGAGCAAAAAAGAAGATCCAGTCTCCCGACACCATGCAACCGATCGTGCAAGATGGCGTCGCGTCGAGAACACAGATCCAACACCGACTGACGCCACTGAAGAAAACAACCCGAAGGACGGACATAAACAACTCGAAGAAACACCTCTGCCACCAGGACAAAAACCAACCAATCAAGATCAACGGGCAAGCGACAACGAGAGCGTAAGAGAGGACGAAACAGACCGAAACAGTGAAACCAGTGACAATTCAGAGGCCGACGACAGCCTATCCGATACCATCACAACAAACTCATCACCACCTTCATCCTCGGACAAACCTCTGTCTCCCGGGACAGAGGGAATAAACTAATACCCTTCAACGAGGTATCATCAACTCGATTGGCGACGGCATGAAATAAATGACACGGAGTCCTGCGCAAAAATCACATTCGAGCGCAGACTGTCCACACGAACGCACCTCTCGTTTACGCTTGAACGCTGTCTCTCCATTCGTAGCCCGATTCTCGATAATCAGATAGATACTTGACACCGATTCGCTTGATATTCGGCTGAGTCAGTCTTGACTGGTTGTTTGACATTCGGCGTTGCGGGTGGAGTTTCAGTAGCCAGTTACAGCACCAATTTGTAATCGATTGTAGTAGTGGGAGTTCGTTGCCCCACTGCTACTAGTAATAGTCTCTGTGATCGAGTAGCAAGGTTTGCTTACCATCCAGACTCAGTCGCTCAGACCTTTTCGGCTGGATCTGCCAGAATCGGTACGCCATTGCACGGACATAGATCGCTACGTTTCTATACGGCTTGATCTGTCCGGCTGGCTACTCGAGGAAAGGTATCGATCGCTTGAATTGGTTCGGTGAACGGTCGGGCTTGGTTAGCTGCCAAGCAACACGATCTACACAGGGGACCAGTGTTATATTTTCCAAGGACATCACAAGAAGTCTCGGTATACTGGAACATACCGAGCCGAGGATCACCAGAGGAAGGAACAACGCCCTAGGTAAATATAAACTACTTCACTAACGCTTTAAACCGCGACTTAGGGCGTACGTTCAACCTCCAAAAAACAATCATCAATTAACTTATAAACAATTATGACTCGGAACACGAGGGCCAGCTCGCGGGCCAAATCGACCGAACCTGAAAAGTTCGCAGAGATGCCCGCTGGGAAGGACCCGCCGATCACCACAAATAAAGAAACAACTGTAGATCCGCCGGTGCAGGAGGCCGCTCCTCCTGTTACGACATCGGTAGCCGCGCCCAGTGAGGTCGCGACGTTAAGCTATGCCGACAAAATGTCTCGAGGAGTGGCCATTCCTCAAGAGCCACGCACCAAAGGGAGGGGCAAGGGCCTGCCAATCATCCCCGAAGCTCCTGCCCCAGCGCCAAACAGCCGAACAACTGTCAGATTGAACATTACACAAGTAGAATTTCAAGGAATGTCAATCTTTTCGGCAAAACCGGACGAGGCAAAAAAAATCCTGGACTTTGGACTCAAAGTCGGGATTAAATCATTCGCCAGAGTGATAATCCACCAAGCACTCCTGATTGTCATTTTAAATTGCACCGCGGCCACAAAAGACCTGATCGAAGGCTTCAAAAACACGACAGAAAAGAAAATTTACATGTGTATGAACAACATCAAGGTCGCGGTAGAACTTGCTAAGGATTCCATCGCCATTGCCGTCAAGGGCATCAACCCTAACATCGACATAGCAAAGATTACCGAAAAAATGAAAAACGAAAATCCAGATCTGGAATTCATGCAAGTAGAACGCATCAAGAAAGGCAACGGGGACCCCACCTGGCTAGTAAAGATCACCATAACAGGAACACAAATCCCCGCTTGTATCAACTTCCAAGGAAGAAAAAGATACTTTGAAAAGTTCATCCCACCCGTGATTCAGTGCCGGAAATGCCAGGTCTTCGGGCACTCCCACACCAGCTGCCGGAAAGAACTTCCGGTTTGTAAGTACTGCAGCATGAACCACTGGCACCGCGACTGTGAGAAAGCCAATGCCAACAAAAATAATTACAAAGTCAGCAACTTGGAAAGAAAATGCGCCAACTGTGGAGGCAACCACAGCGCCAAATACCAGGGCTGCCAGTCACTCAAAGACGCAAAAATGGCCTGGCGTGAATCCCAGCTCACAAACATTCCCATGAAGGTAGCCAGATTCCGCCAGTCACAGAAAAAAAAACGACAAGGAAATGCAATCCGACCTGAGAATTATCAGCGCCAAACTAGCAAACCTTCAAACGGCCCAGGCAACCAATCAGAAGGTGGCGGTAAGCTGCGTTCAGCCAATAGCCGACACAGCTACTTCTTAAACCCGCCGATCACTTCAAGCAGCAAGGTTACATCACCTACAGACACGACCGAACAAAAGACACACGAGGTGGAGGAGTGGCTATCCTCGTACCGCACACAATAAAAGTCATTTGCCATGAATGTTTTGACACCGAAAACTGTGAGGCCATAACGGTAACAATCGCCGGCAAAGGGAAACAGATCAAACTTATCAACGTCTACTGCCCAGCTGGGAAACTAGAGGCAGCAGACACTGATGAAATCAAAAATAAACTTCAGCCACACTCGATAATACTAGCAGACATGAACTGCCATCATCCGGCGTGGGGCAGCCTCACAGCCAACAGTGGAGATAACCGGCTAATGGAATTCGCTGAGGAAAACGAACTCGCCATCCTCAACGACAGTTCTTTCACCAGAATCAACCCCAACCGGAGGATGAGAGACACAGTGGTCGACGTCACCCTGGTCACGACCGAACTCACGGGCTGCCAATGGGTGATATCCGAAGACAGCAACTCCGACCATCTCCCGATCTTCGTGTTCCTAAACGCACAAGCGCTCACAAACGAAGACAGTCTCCGACCCAACTTCAATTTTAGAAAGGCCAACTGGGAAGCGTTTCAGAAAGAGCTAGCCGAAACCACCATAGAACGTGACCTAGGCGAAAGCCTATCAGCCTATTCAGAAAGGCTCACGAACTCTATACTGGTAGCAGCCATCAGAAACATCCCAAGTAAAAACATGCCGCCACACCTGTGCAGCCGAGCAAACAGAGCGGTCAGACCTCAAACAACAGTGAAAAAAACGCCTGTAGCTTGGTGGAACGAGAAGTGCACGGCGGCCACAGATGAAAGAAAAAGGGCTCTGCGGAGATACAGACGCAACAAGACCAATGCGAATCTTGAAGACTACAGAATTCAGAGAAACGCGGCCAACAGAATCATAAAGAGATCAAAAGAGGCCCACTGGAAAACATTCTGTCAGAGTCTGAATCCGAGCACCCCTGCGAGCAGAGTATGGGCCCAAATCAAGGCCATCAAAGGGAACAAAAAGTCGTCTCGAATCCCCACAATTAAGACACCGAGCTTGGCGATCACAGACAAAGAAAAGGCCGATATGTTTGGACAATTCTTCTATGAGATCAGCTCAACAGAGATGCTCGGCCCAACAGAGAGGGGGAGACGAGAACGACTTCTTGCAACTGGAGAACTTAAGCCTGAACCAGACATCACAGATTATTACCTCGACACAGACATCACAATCGACGAGGTCACATCTGCGCTCCGGGCGAAATACCAGTGCCTTTGACACTTGCTGGAGGGAAGCCGCCATCAGGAAACTGAGCGTAGTAGGAATTGTGGGGAAAACGCTCAACTACATCAAGAGTTTCCTCCAAGACCGAACCTACTCAGTGATAGTGCGAAACGCAAAATCGGCAACCCACTCGCAAGAGAACGGCACCCCCCAAGGTTCGGTGATTTCCCCGGTGATCTTCTCCATCCTCGTTAATGACCTGGCGGAGGCCATAGGAGAAAAAAACGTCATGTTATCACAGTACGCCGACGACTGCGCCATCTGGTGCTCAGACTCCAACCTAGAGCTAGCCAGAAACCAGCTGCAGAAGGCAACCAACAACATTACAAGGTGGATGGAGAAGTGGGGATTTCGTATTAACCCAAACAAGACCACCCAGATGATTTTCAACTGGAAAAAAAGTACGAACGTACGAAGACTTTGACACCCGCATAGAAATAGACGGTCAAAGAATACAGAGAAAGATACACTTCTGGGAATGTTGCTAGACTCACAAATGAGCTGGGGTCGACACATTGAACAAACTGTCGCAAGATGCAAGAGCAATAACAACCTGCTACGAATCATCAAAGGATCCGGCTGGGGCGCACACACAAAGACACTACTAAATTTTTACAAAGCATTCATCCGAAGCAAAATTGAATATGGTTCGATCGTATATGATGCTGCTTCTGATGCCAAAAAAGAGACACTAGACACAATTCAGAACCAGGCGATGGCAATTATCCTGGGGGCAGGGAAAGGAACTAGTCAAGAAGCCATGGAAGTAGCCTTGGGCGTCATACCACTAAAACTACGCAGAAAACAACTTAGACACGGCTACTGGTCCCAAGCGGCACTTGACCCACGCCACCCTGCCATCCAGGCACTGGCTGTCAACGAATACCCCTGGTCAAAGGTCAGCGTTCCAATGCAAACATTCCAGAGACCGGCCGCCTGGAAAACGGCATCCGAAATTGACACCACCACCATAACCAGCGGTAAGAAATACCACCCGACCATCCCCACCTGGGAGCTTAAGACACCGTTCACCGACGAAAGCCTCGCCGATTGACGAGAGTAGACGGAAGACAGCGAGAGAGTCAGTTGCCTCGTGGGTGTCTTATGATCGAGTGGGTTCGTTGCCTCGAATTTAGCTCAGCGTGCGCTTGAGAGGAGAATCACAGGTTACCTCAGGGACTAGTATTGATCGCTGCTCCGCTCGGCTAGATCTGCTAGACCTGAAAACTGTAGTGGTTCAAATCACAAGTCGTTACGCTGACTAAAAATCAGTCGTTTCGGTCCGAAAAAGTGGGAGTTTTTGCCTCACTCACTCCGCATATCAGTCCGCATATCAGGTACGTGCTAGGGAAACGAGAAGACTGGTTGATCGCTTGTCAATCGGCTTGATCTGCCAGCACTCGCTACCTAGTCACAAGACCACCAAGTCAAGCGAGAGTTCGTTGCCTCGCAAGACTTAGCATTAGCCTTGTGTACTGTTGGGAACACCCTGGGAAATCCTTCTTGCCTAGAGGACTTCCTAACCAGGCCTGTTGCCCGGCAGAGGACAAGCTCTTGCGAAAAACATTGTTACCATTCGAAACGACACATCATCCAAGACGACAGCAAGCCAAGAGTGTGTGAGTATAATCTTCGATTAAAACTTTCAACTAGGGCTTAGCCACACTAAAAATGTCAAAATCACCGCCGATTACCACGCGGAGATCTACCAGAGCCAGCTCCCAGGAGACGAACTCTACAACTAAAAACCCAACAGGGAAAAATCAAATCAGTGCACCAAAAGCGACGGCGACTCGGGTTTCCCGCAAAAAACCGGTCCTACAGGCAATAGCGGACCAAGAGCCAGAAGTAAGCCCTCTAGCCAAACCGTCTCAGGCCAAAAAGAAATCCGCGCCCGCGTCACCCATCCAGCCGCTGTCTGCGGTCGAAGCTCAGCCGGCGCTCTCGCCAGGCAAGTCAGCCAAGTCTTATGCGACAGCAGTCACGGAGGGAACGACCAAATCCCATGGAGATAGGGATGTCAACGTGCCACCATCAATCTCCCCGACCTCCTCCTCGGCCATCCCGACAGGACTCCGTCCAAATTCTAAAAGAACGCTTAACGCAAAACTAATCATTACTGAAACAAAGTGCCCAGTGAATTCGCTTCTGAAAATCGCGGAAACGGACAACGCGAAAGCCAAAGAGATACTTAACAACAAGCTAGGGAACCACTCTGTAGTTCACCTCCGCCTCCAAAAAGAGACAAATCAACTAACCGTGATCCTGAGTAGAACCGATCAAACCAAGGAACTAATCAATGAAGTCGAGAAAGGCGAAGGAAAGTCTTTGCAACTGGACCACGGCATCGAAATAAAAATAGCCAAATTTAAACCACAGTCCAAAGTTGTGATAAAGGGAATACCCATTTCGGACGAAATATCACATATCACCGACTCACTTAAAAACGAAAACCCGCGACTTGAAATAACCCACGCTTCCCGTGTGCTAACGAAAAAAACGGCAAACCCACCCAAGTAATCAAACTGACTATCTCAGGGAAGGATTCACCCCCTCATCTCACCTACAAATCCAGGTCAAAACTCTGCGAACCATTCATCCCGCCCCTCATTCAGTGTGGGCGGTGCCAGGCTTTCGGCCATTCTAAAGAAAACTGTAAACGACCACCAGTGTGCGCTTTTTGTTCCGCCTCACACTGGATACGAGAATGCGCGAAGGCGAAATCAGTCACAGACTACAAAACCTATAACGCTGATCGAAAATGCGCAAACTGCGGCGAAAGTCACAGTGCCAAGTACTTAGGCTGCCGACGACGAAAGGAAGAACAAATAGCTTGGAAGGAAGCCATCCTAACCAAAACCTCTCTTAAAGCCGTCAAATTCTTCCGTTCCCAGCATAAGTCGCCCACAGAACTAGCATCCGAAGTTAGAAGGACGCAGAAAACCTTAGAGAATCTTGCGGCAAGTCTACCGGCCAGCCAACCCACCCCAGTCACCCCAAAACCAACAAACGGCGACCTAGGCGGATCGGCTGAGGCGATAGAGAAACTAGAGGAAAAGCTGAACTCAGAATTGAATCAGAGTGCACAAAGAGAAAAACAAATGGCCCAAGAAATTCTAGACTTACGCGGTATGATCGGCAATTTAGTGAGAAGGCAGCAAACCCTCGATGAGGAAATCAAACTCTTAAAGGCAGCGACCCAAAACACGGTCAAAAATCAACCCGCCGAATACCAAAATGTGCTGACCGAGCCACCTGTCTGCGACCGCCCCAATGAAACCGCTAACAATATCACTGAGGAGACTATAGGATCCATTATCAGCAGGCTGGAGAAGATAGAAGGCAAGCTGCCTGACTCTGACTCCTCGGACTCCAGTACGATAGATAACGAATCCTCATTATCTGACTCAGAACCCGACTCAGACACAATAGAAACGAGCCAAGAAGCTTAAAAAGAAAACAGTGTTAGCACAGCGTTTATTTCTTTTAAAAATGGAGAATGCCAATATAAATATTCTGCAGTGGAACTGCAACGGCGTCAGAAGAAACCTCCCAGATATATTCCAACAAACATGGGAGGAGACAACAGTCTATGCCTTGCAGGAAACCAGGCTGAAAGCAGGAGATAGATTCACGCGACCGGGTTTCGCCACATACAGAAACGATAGAAAATCCAATATGAGAAGTGGCGGGGTAGCGACCCTGGTCAGCAACCAAATAAAAGTCATATCTCACACTGGATTTAACACCCAAAATTTGGAAGGATTGCTGATCAGGATCGCCGGCCACAACCACGACCTAACTATCATTAATGTATATAGCCCAGCAGGGAAAATCGAGGCAACAGACCTAAACACAATCAAAAGCCTCCTCACAGAAAACACGTTACTTCTCGGAGACCTGAACGTGCATCATCAAACGTGGGGTGAGCTAACAGCAGACAGAGGAGGCAATAACCTAATGCAGTTTATTGAAGACAACTCTCTAACTGTTCTCAACGACGGCTCCGCCACTAGGATAAGCCCCAGCCTCAAAACGCGAGACACAGCAATAGACCTATCGATAGCCACGGCGAGGCTAGCGGGCTGCCATTGGTCAGTTATGTCCGACAGCAGCAGCGATCACCTGCCAATCAAGATTAGTACGAGAACGCGCCCACAGTTGGTAGAAGAAATTAAGCGTCCATACTTCAACATTAAAAAGGCGAACTGGGCCGCATTTCGCAACGAAATCTCATCCACCGATCTTAATACTATTCTCGAGGACGACATAGACCAAAGCGCCGAAACCCTCACTACCGCTATCCTGAAGGTGGCTATCAAGCATATCCCAAATAAGAACATGCCCGACCACCTTACAGATAATAGGCATAGAGACAACCTCGCCCCTAAACGAAATAACAAAAAAACGATGGCCTGGTGGAACGAAAACTGTGAAGCGGCGGTCCACGCAAGACAGACAGCGTTGCGCAAATACCGCAGACGCCGAAACGAAGTAAACCTGCAAAACTTCAAAAATATTAGAAATGAAACCAGCAGGATAATAAAAAAAGCCAAAACATGCCAGTGGAAACTTTTCTGCCAATCGCTAAATCCCAGCACAGCTCCCACGAAAGTCTGGAAACAGATAAAAGCGATAAAAGGGGATCAAAAACATACAAAAATTCCGACGTTAAAAATCCCTACCCTGGCCATCTCCGACAAAGAAAAAGCCGACACCTTTGGACGCCACTTTTTCGATGTCAGTTCAAACCAGCGCTTGGGCGCACAGGAGATCGACAGGCGAAACCGATACTTTGAAGAAGAAAGAGGACGACCGGTTCAATCCCCAAGCGACTTTCTGCCCCTAAACTCCGACATCACAGTGGACGAAGTAGCCACCGCGATAAAGGAAAAGGCGAGTTCAGCAGCGGGAGGCGACATTCTCAATTACTCCATCCTAAAAATGCTCCCAGCCAACGGAATTCAATCCATCACAACTTTATTTAACATCATATGGAGCAGGGGACGGATACCTCCTCAATGGAAAAAAGCTCTAGTGATCCCGGTTCTCAAACCCAGCAAAGATCCGCAAAACACAGAATCGTACAGACCGATTGCCCTCACCTCCCACCTGGGAAAGGTCTTAGAGACTGTCATCAATAAACGTCTCATCTTCTTTTTGAACCGAGAGAAACTCTACAGCCCCACCCAGTCGGGATTCAGGTCCAACAGGTCAACCTTGGACCAAATCATAAGGCTAGAAAACGACACCAAAATCGGGTTCAAGAAGGGAGACAAAACGATGGCCGCTTTCCTAGACCTCGCCCAGGCGTTCGACCAGTGCTGGCGCGAAGGAGCCATCATTAAGATCAAGAGGCTAGGGCTCACAGGAAGAATCTTGAACTACATCTCAAGCTTCCTCTCTGAAAGAACTTTCGCAGTCCAGATACGAAACGAAGAATCAGACACCCTAGTGCAGGAAAACGGCATTCCACAAGGGGCCGTAATCTCTCCAACTTTGTTCAATTTACTGGTAAACGACCTCCACAGAGCGATCACAGATAAAAGAGTCAAGCTGTCACAATTCGCTGATGACTGCGCTCTGTGGATGACCGGGAGCGAAATCACTCAAGTAAGAAACAGTCTCCAGCCAGAACTTAACAACGTAATGCGCTGGATGAACGAATGGGGGTTCAGGGTCAACACCGACAAATCAGCCCTCATGATCTTCAACAAAAAAACCATGCAGCGGTACGAAGAAGGGTCGATCAGGCTAGAAATGGGAGGCAGGCAGATCCAGAGACAGATACACACCAGATTCCTAGGGATGGAGCTAGATGAGCAACTCTGCTGGAATAGGCACATAAAGTACACGGTGGAGCGGTCCAAGCCGCTCAATAACATGCTAAAAATCATAAAAGGCAGCGGATGGGGCGCCCACACCAAAACAATGCTTCAATTTTACATGGCATTTATCAGAGGCAGATTGGAATACGGCTCCATCGTGTACGATTCAGCAGCCGACAACATCAAAAATAGCCTCGATAGCATCCAAAGGCAAGCTCTAGCTACCATCATAGGAACTGGCCCCGGCACCAGCAGAGCCGCAATGGAAGTTGCACTCGGAGTGACGCCCCTCAACCTCAGGCGCAGACAACTGGCCATCAACTACTGGATGCAGGCCAACGCCGACCCGGAACACCCCGCCAGGGACGCTTTCCTCCCCAACCTGCACCACTACGGGAGCGGCAAAACTCCACGGTTCCAGGAACCGGTAGCCTGGCTCCTAGCGAGAACGGTGGAAGGAAGCGGTGTAGACCGGGCCTTCAAGGACACCATCAAAATTAATGCAACCTTCCCCCCATGGGAACTGTCCCCACCGGCAACCGACACCTCCCTAACTAAACTAATCACCAAACAGACCGACAGGGCAGAAGCCAAAAAAATAGCAGAAGAGTATCTAGAACAGCTCGCGAATGATAGCGTCAAGATTTACTCCGACGGCTCTAAAAATGAGGAGGGGAAAGTCGGGGTAGGCATCTTCGCCCCACAGCTCGGTGTGACGCAAAGCCTCAACCTCACTGCCGGGACCTCAATCTGCACAGCCGAACTTATCGGCATCAAAGTAGCAATCGGCCTCGCCCTAGCCAACCCCCCGGCCAGAGTTCACATCCTCACAGACTCACTGGCCGCAGTACTAGCTCTGAAAGACCTCAGCAGAGGCTCTAGACAAGACGTCAAAGAAGAGATACTTGCGGCAGCAACGGAGCTAAAAAACAGAGGATGTGAACTAACAATATGCTGGATTCCAGCCCACAAAGGAGTAGCTGGAAACGAAGCGGCCGATCTGGCTGCCAAACAAGGCATTAACAGCGCCGATGCACTAAACATAGGACTGAGCAAATCCGAAGGCCGCGCAGCCACTAAACAACTTCTGTTGAAAGCCTGGGAAGTCCAGTGGCATAACTGCAAGCAGGGAAGACATGCATACAATCTTCTTAGGAAACCAAGGCCCCAGCCTCAGATAAAAGAACAAACGAAAATCCCATCCGTCAACAAACTCTGGAATCTGAGGCTGGGACACTGGGCCGATGTTTACAAAAACCCAACGTGCCCCACCTGCAGGTGCCGTAACTCAATAGGCCACTACATGCTGGATTGCAAAAAGCATGATATCTCCCGTAAACCGATCCTCGACTACTGTGCGACACACAAAAAGAAAGTATCGATCACAGAATGGCTGCACACCACGAGCGACAAAGCCCTGGAAGCGCTCGTCAAACAGTTCATTAGCAGAACTACAGGGGGGAACCGCACGATAGCCGACAACCGCATAGCCACTGCTCAATCCGCAACCCCATCCTAGAATGAATCGCCACGACCTGGAGGAAACAACCAACCAGCGATCAGCCAAACGGACGCAGCCATCAAACCCGACAGCAATCTCTCCTCACCTAGCAAGCTATCTATCTCTCTCCCTCCTTCGACCTTGCTTTATGTCCTACTCAGCTTTTCAAGCTTTCAATTTTCTCTTAATTTTTTTTGCATAAACTGTGTTACATCCCCACTACTTCTATACCATGTGTGGCCAGAATAAAACTGGATAAAAAATTGAAAAAAAAAAAAAAAAAAAAAAAAACAGGCCAAAAAAAATAAAAACCAAACCAAAAAAAATGAAGGCAAAAAAAAAAAAAAAAAAAAAAAAAAAAAAAAAACGCTTAACGCACTTACACATGTAAGATGCAAAAAATAAAAAGCACAAAAAAGATTTTAAGTGGGGCCCTGAAAAGGAGCCGTGTTGGGGAACTCAGTGACAAGCTTATCGATTTCGATGTGGTGTACAAGGAAACAGCCAAGGAACAATCACGGACAGAGTGCGTAACAGCTCACTCAGGCAAAAAGGAAAGGACAAATAGTAAGATCGGCAACCAAGGCACAACCAAACGCCCACAAAAAAACAAAATGACCTAGAGTCAGCACATAAACAAGGACTCGATATAGTCACCGCTCAATCAGGAGCAGACTGAAAGAGTCGAGGAGCTTTATTATTTTTGTTTTCTAAATTCAAATCAAATCAAAGAAAGCCTCGCCCACGTGATAGACAGAAACCATGACATACTCGATGCAAGGTCGAGAGTCGAACAGTTCATCCGTGACGCAGAAACAGACACAATGATAATATACACAGACGGCTCAAAAACCAGCACGGGAGAAGTCGGGGCAGGTGTTTTCATACCGGCCTGGAAGACCACACACGAATACCGACTCACTAACGATATGGCAGTCTGCTCAGCTGAGCTGGTAGGGATTCTCAAAGCACTGGAGCTAGCCTGCGAACGGCCCCCCATTAAACTCCTCGTCCTTTCCGACTCACTATCAGCAGTACAAGCCCTGAGAGACTTTTCGAAAGTAAGCCGGCAAGACATCAAAGAAGAAATCCT
>CAJHNH020000672.1:0-17500 GCA_905116865.2 Candidula unifasciata
ACTTTTTTCCATCGTTCGTCTCTATTTCGTCTCCTTCTCCTTCTCCTTCCCCTTTTCCCCTTTTCCCCTTCTCCTTCCCCTTCCCCTTCTCCCCCTCCTCCTCCTCCTCCTCCCCTCCTCCTCCTCCCTCTCCTCCTCCTCCCTCCTCCCCCTCCCCCCTCCCCTCCTCTTCCCTTCCCCTTTTCCCCTTTCTCCTTTTCTTCCTCTTCCTTTCCTTTTCCTCTTCCTTTTCCTTTTCCCTTCCTCTTCCTCTTCCCTCTTTTTTTCTTTTTCTTCTTTTCTTTTTTTTCTTCTTTTCTTCTTCTTCTTCTTCTTCTTCTTCTTCTTCTTCTTCTTTTCTTCTTCTTCTTCTCTTCTTCTTCTTCTTCTTCCCCTTCTTCTTCTCTTTTTTTTCTTCTTCTTCTTCTTCTCTTCCCTTCTTCTTCTTCTTTTCTTCTTCTTCTTCTTCTTTCTTTTTCTTTTCTTCTTCTTTCTTCTTCTTCTTCTTCTTCTTCTTCTTCTTCTTCTTTTTCTTTTTTCTTCTTTTCTTCTTTTCTTCTTCTTCTTCTTCTTCTTTTTTTTCTTCTTCTTCTTTCTTTTCTTCTTCTTTTTCTTCTTTTTCTTCTTCTCTTTTTCTTTTTTCTTCTTCTTCTTCTTCTTTTCTTCTTTTTTCTTCTTCTTTTTTTCTTCTTCTTTCTTTCTTCTTTTCTTTTTCTTCTTCTTCTTCTTCTTTTTTTCTTCTTCTTCTTCTTTTTCCCTTTTCTTCTTCTTCTTCTTCTTCTTCTTCTTTTTTCTTTTCTTTTTCTTCTTCTTTTCTTCTCTTCTTCTTCTTTTCTTTTCTTCTTTTTTCTCTTCTTTTCTTCTTCTTTCTTTTTCTTCTTCTTCTTCTTCTTCTTCTTCTTCTTTTTTCTTCTTTTTTTTTCTTTTCTTCTTCTTCTTTTCTTTTTTCTTTTCCTTCTTCTTCTTCCTTCTTCTTTCTTCTTCTTTTCTTCTTTTCTTTTCTTCTTCTTTTCTTCTTCTTACTTTCCATCGTTCGTCTCTATGTTGTTTTTGGGCGCCCCTGTTTTTTCTTTCCCTCTGGGGTCCATGTGTCAGGGACCTAAACTACTCTACTTATTTTATATGGCTCGCTAGGAAGGCCAGCTGACAGACTCTACTACCCAAACACACTTAAGGCGACACTCCGGCTGAGTACAACCATTATCTTTAATATACAATGAACATTAGACGTACAAACACTTCAACTGGGCTAAGCAGCTCCCATCCGAAGCTGCCTTGGCGATGACAGCTTTACACTTACTAATCACCCCAGACCAGCTCCCATGGATCTAGGGGGGCACGACTCTTAGCTGGCAGTGTCTCAGTGCCAATCAATCCGCCGTCGATTGCCAAACGGGACTTCAGCGATACACGGAAAGTGTTTGGCCTAAGCGCGCCCGGGCAGTGTAATCGCCATTACCAGGCGCGTCACCTATGATTAACTGCTTAAACAAATACTACCTGTAATATCTACTACACAAAGACCTTAACTCTCTCTACCATCTAGCCGACAACAATAAATAAAAATACGGCCTATCACAGACACTAAATACGAATATCCTATTTGTACCTAACCGTCACTAACCTAACCGTTACCTCGTCGTTAAACTGTTGTCCTGTCTCTCTCTGTCGACAAGCACACAACCGTCGTTCACAAGTCCCTAAACCCGCTTGGCCCAAGCCTTTTGTATTTCCCCCGAGTTCATCGCCAAATCCGAATCACTCCGTGTCAGGCTGAGTGAACTCGACCTGGCCTCTAAACTGGGCACGGCTTATTGCGTGAACGAGCTATACGTTCACACACTGAGTTTGCGCTAGAGGTCAACTGGTACAAGCGTGATGATTCACTATGAGACATCTGTTGTGCTTCTCATAGCCGAACAGGCCTCTGACACCATGTGAGAGCTGTTTTGGCGGATATATCAAGATTCATTCTCATAACGTGGCCAAGCCATTTCCATCTTCTGTTGGTTATCATACTGTCTAAAGTTTCTTGGTTTGTGACTTGAAGTAATTTAGTATTTGAGATTGTATCTGGCCAGAAAATTTTGATAATTCTACGTAGACATGTGTGGTGGAAGGTGGACAGCTTGTGTGCATCCTTTTTGGTCATTCTCCAGCATTCCGCTCCATAAAGAAGAACTGGCAAAATGATGCTCTTGTAGAGTCTGAGTTTCGTTCCTCTGCAGTAATTGTTGGATTTCCAGATTTACCTCATCCTTCCAAAAGCAGCGCTAGCTTTGTTCAGACGTGACTGTACGTCCTCTTCGGTCCCTTCCGGCAGGGACACCACACTGCCAAGATATGTGAAATGTTCTACATTTTCAAGAGTTTGGTTATTTATGATCACTGGTTGTTGGTTTGGACTGTTTCTCATGATCTTAGTTTTCTTTGTATTTATTCTCAGTGCCACCATTTCTGCTGTGCTGTGTAGTCTGTTACTTTTTTCTTGTATATGTTCATGTTTATGTGATAGGAGTGTTATATCATCTGCAAAATCAAGGTCCGCATGCATGGTGAATGGAGTCCATCGTATGCCTTTCAATGTCCTGTCTACTGTGTTCTTTTGTATCCAATCAATCACAAGGTTGAAGAGGAGAGATGACATAACACATCCATGTCTTACACCTGTCTTTACTGGGAAAGATGTATTGTAATTTTTTATCGTTCGCTTGAAATAGACTATCTATATCTGTAATTCTGTCTCTAGTATCAACTTCACTGTCTTTTGTGATTCCATTAGCAACCCGTCAAGTTTGGGTTGCATCGGTGTTTCTCGTGGCTAAAAGTTTTACCTTGACATGTTGCATCTGGGACAGTCTTAGAGGACATGATCTGTTGTCTCAGGTGCTAATCCACATTTGCACACATGGCTGATTCACCAAGCTTAAATTTTCTATTCATGTGACTGCGAAGTCGAGTGTGTCCTGTGCTAAGAAGGCGTCGAATAATGACTTGCTCTGGTCTGTCAGTTATATGACAATCACCTTATGCCGGTTTTGGTGGCTTTCTGGTTGATTTAATTATTCTCTTCTTCTGTTGATAAGAGACTGGTACGTCAGGTTGTTTTTCAATTGCACCTTCCTCAGCTAGTTTATTAACTGTTTCATTTCCGGGGACTCAGTATAACACTATCGTCTGGAAAGACGGAAAGTTGCCAGTTAGTCCTACTGCTTATGCCATAAAACGTCGCAAAAAGGAGTTAGTTAGTTTCCTGTCATTTGCTTACTGCTTGGTTGTTTTAATAGCATGTTGCGTCTCTATTCTGTCTCTCTTACTATATCTTTGTCTGCCTCTTGCTTGTGCAACCTGCTGTTCTCATGTACTACGCGTTAGCTACCCACTCTTATTTACCTTATTTATTTATACTGATACATGATGAGGCAGACGTGGTTAGTGTCTTGTGGGAGAGCGTGTACAATTCGGAGGAGCAGATGGATCACCACAGTCTGGTGAGATTGATTCAGCGGGGAGCGACGAGAGGTTCTGGCAGATACTCGAGGCTCAGAGGAAAGGAAAGACGGACGTTTAATCATATTGCTACTGGCACCATTAGTATCGAAACTCTTCGCTGGCTGCTGAATATGGGGACGGAGTGCTTATGGGAATACCCTGAGTGCTGTGATGTCGGTTCTTGAATCAAATCAAATTATTTACCTGGCACTTCACTTCATTGGATCTCAATCTGGCATCGTGAGCTCTACTGCAAGGATACTCCAGTCAAACAAGTTTCCACATATAGGAAAAATAGGCTCATCACCAACGCCATTTCAATAAAAACTCCGTCTGTGCTTTTTTTCTGACAAATCTCCTCATCAAGTCTTATGTCCGGCACCAAGGTATTTCTGACAAATCTCCTCATCAAGTCTTATGTCCGGCACCAAGGTATTTCTGACAAATCTCCTCATCAAGTCTTATGTCTGGCACCAAGGTATTTCTGACAAATCTCCTCATCAAGTCTTATGTCTGGCACCAAGGTATTTCTGACAAATCTTCTCATCAAGTCTTATGTCTGGCACCAAGGTATTTCTGACAAATCTCCTCATCAAGTCTTATGTCTGGCACCAAGGTATTTCTGACAAATCTCCTTATCAAGTCTTGTGTCTGGCACCAAGGTATTTCTGACAAATCTCCTTATCAAGTCTTTTTTCTGACAAATCTCATCAGGTCTTATGTCCAGCAGCAATGTATTTCTGACAAATCTCCTCATCAGTTTTTATGTCCGGTACCAAGGTATTCTTTACAAATCATCCCCATCAAGTCTTATGTCCGACACCAAGGTATTTCTGACAAATCTCCTCATCAAGTCTTATGTCCAGCAGCAATGTATTTCTGACAAATTTCCTCACTGAGTCTTATGCCAGGCACTAAGGTTTTTCTTATCGTGTAAATGCACCCTGACGTTCTCTACCAAAACTTCTTCGCGAGCAAATTTATGAAAGTCTGTATCCCCCCCTCCTCCCATCCCCCTCCCCCTCTCTCTCTTACCCCCGGCAACGATCCTGTGCCATTTCCGCAATGATTTTTTTTTTCTGCAATAGATCTCTAACATTCTCTGTCTCTTATCTTGGTAATACATTCCATCAACCTGCTGCTCGTCCATTTCTTGATGTTTTCCTCACACTTCTATCGTTGTCTACGTCTTGTTTTCTTGCTTTCAAATTGTTTTCTACAAGAGTTCCCCCTATACGTTTTACACGTGTCTCTAACAATCTTCTCCGTGTGTTGTTTGGTGACACATCTAATTCTCTTTTAAAAGGGGAAAAAACCTGAATTCTTTGATTTCAGATCGACCTAAGTGGTTTTATTTTCTTACCACATTTGTCTTACTTTGACTTCAGTCAGTCATCTGAAACTTATCGTCTACTTTATCCTTGCGTTCACGGCCTGTACACTCCGGTAGAATGTCCTGGCTGTTCGTCCACGTCTGGACTTTGCTCTTACTCCAGAACTTGAGGTTTACATGCATAGCCTTGCTTCAGTTCCGGCTTATTTGTTTGCAGACTGTTTATTCCTCGCCTGTTAGCCAGTTGCACCCCGCCTTCGAAAGAAACCCCCCACAATAGGGCTATGGAACCCACAAAATGAATTTGAAGCTTAGAATCTGGACAAAGCAAACATACAAATAACGATGTTTACATTTCATCAGTCACGAATAATGGCCGCCAGTCCCCAACGTTGACGGATATCGTCCCCATAGTCAAATTTCCCGTTCTGCATAACCGCCCTTGAAAGCGACTTCCCATTCTACTTATCGTCACCCGGAACTGGACTCCGATCCTGAAACATGCTGCAAGGAGTATCATGTTCAGAAGCAATGAATGACTTTACAGCTGAATTGTTCAGTAAATAGCGCCTGGCGACGTCACAAACGAGCTATTTCTAGGCCATAATCAGACGAATGACCATTGATCTGACTGCCCCCTAACGACAGCTCAATCGAATTACATTGACGGTTGATTACGCTATCAGGAAGCAGAAGTACTTGGAGCCTTGCATGTCGCGAGTTTTATGTATCAGAGGGCAAACAGAATGGACGGTCGGTGAGATTACAGATGTCTGGTGGAGCTGAAAGAAGACAGATAAATCACTAAAGGATTGTTTGTTTTTCTAGATAAATAGTCAGTGATAATAGTCATAAATGTCAACGTCAGGGGCTTAGGCGTTGCGAACGCGCTTCGTAATTCCGTAGTGACGGATTCGATCAAAGTTGCTTGGGATTTGGTAGCAGACCGCCTTGCATTGGTTTAAACAGTGGCATCGAGACCCGACCGTTAAATGGGCAATGGTAAACTACTAAAGTTAAAATTACCTAGTGAAATCACGCTCACGCTTACGCACACGCTCACACACACACATTGATGAGATGGCACTGAAACGCCTTATAAAGGAAACAAAACTATTTTGTAATGGTCATAAATGATTTGTTTGGAATTCATCGACAGTGACAATAAGTTTTCATTTTTGTCTGTGGTGTCATTCGGCCTTATAGGGAAAATGCAGCCAGGCCAAACTGCATATTATACGTTTTTACATCAGAACATCTGGGAGGAAGGTGAGAGAAAGACCAAGAAAGAGATGGATAAATGGTGTAGCCGAAACCTGCAAAAAGATGAACACATTTATTACTCAATGCACCGAGAAGCGTAAGTGAATTACATGAAAACCACGGCACTGGGCTAAAACCTGGCATCGGCATAGTTCTATCTGTGGCCGTTATAGAACAGAAGGGTCAATCGACGTAGCACTTTATGTGCCAAAGATTGTTCATGTAGCAGAGGAAAACAAAACTCCGTACCGGGGAGGATTTTTGATACAGCTTAAAAGTAGTAGAACAAAATGCGCCGGGAAGTTAAGGTGGCCGGCATGATGTTGAAAACTTCACTCATTAAGCGGAAAGTTATAACTGTCCTATGACAGGGTCATAAAAGTAAGTCATCATCTTCTAACATCATCATAAACCGCTTCTGTCGTTAAGCGTCGTGGGGAGGAATAATCTGCGATCCAGTGAACTTTGGCTGCCACTGGCAATTATAAAAGTAAGTAAGTAGAAAAAAGGCTCCTTTTCCACTCCTTTAGGCATGTATGGTATATAGGGTTAGACTTGTATTCAGCACTAGGTAGGTGATGTGGTCAGCCTCACACTGGGCGCCTTTACTTCACAAGACTACACCTGGTACCCACTCAAGGCTGGGTCGACCTGAAAGTCAAGGTCATTTTTGAAAAACAAGTCTAGCACCATTAAAACGCGAGCCTAGAACCTTCCAATCCACAGACGGGCGTTTAGCCGCCGACGCCACGGCGACTCCTAAGTCGTAGAAAGTAAAAAAAAGTAATTTCCCTTTTCACGCCTTTCGGCGCATCGGGCATATGGGCAGAGCGTCCCATATTTTTACAGACCATCAGCACTCTGTGGGTAATGTGGTCAGCATTACGCCGGCTGTCTTTACTTTCCCAGGACAGCCCATCCTGGTACCCATTTTAGGCTGGGTCGACCTGCGACGTTTCCATACCACGACAAAAATCCACGCAGCCTGCAGTGGGTTTCGATCGCGGTATGCTGGCTTACGAGTCGGACTCGCAACGCCTTAGCCACGGACGCCGCTAAAACCATAAAGTCATAAAAGGCTGCTATAAAATCTCATGGAAAGTTAAGCTGGCGAGTGGGATGGATTATTCACTGAGTGCATATCTATACAAATGTGAATTATGAACCAGATAACATATGCTGCAATGACATGTTAAGGATTCTTTACTTTTTGTTTCCAACCTGCACGCAGTCCTTCAAGTTCTTCGCTCTTTTCCAAAGAAGTAAATAGTCCCATTCATTGTCCCAGATATATATTTCGGGCAGTATTCTAGCATTTTCTTACTTGTTAGAAAAAAATGTATCTTTTCATTAATACCTGGGACGGCCAGAGTAACTAAGAACAATTATTAGAAAAAAAAAAAGGAAAAAAAAACTAATGAACGTAGATCTCTATATACAACAATAAGAATGAGACAAACACTGTTCTTTGGCCACATACTGAGAAGAGAGACATTGGGGAACATCGTGACAACTGGAAAGATCAGTGAGAAAAGGGGTAGAGGCAGACCAAGAGAGATGATGCTGGAAGGGCTGAAACGATGGCATGGAGGGATATCATCAAGAGAGTTGTTCCAGGCAACCAGGGATCGTGATCTGTGGAGACGCATGAACGCCTACGACAGTTGACAGGGCACGAGATAATGATGATCTTTTCCTCATTCAGAGGCGAGACACCTGTGTTTACACGGCACAGAATTCGCATACTACCAGTCAGTGTTTTAATCTAACAACATACCCCTCTCTCTATTGTTGTACCCCACCATGACAACACACAAGCGATAAACACCCGGGGACACGGTGCCACCATGCGGATGAGGATCACCCGTGAAGAGGTCCTAGAAACCCCTTTCAGCCATTAGGCCATATTTATGGCCTGGCTATATTCAGAAGCCAGGGTGGGGCTTCAAATAAAAACAATTGCATTTCACTAGGGGACGACAAGTGTAAACAAACGGCACACCACAGCGTGACACGACTAGTTTCTATAGTCTCTGAGTGAAACGTGTCAGTTATCTTTGGTAAATAATAGCCACGTCTGATGAGTTGTGTAGCGAATGATTAAAACCTTCGGTGAGTAATAATCATGTCTAGTGTGTGGCGAAAGAGAACTCGCCAGTCTTCCTTATAACACAGTTATCTGTTATCTGTGTCAAGGTATAATTGCGCCAACAACGGTGAAAACAATATCTGCTGTAACTGCTGCTTCCGTCGGCGAAGAACTGTATTTCTAAGGCCGGATCACTGGTGTTGGCGCTACTCGTGGCTGCCTTGTTAATTTAATGAGCGTGTATGCTGCTGGATTTGCTAGGACTGCAGTCCGTGTCCATTTCTTTCACAAGGGGAAAGTGATGGATATTCTTTGTGGTTTTCTTTCGCATAGGAAACCGAGTAACCATGGGGTGGCCCGTTGACTATGAAGTTGGAACTGTGATTTTCATAATTATCTGAAAAGAATATTACAGGTTTAATGCAGGTCCTATCATGTTTATTGTTTGTGGAATATGGACTGTATTCGTTTTATGTTAACGTTCTTCTTCTTCTTCACTTCCTCTTTTACAGCTTTGGGTGTCGAGGTAGATATAAGGTTCTGTCTCTAGCTCTTCTGGCCGTCTCGACCACAGGCACATCGTGCTGTTGTTGAGTTTCTCTGATGTTATCCTTCCATCTTGTTCTTGGTCTACCTCGTGCTCTACTTCCTTCTTCTCTTTCCATGTATGCTTTGAATGGTATGGTGTCACAAGGCATTCTCTCTAAGTGGGCAAACCATTTCACCTGCTGTCTTCGTTTGTAATTTAGAATTGGTTCTGTGCCGACTTTTTCTCTTATGATCTCATTCCTGGTCTTATCTCTTATGGTTACTCCTACAGCCCTTCTCAGACATCTCATTTCCGTGGTTACTAATTTTCTTTTATGGTTTGTTGTGAGTGACCATGTCTGGCACTGGTAGCACAGAGTTGGAATAAATATGCTTTGAAAAAGATGTCTCTTTGTGCTGATTGGGATTGTCTTATGCTGTAAGAGGGGAGATAGCTGACCCAATACTTGGTTTGCTTTACTGCATCTAATGTTAATTTCTTTATCCATTTTCCTATCTTCGGTAAATGTAGTTCCCAGATATTTAAACTCAGATGCCTGTTTAATGCCTTTGCACTCTATTGCTATGTTTGCAATGTTAACGTTAAATATCTCAATGTTAGTTTTTCAACAGAAATTGTGTAGTTTATGGCTATGATGTGAATAAATGAAAACGTTGATTAACAAATAGATGCATTAAAAATAGTGTTATTCAAATTAAGCTGAAGGTTCTGTCTGGTCAGTACTCGGATATATGCCTAGCAAGTTTACATGCCAGTAAGTTTTTATAGAATGTGTTAACACACACAAGGAAAAAAAACAGATGAATTCAGTGACGCAGTTTCTTTAGCGGATCAATTAAAACTTAGAAAATAAACATCTGTTAGTCACAATCGACTTTCATAAACCATAACATTTCAACACTGGATTTATGCGAGTCACCAAAGTATCTAATGGAAATTAGTCTCTGCATCTCTGAACTACTTGACATTGCCTTATCTGCTGTTTTGGAAACAATTTTGAATGCCATAGAAGCCTCATATAATATCAGCAAGCGAGATACACGCACAGCCATTCTACATCTTAGGGACCTGGAAGCGACTGATTGTGACAAGCGTCTTTCGCCTCCGTCTGTTCCAGCTATTTTCTTTCGATCAACGGAGCTTGCACATTTAACAGGACAGCATTTTCTATAGGTAAGATATTATTTTTACTCTGCCAATAGATAGTCTGTATTCGTTTTCATGTCTGTCGTACCCTTTCTTCTTTTTCTTTTTCTTCCTCTTCTTCTTCTTCTTCTTCTTCTTCTTCTTCTTCTTCTTCTTCTTCTTCTTCTTCTTCTTCTTCTTCTTCTTCTTCTTCTTCTTCTTCTTCTTCTTCTTCTTCTTCTTCTTTGTTTTCTTCTTCTTCTTTGTCTTCTTTTTCTTCTTGTTCTTGTTCTTCTTCTTGTTCTTGTTCTTCTTCTTGTTCTTGTTGTTGTTCTTCTTCTTGTTCTTGTTCTTCTTCTTTTTCTTCTTCTTCTTCTTCTTCTTCTTCTTCTTCTTCTTCTTCTTCTTCTTCTTCTTCTTCTTCTTTTTCTTCTTCTTCTTCTTCTTCTTCTTCTTCTTCTTCTTCTTCTTCTTCTTCCACTTCTTCTTTGTCTTCTTCTTTTGTCTTCTTTTTTTTTTTCTTTACGTCCATTTCTAAGGCTTAAGATGTCGAGGGAGATATAAGGTCCTTCTTCGGCTTTTCTGACCGCTTTGATCATAGACACATCGTAGTGATGTAGAGTTTCTCTGATGTTATCTTCCCATAATGTTCTTGGTCTACCTCTTGATCTACGTCCTTCTCCTCTTTTAAGTATATGCCTTAGTTGGTGTAGCTTCAGAAGGCATTCTCTCCAAGTGGGCAAACAATTTGATTTGCTGTCTGCGTATGTAATTTAGAATTGGTTCTGTGCCGACTTTATCTCGTTTGACCTCATTCCTGATTTTAGCTCTTCTGGTTACTTCTAAATGGTAACTAATTTTTCTTTAATGTTTTGTTGTGAGTGACCACGTCTGGCACTGGTAGCATAGAGTGGGAATCCATATGCTTTGTATGAGATATTTCTTTGTGCTTTTTGGGATTGCCTTATGCTGGAGAGGAGAGCTAGCTGGCCCAATGCATGACCTGCTGACTGACTGACTGACTTTCTACCCCACCAGGACATCACACAAGCGGCAAACACCCGATGACACAAAGTGCCACCATGCGGATGAAAATCACCGTGGAGAGGTCCCAGAAACCGCGTTCAGACAATTGGCCACATTGATGGCCTGCCTATATTGCGGCCCCTGGCAAAAGCCAGAGTGGGGCTTCAAATAACAACAAATTACGTCCTAAGAAGGACGTTAGGGGTGTGAGGAATAATGGCCTGCTTTACAGCATCGGATGTGAATTTCTTCGCCCAATTTACCATTTTTGGTGAATGTTATCTCCCATCTGCCAGTCGATTTTTACACCAAGTTCGTGTTTTTTTTTTTTAAATCAAGAGCCGTGTTCTACGTTGGAGAGAACTATGGGTAGAGGTGGTCTGCTGCCAGATCGCCCATAGCTGGAATCAAACATGGTACCTATGAATTACTAAAGGGCGTTTCCAACGCCTATTCCACAGACTGCGATTGCTAAGGGAAGTAATTGGAAATTCACTTCAATGCTCACCGAAGCCAACACTTTTGAGTCTGCAGACAAGCGTTTCTGAGTTTAAGTATATCAGAACAACAAGTACCGAGGGTGGGACATCGGATGAAGACATTAAGACCAGATGCGGTAAAGCAAACTACTAGTATTGGGATAGCAAGCCCTTCGACCCCTACCCTTTTTCCCGGACCCCTCTCTTACAGCATAAGACAATCCCGATCAGCACAAAGAGCTATCTCATACAAAGATAATTAATTCCTAGTCTATAAGACCACTCGGCGTCCGTGGCTTAGGCATTGCGAGTCGGACTCGTAATTCCAACGTACCGCGATCGAAACCCACTGCTGGCTGGGTGGATTTTTGTCATGGCATGGGGCGTCGCAGGTCGACCCAGCCTAAAATCGGTACCAGGATGTATGTCCTGGGGAAGTAAAGACGGCCGGCGTAATGCTGACTTACATTACCCACCCAGTGCCGATTGGTCTATAAAAATATGGGACGCTGTTCCCATATACCCGATGTGCCTGCGGCGTGAAAAGGGATTTTACTTTTCTTCTTTTTACTATGAGACCTGACAAGGCCACAAACAACAGACCAGAATAAAAATATTAGTAACCAAAGTAGTGAGATGTCTGAGAAAGGCTGCAGCAGTAATCGTAAGAGAAAGAATTAGGAATGAGGTCATCAGAGCACAAGATGCACCAAGAACGTAATTGAAAGATAATATCAAACTCTGCAACAGCTATAGTCTACATTCTATGGTCGAGGCCATTAGCTAAACAATAAACATCACTGTTATATCTCACTTGATAACCGAAACAGTCGGTAAAAAAGGAAAGGAAGAAGAAGTAGAAGAAGAAGAAGGGGGAAAAAAGAAGAAGAAGAAGGAGGCAAGTGTTTAGCATCAGTGCTGCTGCGGTTTCTTCAGAGTTTTGTTGCTTGCGGACACAAATTGCAGAAGAAACAACAAAGAGGAAGAAATGTTAAAAGAACATTTTGCAATATTTCCTCTAACATAAACCAAGCGTTTAGACCCTATAGTTATCATTACTTCCTAGACCGGCAGACCCATGATCGTTCGCATAGATATCAAATGTGCAGATCAATTCCGGTACATTTATTTTCCCAGCTATTTCAATAACCATAAAGGTTCTACTGCAATTGATATTCCAGTTTATTCTGATTCTTATCTGTCTCTCTATCGTCTTCCAGATAGCATTGACTCTCAGCGAAATTCCATCATCATCATCATCATCATCGTCACCATTAACGTTATTATGTTGTTTCATTTTATGTCATATAGGGCTAGCAGTTTATTCATCTATTCTGTTCTACTCTTTGCAATCCCTTTGATACCATGGATGGAATTCAGTGCACTACCTTTGGCTTCTTTCATATACGTTCTGAGTGGTCTGAGGGTATGGCATCCGCCTCGAGTGCTAGATGTCAAGTGTTCAAAGCCTGGTGAAGGCTAGGATTTTTTCATGTGGACTTCTAGTAATTTTCCCTGGTCTCTGGGTAGTCAGACCGGACGCTTGTGTGTATTGTTGCACACGTAATAAAATCCCTTGGCATTTGGAAATCGAAAAAGAGTAGCCTAACGCCGGGCAAAATTTGGAGTTAATCTACCCAAAGTATTTCAGGATCATCGCCGGTGTAGCGGAGTTCGTGCACTGCGCTGAGGTTCTTCAGACTCATTCTTGAGTTAGAAGAAGAACGGAGCACTTTTGGGTTACAAGTGGGTTGATCCGTTGAATAAACATAAACTAAGAAGACACAAACAATAGATTGCACAATTTTTTGCCTGGCATTTTTCGTTGTATCTCGTCAGGTGCATACTACAGCAACAATTACATAAATGAAGCAGATAAGCGAATCCTTTATAACTGAAGTACAATTTTAACAACGATCAAACATGACTGCCTGTTTTTACCAGGGCAGCCGTAAAGACAGAACCACCTCTTTCTGAATACAGAGTTCCGGGCGCAGGTGACGAATCGCGGAAGCTTCGAGAAATCTTAGCGTTCTGCGCCGCTTTGCCTATTATGAGGTTTAAAACTACCTCCGTGCCAACGTTCTCGGTGAAACAACCAGTGTCGACGTACGCCAAATCAAACTGTATCTTCCAATTTAAATGCAGCTGTGAAGCTGCTTATGCGGGCAGAACTGATCGAGACCTGGAGAAACGAGTCGCTGAGCACATTCCAGTATGGGTGGAAACTATGCAAAATAATATTCAGAATGACCGCAAAGATCACCCCTCTGCAATAGCACGCCATCTTCTAAAATCTGGACACGTGGTGACTAAGGACAAATCACTTCAAATCCTTCTTACGTCAACCAATGGCAGAACGCTAAGATTTCTCGAAGTTTCCGCGATTCGCACACGGACTCTTAATTCCTTGCTGCCCAGGCAGATGCACTCCGACTTGGAAGAATGCCACAGACGTGCTCGGGAGTCACCATGGTGTAGCGTCTTGACGCCCGCCTCTGGATCGGAAGGTCGTGGGTTTCTTTTCCTGACGGTACCGGAACTTTTTTTTCACAGATGACCTTGGCTTCCAGATTCACCCCGCCTTGAATGGGTACTAGTTTGAGTCCAAGGAAGTAAACGCCACCGGTATATTGATGACTACATCACATACCGAGTGCCACCTGGTCTATAAAATATATGTCTAGCCCTTTATGCGCAATACACCTTAAGGAAGGGGTTCTCAACCTTCCTAATGCGCCAACCCTTTAATACAATTCCGCAACCATACCCTTATTTTGGTTGCTTCTTCATAAGTTCAGTAAATATGTTTTATTCTGAAGGTCTTTGGCCACCCTTGTGAAAAGGTCCTTCGACCCACAAAAAGGTCACGACCCACAGGTTGAAGGCGTGGAAATGGCTCTTGGATGTTGGGGGCTAGCTACATACTTGCTCTTGGATGTTGGGAGCTAGCTACATACTTGCTCTTGGATGTTGGGAGCTAGCTACATACTTGCTCTTGGATGTTGGGAGCTAGCTACATGCTTGCTCTTGGATGTTGGGGGCTAGCTACATACTTGCTCTTGGATGTTGGGGGCTAGCTACATACTTGCTCTTGGATGTTGGGGGCTAGCTACATACTTGCTCTTGGATGTTGGGGGCTAGCTACACACTTGCTCTTGGATGTTGGGAGCTAGCTATATACTTGCTCTTGGGTGTTGGGGGCTAGCTACATACTTGCTCTTGGATGTTGGGAGCTAGCTACATACTTGCTCTTGGATGTTGGGAGCTAGCTACATACTGGCTCTTGGATGTTGGGGCTAGCTACATACTTGCTCTTGGATGTTGGGGGCTAGCTACATACTTGCTCTTGGATGTTGGGGGCTAGCTACATACTTGCTCTTGGATGTTGGGAGCTAGCTACATACTTGCTCTTGGATGTTGGGAGCTAGCTACATACTTGCTCTTGGATGTTGGGAGCTAGCTACATACTTGCTCTTGGATGTTGGGAGCTAGCTACATACTTGCTCTTGGATGTTGGGAGCTAGCTACAAACTTGCTCTTGGATGTTGGGAGCTAGCTACATACTGGCTCTTGGATGTTGGGGCTAGCTACATACTTGCTCTTGGATGTTGGGAGCTAGCTACATACTTGCTCTTGGATGTTGGGAGCTAGCTACATACTTGCTCTTGGATGTTGGGAGCTAGCTACACACTTGCTCTTGGATGTTGGGAGCTAGCTACATACTTGCTCTTGGATGTTGGGAGCTAGCTACATACTTGCTCTTGGATGTTGGGAGCTAGCTACATACTTGCTCTTGGATGTTGGGAGCTAGCTACATACTTGCTCTTGGATGTTGGGAGCTAGCTACATACTTGCTCTTGGATGTTGGGAGCTAGCTACATACTGGCTCTTGGATGTTGGGGCTAGCTACATACTTGCTCTTGGATGTTGGGAGCTAGCTACATACTTGCTCTTGGATGTTGGGAGCTAGCTACATACTTGCTCTTGGATGTTGGGAGCTAGCTACATACTGGCTCTTGGATGTTGGGAGCTAGCTACATACTTGCTCTTGGATGTTGGGAGCTAGCTACATACTTGCTCTTGGATGTTGGGGCTAGCTACATACTTGCTCTTGGATGTTGGGAGCTAGCTACATACTTGCTCTTGGATGTTGGGGCTAGCTACATACTTGCTCTTGGATGATCCGGTCGAAAATGTCACTTACCGGCAAATTTTCTGACTGTCGCTTAAAATATTTCCAGACATTAGGATTGACTCTATGTAGATCTCATGAAATATATTTACCGTCTAACACAAATATATTCATCGTCATTCTGGTTTTTTTAATAATTTTTTTTAAAAAACAAAATTTCTCTCCTGTAGCATGTCTGAAAGTCTCCCTATCGCTGGCTAGTTTTCCAACCCTGTGTGCTTTCATACCCAATGTGTCTTCTATGTTTTGTAGCCATCTAGCAGAAGGTTGACCTCTGCCTCGTTTTCTTAACCCTCCATCGCTCTTTTTTCTAGGTCACCATGAGTTTATCACGGCCACAATTATCTCAGCTTTCGAGATAGGATGCTGTTTATGAGCCGGTTCTCCTCGATGACAGGCTCCATACGTTCCATGGAAAAATCTGCACATAATGTTCTTTACCGTGTGTATCTTTACTTTTGCTTTGTCTATTTGACATTAAAAAATTTTGAAACCTGCTGTTATCAAGGAACCCACATAGGTTAACACGACTTGCTTCAGACCAACTAAATTATCTTTTATGTTTTTTTTTTTTTTATGAGACATATTCATAGTAATGGTAAAGGTAAAGTCGGGAGATGTGAACTAGCTTCCTTGCACACGGTTATAAACCATAAGTGCTCTGCCACCAGTACGGACGGCTGATAACAAACTGTCCGCCTGTGTCGCCGTCCGCACGCATCTCCTTAGCTACAGCGACGACGTTCCTCCATTTACCCCAGAGTGTTAAAACTCTGGTACCCATTACATAGAGGCTGGGTGAACCCCGGAAACTGCCCTGTTTCGAACACCAGCCGTGGGCTGCAGCGAGTCGCAGGTGAATTTGAAAGCGAATCTCCTATCGACTGCACTAACGTGGCCCCTATTCATTGTATTTATCAGTAAAGTATGCCTGGTCGCTTTCCAGACTTAGAAAATTTACAAATAAGAATAACGGAAATTAACTAGGTTAAAAATGTGGTCTGTTAGCAACAATAAAACTGAATATTCCTGAATTCGGTCAAATGTTTCCAATGTGTGCGATTTCCTTTGTTGCCAATGAGTTACACGCTTTCCTTTATCTTAAAGTGATTACAATGTATCATGGAGTATTCAAGATTTCTTCGCGCATGTCACTCTATCCATTCACACCTTGCTTTATGTCTACTACTTGTTGATTTCTTGACATTCTTTCTGTGGGCGAAGACGAGTAGGACGGAGTGAAGAGGAAATGAGTTCAAATGTTGAATTGGATTCTGTGAAAGTGGTCGCACTAGTTGACCTCGAGCAATTCAACGTCTTTGCCAGGCCATGATGGATAGCCTCAGACATTTTCAGAGTAGTGCTGGCAAAGTTCTGCGTTTATTTCTTCCCATTTTCAACCCCCCGGATTTTGTATCCTGGTCTTTGAAATTTCATCTTTTTTTGTGTGTTTAAATGTAACATTGGTGGGTTAAGTAATTTTTTTTTTAATGTTCGCTGAATGGCTTATAGATTGCTTGGGTGGTTAGTTTCTTCTGTTATGAGAGTTCCTACTGCCCAGTCATGTTATGGATATTTGTGAAAAGGGTCTGTTATAGTCTTACGCTGTTGATCTCCGTACTGGTCACGGGGCCTCATTATAGGGAAATGCAAGATTGGTCGCGAGATTGGCCCCAAGATTGGCCCCAAGATTGGTCCCGAGATTGGTCCCGAGATTGGTCTTGACTACGTTGGTAGTTTGGGCGATTGATTTCTTGATCTTTATGTTGTTTGGTTTGCTTAGTTCAGAGATTTCTTGACTACGTTGGTTGGTAGCTTAGTTGATCGATTTCTTGATGTTTATGTTAGTTGGTAGCTTAGTTGATCGATTTCTTGACTACGTTGGTTGGTAGCTTAGTTGATCGATTTCTTGATCTTTATGTTGGTTGGTAGCTTAGCTGATCGATTTCTTGATGTTTATGTTAGTTGG
>CAJHNH020000672.1:22500-92500 GCA_905116865.2 Candidula unifasciata
TATGTCATCCTTCACGCGGGTGACCGGTGTTCGATTCCCCGCTGGGTGATAATTGTTCTTTTTCCCTTAAAAGGGTGGTTTACAGCTAGGCTGCGATATCTGCGCCTTTCGCTCAAAGACATCCGATTTCAGTTAAGTACTAATTAGCCTCCCAGCGACGCTTCTCGGTCAAAACTATTCGGGGATGACAGAAACTGTTAACTAAGACGGCTTACAGTCCAGCTTAGTTTGCTTGGACACGGATGCCAAGGTCAGTTAAAAATCGTTCCCTCGGAGAGGGAGAGATGACGGGTGCGGGGTATTTTAAGTGATGAAGTTTTTTTCCCCTATGTCCGGGGCAAAATCAAACTAAATAGGCTGTGGCGACAGCATGCGGCGCTAACTCCTCTTTTCTACACTGACCTACACAGACTGTAGTGACAGTTTTTGTTGTTGTTGTGATGGTGATGGTGGTTGTGGTTGCAGTAGTACTGGTACTGGATGGGTGATGTGGTAGCTGTTACACTGGCTACATTTACTTCTCTGTACAAGTTAATGCTACCTATTTAAGTCTGGGTGGACACGGATGCAAAGAGCAATTTAGTTACAATATTTCGTTACACGGTGACTTTCCCATCCTTTGGAGAAGATGATATGATTGGGGGAAAAGGGGGTGGGGGGTTATGCCAGACACAGTTCTCTGAGAGAGGGTTAAAAATATTATTTTAATGTTCTTATTTCTCAACTATTTCTATTTAAATAATTTTGCCAGGTTATGATTTTTCAGTCGGAGAGGGAGGTACAGCTAGTTCAACATAAGCAAACAGTACAGGTAAATGAGCCCTTCCCAGGCCTGCTGGCTTATTAGGCATATATGGCTAGACCTATATTTTATAGACCAATCAGAACTTGGTGGGCGATATGGTCAATATCACGCCGGCCACCTTTACTTCCCAGGACTGCACCTGGTACCCATTCAAGGCTGGATCGACCTGGGAGAAAG
Source organism: Candidula unifasciata (assembly GCA_905116865.2). Lineage (NCBI taxonomy): Eukaryota > Metazoa > Mollusca > Gastropoda > Stylommatophora > Geomitridae > Candidula > Candidula unifasciata. The sequence goes on from CAJHNH020000672.1 coordinate 23,483, forward strand.
CCTGGTTATGTCAAGACACGAACCCAGATCTTCTGACCCGCAAGCAAGCAGCTAGCCGCGACAACATGGCGACTCTCCCACTATGCAACATAATCTCCATTAACTTGTATTTCTTTATGTCAATGCGACCCACATGCTGGTTTCCTAACCCGTTCAGATTTTGTCTTCATACGTCAGTATTCCACTAGGTTGTGCAAAGCCAGCCAGTCTGTCCCTCAGTTCATTTCCCAATACATCATCATATCCCTGGGAAAATATCCAGACAATACTCCTCATCTCCTCTAGATGTGATATAAACGCCTTGCCTTTATTTTTTTTTTTATTTTTTTTTTATTTTTCTTCTTTTTCTTCTGTCCTAAACTCTTGTTGTTGTTGTTTGTTTTTAATTCTTCCCTATGGTTTTTTTCCCCTTAATCTACAACCTGCAATTTGGAATACATCCCTATTTAGCTTGATAAGTGTTTTCTCCCCCCCCCCCCCCCTCTCCCCCACTAACCCTATGTCCACTCCATCGTTTTCATTTCAAACAAATTCTCTTTTCCGTGCGACTTTAAAAAAAAAATTATCTCTGTTTCATTTCCCTGTGTAAGTCATTTGTTCTACCACTATAAGTTTTTCTCAGCGTGTATATTTATTATTCACCACCAACGTTTTTTCTCTGCCTCTTGATTTACTTGAAAGTTCTTTAAATTCTCTTCCGAAGCTCCATATAAGTACTTCTGTCATACCTCTTTATTTGCACAACACTATCCATTGACCGTTTACAGTTCTTCAGTAGTTGTTTCTGTAGTGCCCTGTTTACATCCCTGTTTACAGACAAAGCTTTGACATTGACTGATTCCACAGCAATGTTTTCAGTCCGTAGTAATTTGTATTCTTGTCAGACATGACAGCAGAAGATATAAGATGTACTTAAAGAAGTGACAGCTACAAATACATTCGAGAACAGTCATCAGAAACAGGTGATGACTGCTTTAGAGCCTTGTTGATTTCTTCATTAATACACATGTTGTTCGAAATGTGCGCATTTTGTGTATGTGTGTGTTGCCGAAGCAAACCCCAAAAAGCAACAAAAACTTGGTTTCGTTTGCGACATTCTGTAAAAAAAAAATGTAACTCTTATGTTCAAACACTAGATATAATAACTCACCCTACTTTTCTCACTGAGCCACACAGGAGCAGCACGCTAAAACGTCTCGGAAAGGGGACTGAGGTATAATTGTCTAGAGGGCTGTGCTGAAAGAGTTTAAGTTTGTATAATGTTGTACATGGTATACAAACGTAATAGTGTATTTAAATAAACCCTTTAAGTAAGTACACTGCCCTTTACCGCGCTTTTAATTGTATAGGGCACATGGGGCTAGACCTATAAAATAAACCCTAGGAAATGTATAAACACATTTTTTTTAAAAACGCCCATACATGGTAAATGGGAGCCACTTAACCTGCTGGCAAACATTCTAGGGGGTAAGAGTTCGCCCGGCCCCCTCCCGGTAAGAATAAACTCTGAGGGCCCCCATGACACACGGGCGAACCAGGGGATCTGGCCAACCTTAAATGGGAAAGGCGAGACTGATATACAATCAGACAGTTACTGGTTCCATCGGAATTGGAACTATTCGCTTGCTGCTGAAGATGGGGATGGAGCGCTTATGGGAGTGTCCCTAGTGCCATCATGTCAGTTCTCAATTTAACATTCAATATCCTCCATAGAATATTTGACTAACTTACTTTAAACGTTTGGTCACAACATACTTAAGAAATCTGGATTCCCCAATTGGTCACTATAACTGCGTATATTGACATTTTGAAAGTAGAACATTCATCATTTATGATTATTTCATCACTTTGGAAACTAACTGGTGCTAAAAAAAAAGTCAAATTCATTTCTATTGGATTATACTTGCATGTAAGTAAGATCCCCCAAAAGCTTCGTTCAGCGCATGTACACCTTAAATGCAGTGATCTTTACAGGATCTTTGATTCATTTGATTACTTAGCTTATATATATATATATATATATATATATATATATATATATATATATATATATATATATATATATATATATATATATATATATATATATATAAGCGGGAAGAAGGTAAAAATAGAAACATAGAAGTACGCGAGATGAGTAAACAGATAATTTGGTTAGGAAAATACGATTTTTTTTCACTGAACAGCATAAGCAGGAAAAGTAAAAGGGTTTTTCTGTGCAGGGGCCATGAGAAATGATCACCAAAGCCCTGACAGCGGATATGGTGATTAGATGTATTACATATTTACAACAACTGACTACAACTACGTATTACGACATAGGCAAGGCCTAGTCAGACCACGTGCACGAACTACAAGTTATATCTTGAATCAAGCAAATGAATATAACCATCACATTCAACATCTGTTTATTTTCCTGAACAAAAAAAACAAAACAAAAAACTCAAACGGCTCACAGATAACAATACACTACCAACCAACCCCGTCTTAAGCATCCCAGCTAACAAAGGTGAAAGTTCGCCTCTAGCGACTTAAACCCAAATAAAATCCCTGAACGATAAAACTGATAATCTAGGTCTACACAGCTTAAAAGCTGGAAAATATTTGAATCTAAGATCAAAACTAACCATAGAAAATACTACGGCTGTAATCAACAAGCCGAACTCTCTACCTCGGCCCGGTCAATCGCACCTGTGCCGCGATGAGACAACACGCGGTCAACATCAGTAACTACTCTCTCTCTCTCCCTCTCTCTCCCTCTCTCTCTCTCTCACACACACACACATACACACACACAGATGTTTGTAATTGTATATATATTGTGGTTTGTTATTTTTACATCGTAATAATGTTTCCAATAATTCTTTGTAGATTGCCTTAAAAACATAATCTATATTTAATTAGGGACAAATAGTAACCAAATTTCAACAAATCAGCCACAGCGAAGTCAGGTATGGCAAAATTTAGGAACGTCATTTCATAGCTTTGTGTTAGTCCCATACTTGTGTGCTCAGCCACTTGCATATTTGCTCCCAGACCGTATTATGCTATCCATTTATAAGTCTAGGTTCACCCTCAAGCCGTGGTTAGTAGTAACGTTAAATATGAGGGTTAAAGTTTATGATTGACTCTTGCAGAATATTCATTTAGTTAAAGTTTTATTTTTAGGCAGAAAACTACAGATGTTGTCCAATTAATCAGGTTCTTGAGGTAAATGTTGACTTCAAAATTGTAACTACATTTGTGCGCTTATTTAACTTGAAGGTTTAATTAAGTAATCATACAGCTTTGAATTTCCATGTCTCTTAAGTTTATTTATTATTATGTTTTCACTAACTAGATATGTCCACAGGGCAAGTCAAATTTAATGGTTAGTTTTTCTTTTAATTTACGAGTTACTTACAGCGTTCGGATTTACAGGATTTTGTGGGATAAGATATAAAGATCACTATTGTTTTTCTTTTCATGAATTCTGCGGGGTTGTCTTATAAAACGTACTTTTTGATGATATTTTAAAGTATTATACAGAGCCGGTATTACAATTAGTTTACAAATATCTTCTCTGAATTGTGTGGGCTGACTTTACACACAGACACACACACACACACACACACACACACATATATATATATATATATATATATATATATATATATATATATATATATATATGTATATATATTCCTAGTTCATCCATGTTCATTCCTAGTTCATCAAGTGCTGCGTGCCTATCAGTTTTCCAGATGTGTCTTATTGTATGACATTTTCTCGAAAACATGTTGAGGTTAACGTAACAAAACGTACAATTGTTTTTAAAGAATTGTATCTGTTTATAAAACATATTATTCCTTTTTCTTGTGTCATGATTTCTGCGGTGATGACGCTACCAACAGATACTTTCAACGATATTTTTTTTTTTCCTAAGAAATGTGTAAAAATAAAAATGGCTTTAGAAAGTTTAATGTTTCGTATATTTGCCAGCATTATGTCACTCCGTGCTTCTAGGAAACGTCAGTAGAAACATTTCAGTCAACATAGAACTGGCCTGACTAAGGGCGTCGCAACCTGGAAGCTCAAACAAACTGAGCTTCCATCCCACTCATCTTAGACAATGTGAAATGAGGCCAATATTTTCTTTGTGTCCGCGCCTCCAATTGAGAAGAAAATGACCCTTGTTGTTCAAATGTGTCTCATAAATTTTCATACATAGGAAAATACATTTCGATGCGTTTCCTCCAACACTAAAGCGTAGGGTTGTGATGGCGAATCCCGTCCCAATATAGGACGCATATTTTTGGGTTATTTCAAAGCCCCACTTCCGCTGTCGCGGGGGCCCTAACATAACCTAACGGTTGAACTGGGTTTCTGGGACTTGCGCATAGTCGAGAAAGGGGAAGGGGTTCTCATCCGACTGGTGGCACTTTGTGTCACCAGGTGTTATCCGCTTGTTGTGCTGTTCTGTTGTTGTTATATATCAGTCACTGCGCTAAATAGTACGTAGAAGCACTGTTAGAGTTTGCTTGTAATGGCGTTGATGATATGGGCTATTCTCCGAATAACGGTCCTAAATTATCGAGGCGTAAAATATACCCTAACAGGGCTTCAGTCACATAACAATTGGGCACTTCTGGGGACTATAACGCCACCGCCGAATTGCGAACTTCCGGCAACTTCCGCCACCGCCGAGAGGTATCCCACACGCGTGGATTGGGGCTAAACTAGATGGCTAATACTCAGGAGCAAATAAAATGAAGGAAGCTGCAGGAGATGCGATAGCTGCTGCTCGTGAGTCCCAGCCATCTAGTTTAGCCCCAGTCCACGCCGCGTCAGCGGCGTGTGCGATACTCTCGGCGTGGGCGATACCCTCGGCGTGGGCGATACCCTCGGCGTGGGCGATACCCTCGGCGGTGGCGGAAATCGTCGAAAACGCACAATTTAAGACGACGAAAGTGCGCAATTGACACGTGACCGAGGCCCTGTTAGGGTATATTTTCCGTCTCGATAATTAAGGACCGTTATTCGGAGGATAGCCGTGACATGCTTTTTTTTTTCCAATGTAAGGAAGCTTATGGAGCTCCCATTTCACTGTATGAACATGGCGCAGTTGTTTAGAAATCTCTTCACTTTATATTACCTTACTGCCAATCGCATTTTCCTTTGCACCGTACAATTGCGTCTAAATGCCATCATCGTTTCAGACATAGTAAGCCTAAGGTGCTCTGCCATAGAAATTGATTCTACAACAGGCTCTACAGGATAAAGAACAATATTTGAAAAACTAATAGTCAAGGCAATCACGAATATCAACATCGTCTGATCACCTTTAGGATTCGAGTCCAACACCTTTTCTTGTCATGATAAAAGGTTTTCATGAAGATGTTATCGTAAGCTTATTCAAACTTGACTTTTGCATTTGTTTTTCAAGTGATCACATGTTCCATTCATTGTCTTATGGTAATATCTCTGATCATTTTATATGCTTCATTCTGATGTTTGTAACAAAATTTCTTCGCTTTGTAACAAAATGTCTTGGCGTTGTAACAAAATTACTTCGCGTTGTAACAAAACGTCTTTCGTTGTAACAAAATGTCTTTCGTTGTAACAAAATGTCTTCGCGTTATAACAAAACGTCTTTCGTTGTAAAAAAATGTCTTTCGTTGTAACAAAATGTCTTCGCGTTGTAACAAAATGTCTTTCGTTGTAACAAGATGTCTTCACGTTGTAACAAAATGTCCTCAGGTTATAACAAAATGTCTTCTCGTTCTGGACTCCGTTAAAACATCCAGACTGCACATTCTCTATTTATTAGGCATTCGTTTAGAAAGCCATTCTGTGAGGCCTCAAGGCATTTTGTTTTGGCTTGTTGACTCAGAGTCGTGGGTTCATAACTAAAGAGGCAGATAAAGGACAATTTTTACACGTTTGTCGCATAGGACTTATTATGCCAGACCTATGGTTGTATAAGCCAATCAGTACTCTCAAATCATCGCCTGTTACCCATTTTAAACTCGTAATTTCTTAAATTTAAGGTCATTTTATTTAAAATCCGTCTTGGCTTGAATTAGGCCAAGAGATCCATAATTTCTACTAGTCAGCTTCTTCGCTTCATTTCGTCGGGTGCCAGATTTCGAAGGGAATTTTCCTGGACAATCCTATACTCTTGAAGTATCCTGGCATCTCTTCGTTTTCTGGTTTCAGTAAAAATACAACATGCCAAAAAAGTGTCTTGGCTTTGCTCAACCGGTTCGACTTGTTGTGTGCTACTCAAATGTGTACAACTTTCTTTTCTCCCAGATGAAAGGGAGCAACAGTCTTTTGTGTGAACCACCTTTCAGTGGATAGGGTTGGATACAGCATTACTGACAGGTCAAGGACATTAATGTTGAAGGCCAAGTTACGAAGAAAGAACAATTCTTCCACACATGGCAGAGTTAGGGCGACCAACGAACAAAAGTAACACAACGTGGAAATGATGACGCAGTAAACGAGAAGAGAACAACTGCAAAAACAAGCAAAACGCCTAACACATGGATTATAGGAGTTGTAGTGTTTTAGGGTTGGTGTTATATAAACCGCGACTAAAACTAAACCTGTCTCTAACTCTCCTAGTCTATAAGACTGAGGAAAGGGAGGGGTCATTACGAAATCTGGGATACGACGAGATGTGGTGGAAAAGTTGAATAGTGCCCCCATATTTTTAGGAACCTCGATGGATAGTGTCTTCAACAACACGACAGCCTCCTTTCTTTTCCACTAAATTCTATAACACTGACGGAAGGCTGGGAAGGTCCGGAGCAACGAGTAGATGCAATATCATTAAGAGAGAAATGATGTTTTGAACAGCAGACCAACATGTTCGCACACGGATAGTAACCCATAAGTGCTCTGTTTTTCTTCTAACTCAAGAAGAAGCTCAGCACAGTGCACAGGATCTGTAGCACCGGCGAGGATCCTGAAATACTTTGGGTAGATTTTTAACTCCAAATTTTGCCCCGGTAGCACCGTTAGGCTATTCTTTTTCGATTTCCAACTGCTCTGCTAAGGGATTTTTTACGTACGCAACAATGCACACGGGCGTCCGATCTCACTACCCAGAAACCAAGGGAAATTACTTGAAGTCCAGGTCCACGTGAAAAATCTCCAGCTCTTACTGCGGATTGAACCCGGAACCTCTAGCCTGGAGGCAGACACCATGCCTCGAGACCTAGCAGCCACCAGCCCCCCCCCCCCCCCCCCCACTAATCAATAAGAGAAGACACAAGTGATGGACAACCGGTGAAATCGTTCACACACGAAATGGGGAATTTGAAAGAAGAAAAAAAGTGCTGAGAACTTCTGATTCCAGCGACACTTTGTGGGCAGCCTGGTAATACCCGGGCATCATTGGCACGGGGCTTCTCACCGCAGCTTAGACGGGGATTGCTGATTAGGCTGGCTCCCTGGATCAGCGTCTTTGATGATAAATGACAGTTTCGTGTCCCCCCGGGAGTGCATGATAGAGAGCACGGCTTTCCATGTTTGAAGAGATAAGGCGGTTTGTTCTAAAAAGAGCGTATTTATTTCCTGTGTGTTCAATTTATGTTTTAAACTTTTTTTTTTATTTTTCACCTAGTTTTTTTTCCCTTATGTTTCCGCTCTCTAGTTACGTCATTCCCCCCCCCCCAATTATATGAGTCGTACCCATGTGGGGTGCAGTTTTTAGTTATTTTGAAACCCCACTCTCGCTTTTGCCGGAAGCCCTAAATATAGCTGGGCCTTAAATATGGCCTAACGGCTGAAAGGGGTTTCCATGACCTCTCCACGGGTGATCCTAATCCGCATGGTGGCACTTTGTGTCACCACGTGTTTATCGCTTGTTTGATGTCCTTGTGGGGTACAACTTACCTACTTACCTTACCTTTCTTTTCCATTTGTGTGTGTTTTTTTTATCCCTTTGCTCTAACAATTCTTCAATGCGAGTTTTCGCAACCTGACGACGTAATTTCTTACCATTCATTCACTTTCTAAGTGGCATAATTTATTCCATTCGTGTTTGTAGTGTTTTGATGATGTCATTTCTTCCATTCTTGTTTTCATCTTCACATTTACATAATTATTTACTTTCATGTTTTTCAGTTTTGTTTTTTGTTTTTGGTGAAACTGTTTCTTCAAGTAACATTTTCGCTACGTTTGCGCCCATATTTCTTCCATTCATTTTCTTTCTTTCTTAGCGATATGATTTCTTCCGTTAATATGTTTCCTTCCTTTCGACATTATTTCCTCTATGTAAGTCCCTTTCTTAGCGATATTGTTTCTTCCATTAATGTTTTACATTTCCTAGTGACACCATCTATTCCATTTATTTTACAACTTTCATAGTGATATTATTTCTCTCTTTATATATAGGTTTTCCTTGCCTGGCGATATAATGTCTTCCATGTAATTTGTCACCCTAGTTGATGTTTGTTTTGAGTGTTTCCTCCATACACTATGTTCATTCCATTTTCCTTTATGGTTCCCTGTCCTGGCCATCTGGCATCATGAGAGCTAATGGACTTACATGGTTGGGGCATATTGAGAGAATGTCAGATGACAGAGAAGTGAAAACTGTATACACCGGGGAGATAAGTGGTCGTAGACAACGAGGCAGACCAAGAAGATGATGAAGAGATAATGTCCAGACAGACCTACAAACACTTGGTGTCACCAACTGGAAAGAGAAGACCAACAAGAGAGATGAGTGGTAAGTAAAGTAAAGTTCCCTTTTCACGCCTTTCGGCGCATCGGGCATATGGGCAGAGCGTCCCATATTTTTACAGACCATCAGCACTCTGTGGGTAATGTGGTCAGCATTACGCCGGCTGTCTTTACTTTCCCAGGACACACCATCCTGGTACCCATTTTAGGCTGGGTCGACCTGCGACGTTCCATACCACGATAAAAATCCACGCAGCCTGCAGTGGGTTTCGATCGCGGTATGCTGGCTTACGAGTCGGACTCGCAACGCCTTAGCCACGGATGCCGCGATCTGCAGCAATGAACCTCGAGAGCTCTGAATGTGAAGAAGAAGTTGTCACCAAGTTTATGAAATCCGATTTACAGCATTATTGTTTTCACTTTGTAAGCGACATCATTTCTATAAACTATTTTGTCAACTTAAAAATAACAAAAGGTCTCTTTATTTATGATAGAAACATGAAAAGTGAAATCAAACCGAGGAACCTGGGTATCACTTTCGATAAAAACCTGTCCTTCATGGATCATGTGGAGGCAGTTGCGGTGAAATGTCAAAATAAGCTCTCAATGCACTCAAGAGTATAGCAGCTATGGAAATGGAATAAAGAATGTTGTTCACAATATTCCAGCACACCGTACTCTCGGTGACCGACATGGATACAGAATGCTCACCGTATCAGAGTGTGATCATCATCATGTAGCAGGTCCTTTGCAGAACGTCGCTCTCCTCACGGTCTGCCTGAAAGAAATTTGGTCGCTCGCCTGCTCTCCTGCATCATGTGCTTTCATACTCAAGGAGTCACTTATATTCTGTGCCCATCTTCGTATTGGCTCCCACCCCCCCCCCCACCCCCCTCAACCCCCACTTCCTGGTACCATGCCTTCTGCTATCATTTGTTTCCCAATCCGTTGTGGCGCTTGATATAACCACAATATTTCAGCTTCCTAGACAGGATGCTGTTTATTACCCAATCTTCCTTGCTATCCTGTGCCCATCTTTGTGTTGGTCGGCCCCTGCCCCTCCTTCCTGGTGCCACGCCTTCTGCTATAATTTGTCATCGACTGAAAATAAGAAGATCTTGGATGGAGCAAGCTGATAAGCACAATTAGACATGTGTGCAGGCTTGATAATATTTGGCGAGGAGTGGGTCAAAGCGTTCAAGCATAGTTGTGTAGGGTTCTAATCACGTTAGGTCGTGTGTGTGGGGACTAGCTAGCAAGCGCTACAGAATCAGAAGTTCAACAAATGATTCATACAAATTTCAGAAGTACGCGTGGGTTCATTGCAAAAGCGAATCGATGTCGATTAATGGAAGAAAGCCTGGCATGTGATATGTCATTATCTTTTTTCAGAATGGATGTGGAAGTGGTCGCTTCAGATTCAGCTGCACACACATGTCGTGACTGTAACTGATTCACAGAGCATGTTCAGAAAGTTGGAGACAGGTATGCTCCGTGCAAAGCGGCAAATAGAGGTATTTAGCGTCATTTCGATATGTTCTCCACGTGCCGGTGTGGTCAGAAATTAACAGGTAGAAAGATTGGCTTGTTTTGCGCCACTGATGGTAAATTGATGAATGACTAGCTGGATTATGTTAGGGCGTTTTGAGAGCGAGTGAGGGGACACAAATAGATCACTACGGTGTGAAGTGAACTGTGCAGCGAGAGGTGACCGGGGTATCTGGCCAACGCTCAACACTCAAGGGAAAGGAGAGACGAACATATAATCATACCGTTACTGGTGCTATCAGAATTGAAAGACGGGGACTGAGTTCTTAAGGGAATGTCACAAGGGCTTTGGTATCAGTTCTTACCCGATAATTCATGACTCATGTTTTCAATTTCTTGGTCAGATCATTTCTCTCTGTCATGACGTCATAACGCAAAGCGATCATTTGTACCTTTCGTATTTTTACTTTCCTTGCAACACAGTTTCTTTCATTTCTGCATCGACTTTATCACTTATAACAGGTTATTCATTCATGTTTGCCAGTGAATCAAAACGCTGTATTCTTCTTCTTCTTCTTCTTCTTCTTCTTCTTCTTCTTCTTCTTCTTCTTCTTCTTCTTCTTCTTCTTCTTCTTCTTCTTCTTCTTCTTCTTCTTCTTCTTCTTCTTCTTCTTCTTCTTCTTCTTCTTCTTCTTCTTCTTCTTCTTCACTTCCTCTTTTACCGCTGTGGGTGTCGAGGGAGATATAAGGTTCTGTTTCTAGCTCTTCTGGCCGCCTCGACCATAGGCACATCGTGCTGTTGTAGAGTTTCTCTGATGTTATCCTTCCATCTTGTTCTTGGTCTACCTCGTGCTTTACGTTCTTCTTCTCTTTCCATGTATGCTTTGTATGGTATGGTGTCACAAGGCATTCTCTCTAAGTGGGCAAACCATTTCACTTGCTGTCTTCGTATGTAATCCAGAATTGGTTCTGTGCCGACCTTTTCTCTTATGATCTCATTCCTGATCTTATCTCTTATGGTCACTCCAACAGCCCTTCTCAGACATCTCATTTCCGTGGTTACTAATTTTCTTTTATGGTTTGTTGTGAGTGACCATGTCTGGCACTGGTAGCACAGAGTTGGAATAATTATGCTTTGAATAAGATGTCTCTTTGTGCTAATTGGGATTGTCTTATGCTGTAAGAGGCGGGCTAGCTGTCCCAATACTTGGTTTGCTTTACTGCATTTAATGTCAATTTCTTTATGTAATTTCCCATCTTCCGTAAATGTAGTTCTGATCAGTCCGTTTATATCTCATTGTGTTTTCTGTAGCGATAATAAATCCATTGCCGGCTTGCTAGGCCTGTCGCAACTTCACCAGAGCCCCGTTGGCCAGGACGTTTCGGGGTGACCCAGGGTGGACTTCATGGCTGTATGAAGCTACGAAACTGGTGCTGGTTGAGTGACACATTAAGAAAACCATTTTGCCCATACTGAAATCCTGAAAGCCATTGAAAAGCGCAGTGTGGGTTACTACTGACTCGTAGAGTTAGAAATAAAGGACGTTATATTTTTTTTTTGGGGGGGGGGGGGGGGGGGGGGGGGACAACTGTTCTAGACGCCCTGGTGAATGTTGGTGAAAGATCTTTTCTTATGCTATAGATGATAAATAAGAAGGTGAAAAAAAAAGGGGGGGGGGTAAGAGACGAGGAAGAAGAGGAGGAAGAACAACAGCAAAACCAGTGACAAAAGCAGTCGTAACGACAACGACAACAACAAATGCAGCATCAACAACAGCAACAACAGTACGAAAAGCAACAATAGCCACAACACAAACAACAGCGGATCAGCAAAAACAACAACAATACAAACAGCAACTGTGACAACAATAAGCGAAAAAGGAAAAGGAAGAAGAAAAAACCCAAATCATTTCTTCCATTCATGAGATTCCATTCATGAGATTCCATTTATGAGAGTGATTCCATTCATGAGATTCCATTCATGAGATTCCATTCATGCGATTGCATTCATGAGATTGCATTTAGGAGATTCCATTCAGGAGATTCCATTCATGAGATTCCATTCATCAGATTCCATTCATGGGATTCCATTCATGAGATTCCATTCATGAGATTCCATTCATGAAATTCCATTCATTCCGTTCATGTGATTCCATTCATGAGATTCCATTCATGGGATTCCATTCATGAGATTCCATTCATGGGATTCCATTAATGAGATTCCATTCATCAGATTCCATTCATGGGATTCCATTCATGAGATTCCATTCATCAGATTCCATTCATGAAATTCCATTCATTCCGTTCATGTGATTCCATTCATGAGATTCCATTCATGGGATTCCATTCATGAGATTCCATTCATGAGATTCCATTCATGGGATTCCATTTATGAGATTCCATTCATGAGACGCTAGTGTCGTCGAATAATATGTTCACCTCCATACCGTCATTTTTCAATAATATTCCCATCTTATTCACCATACCAACTGTTTCCTTGTTGTCATCTCATAGAAACCTCATTTCTCTTTACTTTACTCATCCGGAGGCCTTTACTGTAGCAAACTAATTATATGAAGTGTCTCACCATCTGTGTATGGCTCACTAAATACACCAAACACTTACTTGAGATCTCTCCAGGCTACAGGCAGCCGCAAATTTACATTTAAAATGTCAAGAATATTGACTGTCTGGGACAGAATGATATATATATATATAAATAGCAGCACAGAATGAGATAATGCGATGTATACAATTATTTTTAGTGGCGCAGATTGGTCCGTCGGATATGGCAATTAGAAAGTCGAATTGAGGCCCTAAAGGTAGTGTATGTAAATGTAAAGTAAATGCGCTACACACCTGGCCCAGGATAGAAAACTGCGACTCCCCACTACGCTGTGAGGCAATTGTGGACAAGACAAGACAAGACAAGACAAGACAAGACAAGACAAGACAAGACAGTGTGCCGATTGGAACGTAGGTAAATAGTTCTACCGCACCAGGACATCACACAAGCGATAAACACCCGGTGACACAAAGTGCCACCATGCGGATGAGGATGACCCGTGGATCACTCTAGAAACCCCTTTCAGCCGTTAGGCCATATCTATGGCTAGGCTACATTTATGGCCCGGCTATATTCAGGTTCGAAATTCCGGGGTGCCGGGTTCGATCCCAGCTGCGGGCCATGCGCCTTGCGTTGGTTTCGACAGTGGTTTTAAGAAAGCCGACCGTCCAGAAGCAATAGCAAACTACTCGACATAAATTTGCCTAAAAAAACCATACCGTTGGTTCTGCAACGCCCTGTAAAGGATACGCAACCAACTTTATATTCAGGGCCCCGGCAGAAGCCAGGGTGGGGCTTCAAATATAAAAAATTTGCGTCCCACACGGGGAGAAATTTCTACCATAATGTAGTAAGTAAAAGGTAGCATTTCTTTGAAAACAATAATGAATGAAAGAGTTTTTAATGGCTGTAAACAAAAACGTGTCATTGGAAATATTTAATAAATTGGGAAAAGGGGAAATAGTATTATATATATAAATGTAGCACGCCTCTAGGCTTATTAGGCATATAGGGCTAGACCGTGATTTTATAGACCAATCGACACTCGGTGAGTGATATGGTCAATACCACACCTGCCATCGTTAATTCTCAAGACTGTACCTGGTAGCCATTTATGGCTACATCGACCTGGGAGCCAAGGTGATTTTAGAAAAAGGAAACAAATTCCGACTCCTTCAGAGCCTGTCACCTTACGATGCACAGGAGAACGTCTAGCCGCTACACTAAAGCAGAGGAATAACTAAAAGACAAAATTATCATATAAACATTCCTCAACATCCATGAATTAATTTGAGTTGAGTTAAGTTGAGTCGAGGATTGACATCATAGCACTCGGGGAATTCCCATGCCGCTCCCTCCTCATCTTCCGCAGCCCGCGCAGAGTTCCAGTACTGATGGTAAAAGTCACAATCTGGTTATATGTCCGTCTTGCCTCTTCCTCTGAGTGTAGTCAGCCGGCCAGACCCTCTGGTTACACCCAGGTGCCTCATTCTCTCCAGGCCATAATAATCTTCTTTCTATACTGATTCCGTTGCTTGTTCCAAAAGGGCCTTGACCACATCCATATGTTCCGTTTTATGTCACATGGCGACTAGCACTCTATTCTTCTACACCGGTATATTCTGTGCAAATATTTCAGTATCATGAACGGCATCCAATCCCTCACCTTTGAACTCTTTCATAAACTTTCATTAAAAAAAATACTTGGAAAAACTATTACTTACTTACTTAGTTTATCCTCTTTTAACCTGGGGTGTAGATGTTTGTTAGAGAGATCGGCAGACTTCTCTGTCGGCAGTTTTCTTTAAAGCTTTATTCCATTCCAGTATTGTGTGAGTCAGGGACTGTACAAGACCGGCTCCAGCTAACGGTGCGTGCTGCTGACGTCACTGGTTCGGGCTCACAATGCGTTAACGCAGCGGTTCTCAAACTGGGTGCCGAGGCACCCTCGGGTGCCGTGAGCGTGTGCCAGGGGTGCCGCGGCAATAATCAAGAAAAGTCGGCTACAAAGTGGGAAATTTGTAAAGAAGACATGTAGATACTTAAAAGGTAAAATGTAAGTTGTCTTCCCTCGCCACTGTGGACAATATATTTTTTTTTTCCTTGTTTGAGAACCACTGTGTTAACGAATTGTAGCCCAACCCAGTGACGTCAGCAGCACGGGCCGTCAGCTGGAACCGGTCATGGACTGTCGCTTGTTATCTTCCCAGATAACCCTAGGTCGTTCCAGTCGTCTTGTTCTTGCTTTTAGCCTTCCCCTGTCTGCCGTGGAGGCAGATGCTCACATTCTACCTCCATATCAAAACCATCCTAGCTGTGACTGATCTACTCAAGTTTTTAAGGTCGGGTTTTGAAAGAATGGGAAGTAAACATAAGCCCGGCAGCCTTACAAGCGAAAGCAGAGACGTGAAGAGACTTACACAAGTCTTGGAAAGTATACAAAAGCGAGAGACAGAGGTGTTCGAGAAACACTGTAGCAAACTGAGTTGTTGAGAAAACGCCTGATTGAAAGAACCTAGCTGTCATATGGTGGCTAGTGTTGTATGATGCACACAGACACACACAAGCACATACACACACGCACATACACACATACTCACAGACACACACATACACATAGGCACACACGCACACTCACGCATACACACAAACATTAACCTGCGAGGTTCGTGGAGACTGTCTTGCGACCTGAAAACCTCAAGCCCCCCCCCCCTACTCCCCCCTCCACCCCAAATCCTGACTGACTCTGCAAAGAGTGGTAAAATAGATACAGGCACGACAGACAGCTTTGAGTGACCATATACCTACAGCAGTCAGTCCATCGTAGAATAATGCACGTCATTAAATCTGCCATCAGCCAGCTTCCTCCCATCAAACACTCTACGGGACGACACGAGCTTGAAGCTAATAACTGCTTTTATTGGAATCATTAAACCAAACGGTCTGATTGCTCACGAAGGATAAATTCTATCTATTTTAGAATTAAAAAAACAAAAAAAAAATTACCACACGCATCCTGCTGTTGGCAGCCCAAGTTGCCAACAGACTCCGGTTATATTTATGGACTGTTTTATGGTCTGCCCCACTTCTGTGGTTAAAATTATGGTATGTGCACCAGCTCTCTGGCTTTATGTCCTTTATCCTGATAGACCGGACCTTCCTGACTTTATCCCTATGTGTTGCTTTTATCCTTGTCTTCCTGTTGTTTTCCTTTCTAGGTCACTCTCTGTCTGGTTCAGTCTCCTTATTGTCTTGCTCTTGTGTCCTTAGTTGCGTATCTGATTCTGTTCACTTCTATTTTGGTCAATCGAATCTCGCAAGAGACCGAGCTGGTTCCAAACAACGTCCTTTCCGACCACCATTTATAGTTTTAAAATTCCGAGTAAAAGTAATAAAAAAAAAGTAAAGATCCCTTTTCACGCCTTTCGGCGCATCGGGCATATGGGCAGAGCGTCCCATATTTTTACAGACCATCAGCACTCTGTGGGTAATGTGGTCAGCATTACGCCGGCTGTCTTTACTTTCCCAGGACAGCCCATCCTGGTACCCATTTTAGGCTGGGTCGACCTGCGACGTCCCCATACCACGACAAAAATCCACGCAGCCTGCAGTGGGTAAATTCCGAGTACTTTGACAAAAAGTACTGAAAACAATTTTTCGATCTGGATAGATGCGAAATTGTCAAAATATTTTGCGTGTGACCATAGCGGTCTTATTTATAGATGTCTTTTCTAAGTAATAAGTAAGAAGGTAAGTAAATTTCAGCCCACCAGGACATCACACAGAGCGATAAATACCTGGTGATACAAAGTGCCACCATGCAGATAAAGAACACCCGTGGAGAGGTTCGGGAAACCCGGTTCAGCCGTTAGGCCATGTTTATGGCCCGGTTATATTTAGAGCCCCCGGCACCAGCCGTGGTGGGGCTTTAAAACAACAACAAAAAATGCATCTCACAAGGGGACGACTTTTAAGGCATTTTTCTAGGTAATGACAAAAAAGTACTTCCGTACCAACTGACACCATTACTAAGACAGCCAAACATAAATATTAGCGCTAAGATAAAAGATTGTGAACAGCATTTTTATACTAATCTGGTAATCTGGTAATCAGATTAGTATAAAAATGCTGTTCACAATCTTTTATCATACTAACACTGCGCTACCAATGCCAGACTTGGACATTATCAAAGACTAACCTACATAAATGTAACACACGTCAAATGAGAGGCCTGAGAAAAGCCGCCGTTTTGAACATCCGATTCAATGAATCACATTATCAGACAGACTGTAGGAACAACACCATGCAGCGAATTCACTGAGAAACAGAAGATCAAATGATTTGGTCATTTAGTAAGAATGCAGCCAGAACAACTACCAATGCAGCCAGAACAACTACCAACACAACCAGAACAACTACCAATGCAACCAGAACAACTACCAACACAACCAGAACAACTACCAATGCAACCAGAACAACTACCAATGCAACCAGAACAACTACCAACACAACCAGAACAACTACCAATGCAACCAGAACAACTACCAATGCAACCAGAACAACTACCAATGCAGCCAGAACAACTACCAACACAACCAGAACAACTACCAACACAACCAGAACAACTACCAACACAGCCAGAACAACTACCAATGCAGCCAGAACAACTACCAATGCAACCAGAACAACTACCAACACAACCAGAACAACTACCAATGCAGCCAGAACAACTACCAATGCAACCAGAACAACTACCAACACAGCCAGAACAACTACCAATGCAGCCAGAACAACTACCAACACAACCAGAACAACTACCAACACAACCAGAACAACTACCAATGCAGCCAGAACAACTACCAATGCAGCCAGAACAACCACCAATGCAACCAGAACAACTACCAACACAGCCAGAACAACTACCAATGCAGCCAGAACAACTACCAACACAGCCAGAACAACTACCAATGCAGCCAGAACAACTACCAACACAGCCAGAACAACTACCAACACAGCCAGAACAACTACCAATGCAACCAGAACAACTACCAACACAACCAGAACAACTACCAACACAACCAGAACAACTACCAACACATCGCTACACAAAGATCTGAAGTAAAGGCAATACATCGCCTTTGGTTAGACTGATGATGTCAAAGAGCTTTTGAATTGACACGGAATTAAACCAAGCAATGGATCGCAAACTATTCCTCCCCACAATTCTTAACGACAGAAGTGGAAATTGATTAGACGAAGTAAAAAAAAAAAAAAGACATAAAAACACTGTTTTCTTTGTTAGTAGGCAAAACGATGTTGATGTTGATGATAACAGAAAGGAAAGGACGTGTGTGGGGAAGAATCTGTTGTGTGTACGGAAAGGACGTGTGTGGGGAAGAATCTGTTGTGTGTACGGAAAGGACGTGTGTGGGGAAGAGACTGTTGTGAGTACAATCAGTGTACCAGTGGAACGGTCAGTTTCTTCTTTCTTCTTTACAATAGATTTCACGAAGGCTATCAGTTTGTTGTCTCTTTGAACTGGAACGTCAGAAGCAAGTCTCCAAGAGTTCCCCACAGCTTGTAGCCAGCGGTTTTACATTGGAACGTGAGCTGCGGATACTGAGCATCTATCTATAGGTTTGTTTTGTTTGTTTTAGTATCCAGAAGCCATGAGTTGTTAACCCTTAGGCTTGGTATTATGGATATCGCAACCTTTCGGCCTTGATTCCATTGTAAATACCGTAAATCTGGGAGAAATGTGGCTTTTCTACCGACCCCCGGGATTGAACCCGGACCACAAGGAGTACGTCACCCGTTCTCCGCACAATCCGGTTTAGCCAACTACGCTAGAGAGCCGGGCATCTATCTATGGGTAAGGCCGGTGTGTTATGAGTAATAATTTCTCCACCAAACCGTCTCTCTCTCTCCCTCTGTCTATATATATATATATAGTCGGCTCTGTGGCTAAGTCGATGCGAATGCTTCGTAATGCCGGGTTCGATTCCCCTGCGGGCCATGCGACTTGCGTTGGTTTCGACAGAGGTATCAAGAAAGCAGAACGTTGAGAAGCAATGTCAAATTGCTGGACGTAAATTTGCCTAGAAAAACCACACAACAGCAAGGAGCTGTTAGGGCTGGTTCTGCAACGTCCTGTAAAGGATACGCAACCAACTTATATATATATATATATATATATATATATATATATATATATATATATATATATATATATATATATAGTGTTGTGTCTGTTGGTGTGCGTTTATCTTTGTCTGTGTGTATGTTGTCTTTCTGTGAGAGAGAGAGAGAGAACGAGAGAGAGTATGTGTGTGTGTGTGTGTGTGTGTGTGTCTGTATATTGTCTTTGAGTGAGTATTGTGTCTGTGAATGTTGAGTTGTATATTTGTGTTATGTCTACTTGCGCCAAGTGTGTTGAAGCAGTGTGTATGTATAAAGTATGTGTCTATTGGTTGCGTCAGTGTGTATGTATTGTGTATGTGTGTCATCTGTGTGTGTCATCTATTTGTGTCATCTATGTGTGTCATCTATGTGTGTCTGTGCATATGTGATGTTAAAAGTCCCCCCCACCCCCCCCCAAAAAAAAAAAAGGCTGCTTATCCTTTTCAGGACGTTGCTAACCCAGCCCCAGCATTTGTTTGGCTGTTGTGGTTTTTATAGGCAAATTTACGTCTTGTAGTTTGTCATTGCTTCCTGGACGGTCGGCTTCTCAATACCACTGCCGAAATTAACGTAAAGCGCAAAGTTTGCAGCTGGGATCGAACCCGGCACTCCTGCCTTACGAAGCGCGTTCGCAACGCCTAAGCCCCAGACGGTGACTATATAGACTGAAATGGTTTGCGTATTTTGAGAGAATGTCGGGTGACAGAGAGCTAAATACTGTATACCCAAGGGAGCTGAATGGCCGTGATCAGTGGTCTCAAACCAGTGACGGTTGCACAAGAGTTAAGAAGCCCCCCCCCCCCCCCCCCCCCCCCAAAAAAAAAAAAAAAAAAAAAAAAAACTAGTTGAACATTCGCTAGCGCCTGCCCCGAAAGAGAGCCGCACGTTTTCATGTCGGGCCTCGAACGAACGGGAGCCATTTTTCCGCACAGTGTATGGACGGCGAAGGCAAAGCAACGCATATCCTAACATCCCTACAACATAAGACACCCCATGGAAACCGCCACGACATGAATGGGAGCCGGAACGAAATCTGACGCTAGCCGAGATAAGGTGATTTTTGTGATATGTACCTATATTTGACATAAGATGACACACGCTTTCCTGCCTAAGTACTTACTCGTTGACCTTTCATTCATGCTTGCTCACCTCTCACACGGACTAGTCTATGTTACTGGGGTGTCACGTTGTATTAACTTCGCAAAGCTTTCTGTGTTGTGTGTTACTAGTTGTTGTTAGCAGCCAGCGACATTGTGTTTTTACTTCTTGTGAGCAACGGCGGCCACCTTGCGTACAATAGAGCTTCTCGGACTTGAAGTACCATATGAATTACTTGAGCTGTCAGAGTTGACAGGTCGTACGCTGCACTCTTTCTTGAGTCGTAGGCTGAGGCTGTGGTGTAGGGGGGTTGGGGTTATGGTCAGTTTAAGATGTTGTGTAGTCCTTAGAAATGTTGACGTCGTATAATATAGAACACGCGACATCGCCGTTGATATAAAGGAGATAATACAACGGGACACTCCTGTAACATAGACAAGCCCATGTGACAAGTGAGCAAGCATGAATGAAAGATCAGTCAGAGTGCATTTGGGCCGGAAAACGTAATAAGAACCTGAAATATATAAACAGTTACTTCAAAAGCTCTCCCAGACATGACCAGGAAAATATCCAAGGAAATTAAAATGACCGGCATAGTCGATCCTATCGCCCACCGAGTGTCGATTTGCCTTTACAAATCTTTGCCCTATAGACTATTTGTGTGAGTAAAGTCGTTTACCTGGTTCTAAAAGTTTCCAGTGGTGTGCTAGCATGGGATTAACAAAATGACATCTGGTCTGAAGATTGCAATTAATAATACATTTATAATACTGTCTAAGAATCGTCAAAGGAATGCTGGTGCTAATCTGCCAAAACATCTCTTGGATGTCCAGATGAGTGAAGCATTACGAAGAGATTAGTCTGTCGGAGTTCTATGAATTTCCCATCTTTTGTATGTGATGTGGCAACTGCTGGCACACTGGGAAATAAATATCTCCTTTCTCTTCCAAGGAGATCAGCGTTACAAATGCGGTACTAATAGTTCAGTACTTGACAGTACAGTACTTGATAGTACAGTACTTTATAGTCACAATGATATTCTAAGCTCAGTACAGGCCAGTTGTTGATTCAACACTTTCTAGCTACGAGTTTACGTTCTTTAAAGCGAATGTCTTTGAGTCTCAATGAACTAAGTAAATAAAAGTAGAAATATCTAACGTCTTATTTTGTCAGTATTTGCTTTGTGTCCTTGGGCTTGGTAGATTCACCGATGATAGGCAAAGGTGTGCTCAGTTGCTTAGTAATTTGTGATGAAGAGAGGTGTAAGGCTGTCAGCGACTTCTTCAGTCCGTTTTCTTCTGCCTCTCACTCTGTCGCGTGGTGTTTGTTAATTGATCTTATTGATTGCATCCTCACTAGGTGGCTTCAGGTGCAATATTGTAGACAGGCAATATTACGTGATTTGCCCCTCATTCTCTTTTATTACGTGGTTTGTCGTGCCCAAATTTCTATTACATGGTTTGTCCTAAATCTCGTCTATTACGTGGTTTGTCGAGCCCAAATCTTCTATTGCATGGTTTGTCCCCAATCTCTTTTATTACATGGTTTGTCCCCAGCCTCTTCTACTACGGGGTTTGCCAAATCTCTTCTACTACGTGATTTGCCACTAACCTCTTCTATTATGTGGTTTGGTCTCAATCTCTTCTATTCTGTGGTTTGTCCCCAATCTCTTCTGTTACGTGTCTTGTTGCCAATCTCTTCTATTACGCGGTTTACCTCCCCCCCCCCCCCACCTCCCCCGTCTCTTTAAGTACGCAACATTCATACCACTATCCAGAAGCCACAAGAACGGTTCTTTTTCCCTAAATGGTCTCCGATTGAAATCGCGTCCTGGTATTTGAGAATTATGAAACATCACCAGTAATCTCTGTTCCACTGAGTGCCATGAATCCCATTACTATATAGTGGGAAACTATGAAGAAATTTTACTTTAAATCGTAACAATGAGTAAATGCAAAATTTGATAGGGGAAAAAAAAAACAAGAACTAGGAACTCGGTTTCTAAAACGTGTTTCTAATTGTAGCCTAAAGACATGCGAGCGAATCAGACTGGGTATTAGATTTCGTTTCTAAAGGGAATTTCTGCGCAAGTTTCTTTTTGTGCAGAATGAGAGTGTTTTGTGAACGAGAAGTTCTGAGTCAAAAACGGATATTCCCTATAGTTTGCGGTAGTCACAAAAGCGAAGACCGCCGGCGGGCTGTGAACTCTTAGACCTTCGCACATTCTTAGAAGGAACTTTTTTTTTTAAAGCCTGTGGCACATCAGGATTTCTATGCTTGAATCTCTTTTATAGAACAATCATGTCGGAGGGAAGTGGGGGTGGGGGGGGGGCGGGGGGAAGGGGGTGATGTCAGTATCACACTGGCCACCATTACCTTCCAGAACAATATATGGTATACCCCTTTGTTGTTGTTGTTGTTGTTGTTGTTGTTGTTGTTGTTGCAGTTGTTGCTGGGTGTAGCTAGGAGCTAGGGTAATTTTGAGGGAAAAGCTCCGACTCACTACGGATTCGAACCCAAGAATTTTGGGTAGTCAGGCGAACGTCTAGCCGCTACTCCACAGTAGCGATTGAAATAGACAAAATATTTCAGTTTCCGAAACGAGATGCTGTTAACTAGCCAATCTTCCTTGATGTTACAATTTTTTAGGATGCCAGTATCTCTTTTCGTCTTGTTATGTTGTAATTCTTTCAAGCTTACTCAACCTAAAGCGTGTATCAGGAAATGTCCTGGGAATTCAAGGCGCTGGTGGTCATTTTGAAAATAATTACCTATCCGCTGTGGATTGTTCTAAATGGTAAAACGCAAAAAGTCTATCGTCATTGGCCCAGTACACCACAAGCGTGGATAAGGTCCGTTTTTGAAGACTGAATAGTACGTGATTGGATCCTGTGGTAAAAACTTCGCAGGTTGCTTTTACTTCCACGGTCTTTTCCGGTACAGAATTTTAAATGAAACATTCAGTTTTGAAAATTTACCTGTATGTGAATTTCAACCCATTGAAAAATTAAGATGAACCAAAATTGACCTATTTACTGGTACTTATACACACACACACAATTATGTGATTTATATATATATATATATATATATATATATATATATATATATATATATATATATATATATATATATATATATATAAACTTAAACGGATATGTCTGTCTGTCTGTCTGTCTGTCTGTCTGTCTGTCTGTCTGTCTGTCTGTAGGTAGGTAGGCAGGCAGGCAGGCAGGCAGGCAGGCAGGCAGGCAGGTAGGTAGGTAGGTAGGTAGGTAGGTATGTATGTATGTATGTATGTATGTATGTATGTATGTATGTATGTATGTATGTATGTATGTATGTATGTATGTATGTATGTATGTATGTATGTATGTATGTATGTATGTATGTATGTATGTATGTATGTATGTATGTATGTATGTATGTATGTATGTATGTATGTATGTATGTATGTATGTATGTATGTATGTATGTATGTATGTATGTATGTATGTATGTATGTATGTATGTATGTATGTATGTATGTATGTATGTATGTATGTATGTATGTATGTATGTATGTATGTATGTATGTATGTATGTATGTATGTATGTATGTATGTATGTATGTATGTATGTATGTATGTATGTATGTATGTATGTATGTATGTATGTATGTATGTATGTATGTATGTATGTGTGTGTGTATGTATGTATGTGTGTGTGTGTGTGTGTGTGTGTGTGTGTGTGTGTGTGTGTGTGTGCGTGCGTGCGTGCGTGTGTGTGTGCGTGCGTGCGTGCGTGCGTGCGTGCGTGCGTGCGTGCGTGCGTGCGTGCGTGCGTGCGTGCGTGCGTGCGTGCGTGCGTGCGTGAGTGCGTGCGTGCGTGCGTGCGTGCGTGCGTGCGTGCGTGCGTGCGTGCGTGCGTGCGTGCGTGCGTGCGTGCGTGCGTGCGTGCGTGCGTGCGTGCGTGCGTGCGTGCGTGCGTGCGTGCGTGCGTGCGTGCGTGCGTGCGTGCGTGCGTGCGTGCGTGCGTGCGTGCGTGCGTGTATGTATGTATGTATGTATGTATGTATGTATGTATGTGTGTGTGTGTGTGTGTGTGTATTATGTAGGTAGGTATTTAGGTAGTCATGTAGAAATAGACATATGGTGTATGTAAGCAGGCAGGCAGGCAGGCAGGCAGGCAGGCAGGCAGGTAGATAGGTAGGTAGGTAGGTAGGTAGTCATGTAGAAATAGACATATGGTGTATGTAAGCCCTAAAACGTAACATACATAACTATTACTTACTCTACTATTGAGTAATTTCACTTTAGCTTCCAAAAGTAACAACTAGCCTTGCGGTAATCATCTCCATGATACCCGGTCTCAATTAGTAATTGGAGGCAGGATATCAAAAATGTGTTTTTGTTCTCTTTCTTCCTCTGACCGCAGGGGATCTGGAGGTATTTGATGTTGCTAAATTGGGATCATTATCACTAGTTGCTACATTATGGTCTGCCTTTTAATGGTGCTTTTCTGCTTCTTCTCCTTAGCTGTAAATTGTGGAAAGTTCTAGGTGTTCGCAGACTTCTGGACATTGTCTTGTTTCTGAACTTGAGTTTTGCCCACATCTGTTTTATAGATATAGTTTATTTTATGCAGTCTGTTGATTCCTTACATCTCAGGCATATACAATCCGACAAAATGACCTACATCTTCCTTCTCTCTCGGTTTACATGTACTTCCACCCCCCCCCCCCCTAATACCATTTTCACACCGCCTCGATGTATTGCAGCTTTTGCCTTCTCATTTCGTGACTAAAAGATGTACACTGCCTCCTTTTGATGTGGGTAGTAACTTTTAATTTTGCAAGACATCTTCATTGCTTTGTTTATTTGTCTAGGGTGATCTCAAATATTTTGCCATGAAGTGTGCAAGGAAAGATCTCCTGCAAAATTCTGGTCCCTACACAAGGCTATGACAGGTGCTTCCAGACGCCGAGGCATCAGAGACTTCTGTAATCAAGACCAGACAGGGAACAGGTCTGATAAAAAGAAAAGAAGAGCACTTCGTGACAGATACCTCAAGCAAATCTGCACGCAAGACAGTGCCACCCGTCTGACAACCATGGATATGGTAGTTGCATCAGGTGCCGGTACAAACATTAAAGATTTTCAGCTAATTACGGTCGCTGAAATTAGGAACATCAATACATTAAAGAAGTCTCCTCATTCATTGGGAAGACATTACCAAGCTGCCCACAACATCTATGGAGGTCCTACGTAAAGCCTACAATGACAGCATCTGTAATGGTACCATCTCAGAAACTTGGCTGCAAAGCTTTTTGATTCCGCTAGAAAAACCTGGCAAAGACACCACGTACATAAATGGCTATAGAATCATTGCGATGCAGAAAACATTAGGCAAACCATTGGAAAAGTTAAC
The DNA here is from genome assembly GCA_905116865.2 of Candidula unifasciata. Classification (NCBI taxonomy): domain Eukaryota; kingdom Metazoa; phylum Mollusca; class Gastropoda; order Stylommatophora; family Geomitridae; genus Candidula; species Candidula unifasciata. The sequence goes on from CAJHNH020000672.1 coordinate 48,900, forward strand.
AGCGAGAAGACTGGAAAGCAATCTTGAAATACATCAGCTGCTACACTCTACACTTGGAGGATACATACAAAACAAGGAGACATGGCGTAATGATGCCGTCTTTGCACATGACACATTTGAAGGTTTTCGAGCTAGATTTGAAACATTTGCAGTCGCCATAGATCTGGAGGATGCATACAACAAAACTCCCTTCCACCAACTAATGTGTCAGTTAATTGAACTCAACACCCCCCCCCCCCTTTTAAATCTCATTCGATGGATATCTGCCGCACTTTTCTAGAATATTCTGTTCCGAATCTGAGGTATTTCAAGCATGCTAAAACGTCTCGGGAGAGCCGAGTCATGTAGTGGCTAGACTCTCACCTTCCGATCGGAAAATCGTGGGTTCAAGTCCTGACAGAAACAGTCATTTATTTTAAACCATCACCGCTCGCAGGTCAACCTAGCCCTAAATGAGTACCAGGTTGAGTCCCGAAAAGTAAAGACGTTCGGCGTGATGCTAACCACATTACTCTCAGTATCGTTTGATCTATAAAATATACGCCTAGCCCTAAATGCCCTTTACGCCTAGCCCTATATGCCCAATGCACCTTAAGACGTGGAAAAGGGTCCTTTACTTTGTAAAAGATCATGGTGGCTTGGTAAAAAACTTGTAACGGAGGGTTCAGCTTCCGCTAAGAAAAGCAGACCTCCGCAAAGGTGGATACAAGTCATTGAAGATGCATTGACTATTCTTCTTCTGCCTTCAACATCAGTCATGCTAGACATTTAGTCCCGTCTAGGTCAAAATAGGATTGTGCGTTTAAGGTCGCCACCGTCTCCCATAGGATCTCTTCCAATGTGGCTCCTTTGGGCCAGATCCACAATCTTTTCTGGGAGAGGTTAGGGCAGTACTGTAGTATGTGCCCATAAAACTATAAAAGCACACAGAGCTTAAAACTGGCTAGCGAGATTCTCAGTCCTGCCGGCACTAGAGCCACATTCTGTACAGAACCTGCTGACTGACGATGGTATCTCGTCCCTTGAGCCAGCGCCAGTCAAGGCCAAATCATTCGAAAATAATCTTGCGATAAAAACGACCAAGCCAAACATGTATGTTTTACAAGGAACACAATCTGGGTCAGTTCCACGATAATCTCCCCACGTTACACACTAGCTCGCTTCTGATTCGTCAACCTCCAGTCACCCAACCATCGCAAACTGCTAGGGTGTGTTCGGCAATACGGTTGATAACTCTTGTTGTATATTTAATCACGCCAGCGCTTTTAACACTACATAAAAATTTAGGAAACAACACAGCCATAACCCCCCAGACAGCAGACGAGTCTAAAAAATGTATCAGTGGAAGGTCACCTGGTTCGGCTGGGGGGATTATCGTGGAAATAACTCACAATTTGTCACTTCTATACCATAATTTTAGTTTACCAACAAACCTGTCACCTCCATATGACCTCAAAGTCTCAAGTTGAACGTCTAATCCTGGTTTCTGTCCCTCTTGGACTGTACTCTGTGACTGGGAACGACTGTGCAAAACTGTGAGAACAAATAGTACTTGACAATCTTAACTCTTTGCTAGGGAGCTGAGTGGTCTTGAGGTAAGGTGTCCACCTCGAGTGCTGGAAGTTTCTGGTTCAAGACCCAGTGAAGGCTGGATTTTTTTGTCATGTGAATGTGAACTTCCAGTAATTTTCTCTGTTCTCTGCGTAGTAAGTTCAGACGCCCGTGTGTATTTTAGCGCACGTGAAAATTCCATTGGCAGTTGGAAATCTGAGTAGCCGCTGCCCGGGCAAAATTTGGAGTTAAAAATCTACCCAAAGTATTTCAGTTCGGAGTTAGTGCACTGTGCTGAGATACCTGAGACTGAGGCTTGAGTTAGAATTAGAATTGAGCACTTATAGGTTAAACCCGTGTGCCATAATGTTGATGATCCGTCGAATAAACATAAACTCTTTGCTTTCTGTCACAAGGGTGTAAACGGTTCATTATTCTCTGAAGCCTTGGTTGTAAAGTTGCAGTTGTAAAGCTGAGGCATTTCTTGTGCGTGTCTGTGGATTTGTAGTCATTGGCAGTCCCCATCGATTCATTTTTGAACGAAAGCAGCTAGAATTATTCAGTGGTCAATACACTTTTCGTTGCCGTTCTTGATTTTACAACACTAAACCTTTTCAGTGTCAAGCTATTCACCATGCTGCTTATTGGTCATTCCAAAGAGCATTTGATGTTCTTACTGTCTTTTATCACATCCATTCATTTATTGTCCTGTTGTTCCATAATATGTCACATAGGGCCCACAGTGTATTTGTCCGTTCCGTTCCATCCTGTGAAATGAGTTCAATATCATGGATAGAATCTGGTCCAGCACACATGGCCTCCCTCATCAACGTTCGTTTTAGGGTTTCTCTTGGGCGTCCTCACCTCTCCATTCCTCTATTTCCCGTTTCAATACCTGCTTGGTTATTTTCTGCTGGTTTCTTCTCAGGATGTATGAAATATATCGCTTTCTCTGTTCCATAATTGTTAATACCAGGCGCTACCCAGATATGTTTTTTATTTCTTCACTCCTTTAAAATTCATCCAGTTTCATTTTCCTCATTTAAACTCAAACTTGTGATTGCTTTTAAGCTCAGCTCCATGAGTTTCATGAAATTAAAGTGTCACCTTCTCGGACTGAGAGTGTTAGAGAAACTATGTCTACTTTTTTCCAGTTTACATTTTACTTTCTGTCTTGTTTTATATAATAGGTTCTTTCTTTCTTTCTTTCTTTCTTTCTTTCTTTCTTTCTTTCTTTCTTTCTTTCTTTCTTTCTTTCTTTCTTTCTTTCTTTCTTTCTTTCTTTCTTTCTTTCTTTCTTTCTTTCTTTCTTTCTTTCTTTCTTTCTTTCTTTCTTTCTTTCTTTCTTTTCTTTCTTTCTTTCTTTCTTTCTTTCTTTCTTTTCTTCTTTCTTTCTTTCTTTCTTTTCTTTCTTTCTTTCTTTCTTTCTTTCTTTCTTTCTTTCTTTCTTTCTTTCTTTCTTTCTTTCTTTCTTTCTTTCTTTCTTTCTTTCTTTCTTTCTTTCTTTCTTTCTGTTTCTATTGTTTGGCACTGATTATTGTGCACACCAACCTAAAATCACAGATTCAACACAAAGTTATTTGTTAGATGTAATTTCCTAAAAGTCTTAATCTGGACGTCTAATCCTGGTTTGTGTCCCTCGGGGACTGAACTCTGTTGCTGAGAGAGATCGTGCCCAGCTGCGAGAGCAAAAAGCGCTTGTTAGACTCGACTATTTGCTCTTTCTTGCCAGGATGTAGATGTTTTTATTTTCCAAAACTTTATGTTAGTTTCACCTTGGCTGTCAAGTCGACCCAACCTAGAGTGAGTACCGCGTGCAGCCCTGGGAAGTAAAGACGGCCGGCGTGATGCTGACCACATTACGCGTCTTGTGCCGTTGGTCTATAAAATATAGGTCTAGCCCTATATACCCAATACGTCTGAAAGGCATGGAAAAGGGTCCTTTTTTGAGTTAGTTGCGTATCCTTTACAGGACGTTGCAGAACCAACACCATCATTGTTTCTAGCTGCTATGGTTTTTCTAGGCAAATTTTCCTAGTTTGCCATTGCTTCCTGGACGGTCGGCTTCTTGAAACCACTGTCAAAGCGAAGGCAAGGCGCAAGGCCCGCAGCTGGGATCGAACTGGTCATTCTGGCAGTATAAAGCTTGTTCGCAACGCCTAAGTCACGAAGCAACAAACCTCAGGCAGAAATGTAAATCGCCACAACAGAAACGTCAATAACTGGAGAACAAACTTCAGACAACAAAACACCGCTTCGATATAACCAACGCTCATTCTAGGAGCCGGTTGAAAGAAGCAAGAAGTTTATCGTTTTTTTTTTACCAACACCAGTTACCAGCTAAGTCACAGACGCCGACTTCCGAAGCTTAATAAAAGCAAAATGTTGTAAAGTTAGAGTTGTGAATCATAGTTACTTCTTGTTCGAGTTTCTAAGTCTGCAGATCTGTAGTCTGTACGAGTTCCCTGGGAAAATTTCCTATTGTTGAATGAAAGCCTTAAGAACTATTTAGTAGTGGGTGAACTTTCCCTGGCAGATCCTGACTTAGCGACACATAACATTTTCAGTTTCAAGAACTCACCACACTTTTCTTGGTCCTTCCAAAGTTTTTACTGTGTTGTCGCAGTCTTTTATCACTTACGGGTCTTTATTACCTCATTTTGTGTGAATAATCGGTTTAATCTAAGGCGTTGCGAGTCTGACTCGTAATCGCAGGTCGATCCAGCCTCAAATGGGTACCAGGATGACTGTCCTGGGGAATAAAGACGGACGGCGTAATGCTGACCACATTACCCACCGAGTGCCGATTGGTCTGTAAAAATTATGGGTGCTCTTCCCATATGCCCGATACGCCTAAGGGCGTGTAAAGGGATCTTTACTTTACTTTACTTTGTAATTGGTTTTCCTACTGTCTCAGTGTCTCTGTTGTACGCCTTTAAACCAATGTATTGATTGCTTGTAAACTCAGCTTTGTGAGGGTTAAAGGACCTAAAATGTCACTGAGTGTTTATTAACTATGTCTTCTCTTTCAGTTTTCATTTTACTTTCTGTCTCGTTTCCGATAATGGGTATTTTCTTTTTTTCTTTTTCTTTCTTTCTTTTTCTTTCTTTCTTTCTTTCTTTCTTTCTTTCTTTCTTTCTTTCTTTCTTTCTTTCTTTCTTTCTTTCTTTCTTTCTTTCTTTCTTTCTTTCTTTCTTTCTTTCTTTCTTTCTTTCTTTCTTTCTTTCTTTCTTTCTTTCTTTCTTTCTTTCTTTCTTTCTTTCTTTCTTTCTTTCTTTCTTTCTTTCTTTCTTTCTTTCTTTCTTTCTTTTTATCTTTCTTTCTTTCTTCTTTCTCTCTTTCCTTCTTTCTTTCTTACTTTCTTTTTTCTTTTATCCTTTCTTTTTTCTTCTTTTTTTTCCCTAATTTATTCTTACTTGTTCTTCCCCTTCTAGATCTTTGTTTTCTTGTTATTTATTTTAATTAAAAAAATGATTTAACTCTATTTTTAACTTTTCTGCTTCTTTCTCTCTGAATCATCTTTCCCTGTTCCATACTGTATTGCCATTCTTTACTATTACATTCTCTTTTCTTTTCCTGTTTCTTTCTTCGTTGTTAAATTCTCCTCTATTTTTCTTTCTGACATTTTATCTGTCTTCCTTTTTTTTATAAAGTTCATTTTATCTGTGCCTTTCTTTCTGTCCCCCTTTTTTCATAATCTTGGTAGCGAATTGTTTTGCACACCAATATCGCAGGACAGATTAAACACCGTGTAACTGTTTAAAGTATTTTCCGACTTCGTCAAGTAATTACACTCGTTCACCCCAGCCATCGAGCCAGGACCAATCTAGACCAAAGCACACGCAAAACAATCTTGGCGATAACAAACGACCAATCCAAACATGTTTGTTTGACAAGGAACACAATTTGTCACTTCTAGACCATAATTTCAGTTTACCAACAAGCCTGTCGCCTCCGCGTGACCTCAAAGTCTGAAGGTGGACGTAAAGTCCTGGTTTTGTGTCCCTTGGGGGCTAAGTTCTGTTGCTGAGAACGTTCGTGCACAGCTGTGAGAGCAAATAGCGCTTGTCAAACTCCACCATTTGCTCGCTCTCTCTCTCTCTCTCTCTCTCTCTCTCTCTCTCTCTCTCTCTCTCTCTCTATCTATCTATCTATCTCTCTCTGTCTCCCTCTCTCTGTCTCTCTAACACACACACACACACACACACACACACACACACACACACACACACTATAGTGTAAATGATTTGGTATTTTTCGACGCCTGGTGAAAGTAAAAGCTGTGGAGTGAAAACTGAAAAGTCGTCATGTATACGGGCAGTGTGGATTTGCAGTCAGTCTTTCCCCATGTCAAACTACTGGACGAGAATTTGCCTAGAAAAACCACTGTTAGGGTTGGTTCTGCAACGTCCTGTAAAGGATACGCAACTAACCTTTCCCCAAGAATTAATAAATCTTATTGTTGCATGAGAGTTGCTGGGATTATTTAGTGGAGTGGATACACTTTTATTTGCAATACTAGAATTTATGGGCTTTTAGCAGCTATTTCTTATCTTTTCTTTTATATTTTACCTCTTTGTTGTTTTCGATCGGTAGTTATTTCTTTCTTTCTTCTTTTATTTATTTATTTATTTTTTTCTGGCTTCCACTAATCTGTCACTCTTTTTTCTCGTTGTATTTAAAGCTGTTAACGTCTTTTCGGATCTTTCCTTTCCTTCTTTTTTTTCTACTTGTCTTAACGTAATTTTTTTTTAATGTTTGTCTTTCCTTACGTTTTTTAACAATTCAGTTGTTTTTCATTCTTTATTTATTTTTACCTTCTGTCTTTCTTTTCCCATTTTCTCTCTTTCTGTCTTTCTTTTCATCTTTCAATTTAATATCGCTGTGCCTTTCATTCTTTACAACTTTGTTTCTTTATATTAGTCGCAGATTGTGTTGCACACCATCACAGTTCAGACTTTCTCTCCTGCCTTCTGTCCTTTTTTCTGTCTTGTTGTTGTTGTTGTTATTGTTGTTGTTGTTGAGAATTTTTCTTTGATAATTTGACACCTTAGTCTTACTGCCAGTTCATACTGTTTTTTTCCCCCATTAATACTTTACTCCCAGCACTAGAAACACATTTCATCTTAGGATATAGGTCCCTTTCAAATTATTGTCCCATCGGGACAATGTCCCTTTCATATTATTGTCCCTTAGGGACAAGGTCTTTTTCATATTTTTGTCCCATCGGGACAAGGTCCCTTTTGCACGCCTTCAGCTTACTGGGCATATATGGTTACATGTATATTTTATAAAGCAGTCACCACTTGGTAGGAGATGTGTCAGCGTCACAAGACTGGGACGACCTGGAAATCAAGGTCCCTTAAAAAAAATTGTCTGGCTCCATTAGGACCCCCCCCCCCCCCATCCCGCCCCACGACCTTCGTATCCGCTATTGTAAAGTACTAGACATATTTGCATAGATCAGTCATTACAAGATGGCTACTGTATACAGATGTGGGAGCAACAGTGCTTGACAAACATGACTAGTTGTTCTTTTTTTCATGAGGCTGTAAACGGGTAATGATTTCAGAAAATAAAAGCAATGTTTCTTCGTTGTGAATCTGAACAAAGAAACAAACAATAGAATGCACAATTCATTGCCTTCAATATTCTACTGAATCTCGTCAGGAGAATAACAATAAACGGACTCACTTAGCTTCATTTTAATCACTTGATACTGTAATATGATCCTGACGAAATTCAGCGAAATAGGAAATGAACTTTGTAATCTGATGGTTAATGATTTGTTAAAACTTGTTAAAACAAGATGGAAAGATAACATTAGAGAAGATCTTCAACAGCACATTGTGTCTGCAATCAATACAGCCAGAAGAAAGAACCTTATATCTCTCTTGACAACTGAAGCGTTAATAGAGGAAGTAAAGAAGAAAAAGAAGAAGAAGAAGAAGAAGAAGAAGAAGAAGAAGAAGAAGAAGAAGAAGAAGAAGAAGAAGAAGAAGAAGAAGAAGGAAGAAAAAAAAGTAAAAGAAGAAGAAGAAGAAGAAGAAGAAGAAGAAGAAGAAGAAGAAGAAGAAGAAGAAGAAGAAGAAGAAGAAGAAGAAGAAGAAGAAGAAGAAGAAGAAGAAGAAGAAGAAGAAGAAGAAGAAGAAGAAGAAGAAGAAGAAGAAGCAAAAGCTTTGTAGCAGCAACAACAACAACAACAAGAAATGCCCAAAGTCGAAGTTGTAAGATCTTTATGGTGTGTGTGTGTGTGCGCGCGCATGTCTGTGGTTGTGTGTGTGTGTGTGTGTGTGTTTGTGTGTGAATCTGCCTCCAAGTTAATTATAATGCTTTTTTTTTCAATTTAGTTTTTCACCATCAAAGACTGCAGTCTTTAGGAGTAGCATCATCATCATCATAAACCACTTCTGTCGTTTGGCGGCGTGGGGAGGAATTATTTGCAATCCATTGCACGCTAGCTGCCACTGGTTATTGTCATGCCGTGAAGGCTTAGAGTGTCTTTAATGTTGTCGATCCATATTTCCGCCGCCGTCCTCTTGCTCTTGTAGTTGGTCTTCTGAGATGTCGCGCTTGTGATGGTATCTGATCTTGCTACATTCTAACGACATGGCCAAACCCCTTGATCTGCTGTTTCTAATTGAATCTAGTACAAGGTGTCATTCCCACAATTTGTATGATAGTTTAATTATTCACTCGGTCTTGGATGGTTAGGTTGGCTGCTTTTCTCAGGCATCTTATCTGGCAGGTGGTGATTTGGCATATTTGGGCTTAAGATAGTGTCCATGTTTGGCACTGGTAGCTATCATATTTATGCTTAAATGTCTTAATAATGGTGACAACTGGTATATAAGTGCACTTGCTTTCTGATATCTGGTTTCTATTTGTCTGTTAATTCTACCATCTTCCGTGATCATACTTCCTAGATAGTTAAGCTCCCCAACCTGATTCAGACCAGAACCATTTAGCTGTATGTGTATTTGGCCAGAGGTTTTACTAACTTGCATTGTTTCGGTTTTGTTCGAAGTAGCATCACAATGATTAAAGTCAGACAGGTGCAAATCAAAAGAAGCCCTTTCACTTGTACACAAAAAAATTATACTGGGGCATTCCTTGGCTCACAGTTCGACCCGACCTTAAGTGGGTACCAGGTTAAGTCCTTGAAAGTAAAGGCGACCGGCGTAATGCTGCTGACCATATCATTCACCAAGTACCGATCGGTCTATAAAATTTAGGTCTAGCCCTATATGCCCAATACGGTGTGGGTGGGTAAGGTTCCGATACTCTACTCTATTCCTCGATGACCAAGTAACCTGTATTCAGTTTATGTGGGTGGGAGTTCTAGCTAAAAGACGTAATAATAATAATGATGATAAGAATAATAACAATATATTTTGGCCTCTATTTGGATTGGAACCAGAAACTTTCGGGTCGACAGGAAAGCATCGAGGTTCTGCACGATTCCAGCTTCCGATAAACAAACATGTTAGATAAATTATTCAGTGGATTATAACATTCATAAAGTAAGTTGTTTAACTCGGTTTATTGTAATGTTTAAAAATTTTTCTGGGAGACCACAATATGATGACGTTAATTTGAAGCAGAACATAAAGATTTGGCAAAAACTGAAAGCAATTAAAGACAATACGGGTCGGATCATAAAGGATAACAAAAGTCGGAACATTATATACACACATATATTTTGTGTGGCAACATGTGGGTGTTGGGCTTGGATTTTTAACAAATCAGCTACAACGTACAAAATTCTTCAGAATATAAATGAGCTGCCGATAAGTTTAAATGATTGATTAGACAGGAAAGAGAATAATCACACACACACACACACACACACACACACACACACACACACACACACATATATATATATATATATATATATATATATATATATATATATATATATATATGTTTGTTTATTCTACGGATCAACGTCATGGCATACGGGTGTAACCCATAAGTGCTCTCTTCTAGTTCTTCTTTTAACTCAAGCCTATGTCTGAAGAATCTCAGCACAGTGCACGAACTCCGTTGAACCAGAAAGATCCTAAACTATTTGGGGTAGATTTTTAAACTCTAAATGTTGCCCTGGCAGCGCCGTTAGGCTACTCATTTCGATTTCTAACTGTCAATGGATTTTTTACGTGCACAACAATACACGCGGGCGTCCGGTCTTACTATCCAGAGACCAGAGGAATTACTAGAAGTCCACGTGAAAAAATTCCAACCTTCACCGGGGTCTGAACCAATGGACCTCTAGCACTCGAGGCGGACACTATGCCTCGAGACCACCTTGCCCCTGCAGACATATAAACACTGTGTTCACTAACAAGAAAACATAGGGTAATCATCGAGATGAATGGCGGTGGGTGATATCTGCAGCAATGAACCTCAAATGAGCGGAACTGCCGAAGAAGAAGATGTGCAAATATACTTTTCAGGCTTTTAAAATAAATTCATTACGACGGATTGTATTTAATCACATATGGAATCAAATCTACATTTTTTATATGTGAAAGTGCATTGTGGGTGGACGGCACGTGCACGCGACGGACTCATTTGTTAAGCGAGGAAACTGCCGACACGCCAAGCTGGTGTTCTATGCGGGGGTCGGGGATAATGAGTTCGGATATCCTGGATTGAAGGACATCGGTTGTGGGGGACATTGAGGGAGGACAAAGGACATCTTTTGGGCCTAACATTTCACTAGCTCTGCCAAGTTAATTTTACATCTGCTTTCGTCCTTAACAAGGCCGTTGGCACGTTGTGTTGTGTTTTACGGCTATGCTGCGTTTTCTGCGCCTTCCGACTCAACACATTCGATTTCTGTCAACTCCTAAATATGAGCCTTTTACGACATGCTAGTTAGGAAGCAGTGGATCTGTTCTTCCTTTTTTCTTCCATAAATTGGACCCCAGAACATAAGCGTGGCAAAAGATAGGTTGTAGACTGCAGGGTAATAGTAGAATAGGTAATAGATATATAATAGTATACTGCACTCCGACTTCGAAGAAACTCCCATTTAGTCGACTCTTACGACATGCTTGTTGGGGAGGCTGTGGGTTTAGTCTTGCTTTCCCCCACATTAGGGCTCCGTAAACCACACAGAGAGTTGTTATGTTGATTTTAACCAGTCACTCATTAGCAAGTATTACTGCAAGCGTGGTCGAACCGGCCTCTTCTGCATGGGAGCCCGACGTTGTAACCGCTCGGCCAGCTGCTTCCTAAAAATGACTAAAGGCGAGAAAAAAAGTTTACCGCACCACATAGTTTATCTGTCGCCCTGATGTGGGACTTCACCAGATAGTTTACCTGTCGCCCCGTTGCGGGACTTCACCACATAAGTTTATCTGTCGCCCCGATGCAGGACTTCACCACATAGTTTATCTGTCGCCCTTATGCGGGACTTCACCAGATAGTTTACCTGTCGCCCCGTTGCGGGACTTCACCACATAGTTTATCTGTCGCTCCGATGTGAAACTTCACCACATAGTTTACCTGTCGCCCCGTTGCGGGACTTCACCACATAGTTTATCTGTCGCTCCGATGTGAGACTTCACCACATAGTTTATCTGTCGCCCCGATGTGAGACTTCACCACATAGTTTATCTGTCGCCCCGATGTGAGATTTCACCACATAGTTTATCTGTCGCTCCGATGTAATACTTCACCACATAAGTTTATCTGTCGCCCCGATGTGAGACTTCACCACATAAGTTTATCTGTCGCCCCGATGTGAAACTTCACCACATAAGTTTATCTGTCGCCCCGATGTGAGACTTCACCACATAGTTTATCTGTCGCTCCGATGTAATACTTCACCACATAAGTTTATCTGTCGCCCCGATGTAATACTTCACAACATAAGTTTATCTGTCGCCCCGATGTGAGACTTCACCACATAAGTTTATATGTCGGCCCGATGTGAGACTTCACCACATAGTTTATCTGTCGCCCCGATGTGAGACTTCACCACATAAGTTTATCTGTCGCCCCGATGTGAGACTTCACCACATAAGTTTATCTGTCGCCCCGATGTGAGACTTCACCACATAAGTTTATCTGTCGCCCCGATGTGAGACTTCACCACATAAGTTTATCTGTCGCCCCGATGCGGGACTTCACCACATAAGTTTATCTGTCGCCCCGATGCGGGACTTCACAACATAGTTTATCTGTCGCCCCGATGTGAGACTTCACCACATAGTTTATCTGTCGCCCCGATGCTGGACGCAATGTTTAGTTTTTTAAAGCCCCACCTGTGTTATTTTTACTGGCTATAGACTGGATTATGAAGACAGTAACTGCTAACACCAAGAATGGAATTAAGTGGACCCCTACAAAACTTCTTGATGATCTGGACCTCGCTGATTTCTCCTCTGTCGCATTCACGGAATCAGATGCAAGATAAAATAAAAATACTTGATGCAAGATCACAGCAGCTTGGTCTGAAAATCCATAAAGGAAAGACAAAGATAATGAGAATAAATCAGGCAAATAGTAATGTGGTTTCTCTTAATGGTTTAATTAATTGGTGCCTGCACAAAATAGAGGGTATCAAATGGTTTGATAGAATAACTAATGTAGAGCTTTGGGAGAGAACTAAACAGGCTCCATTGTGCCAAGAGTTGAGGAAATGACGCTGGCGTTGAATAGAACATACACTGAGAAAACAGGAAAACAGCATAACTAGAATGTCTTTGCATTGGAACCCACAGGGGCATAGGAATAAAGGAAGGGCAAAAAACACATGGAGAAGAGAGCTGGAGAATGAAGTTATAAAGATGGGGAGGTCACGAGGAGAGCTCCGTGTAATGGCGAAGGATAGAACGACTTGGCGTGAGTTGGTTGAGGCCCTATGCTCCATTTGGGAATAGAAAGGCAGAAGAAGAGAATGGGATGTCGTCCGAGGCCCTAATATAACCTAACGGTTAAACGTGGTTTCTGTGACATTTCTCCGAGTGATCCTCATCCGCATGGTGGCACTTTGTGTAACCGGGTGTTTATCGCTTGGTGGATGTCCTGGTGGGATTGAACTTCATTTGTAATTACACTAGGTTATCCCCCAAAAAAATGGCCTGAACTTTCTTTGCAGAACATCTCTTAGCCCACCGAGAAACCCTATAAAGCTTGCATCTTCATGTACCGATAAGGCCCTTGAGAATATTGGAAGCATCCGCAGCAGGGAACCAAAGAAAAAAAAAAGTACCTTGTACCCATCAGCGACGCATCGGCGTATGATTCTAGACCAACGGTTCTCACCCTGCGGGTCTCGACCCTTTTTGGGTCGAACGACCCTTTCACAGGGGTCGGCCAAGACCGTCGGAAAATACATATTCATTAAAGTCATAGAGGAGAATAATTGTTTGGGGTCGTCACAACATGAGAGAACTGTATTAAAGGGACGCAGCATTAGCAAGACTGAGAGCCACCGTTCTCGACTCATGTTTCAGAACCATCGGTAGTCCCAGGTAGTTTTTGAATCAATATTGTCTGTCCTGACATTGTGATGCCTTAGGATTACAATTGTTAAGTCTTATGGAATTGACAAGTTCGGCTTTGGGACAGAAGAGATTATAGTTAGCTTTGGGATAGAATGGGTTACCAGAACAAAATAATAGTTTCATCATCATCAAGTATCTTACCGAATGACATGGGCGATCATGACTCACCACAGACTGCAATCTTCAAAAGTCCGTGTGCTGACAACCCTCCCTGCTTTGACAAAAGTTTTCAATAAAACTCTCGCGTTGTCTTCCTCTGTTTCTTAAACTCCCACAGGACCGTCCAGTGATCACAACATGTTCTGTTTTCATTTTCTCAAACAAATGACCACAAAACGATGGCTGTCTTCTTTTGATGTTTGTCAAAGCAGTCTTCTAGCCTTCGACTCTTTCCCAACATCTGGGTGGCTCTTTTTGCTGTCCAAGAAATTCTAATGATTCTTCTGTAAAATCATATTTTTGATGCCTTAAGAATATTTTTTTTTTTTTTAAAGTAAAGTAATGTGTAACTCATAAAGAGTAATAAATAATCATTCTGTGAGTATGAGGGAAAGAGTTAAACATTTCGCCGTGGAGGCAAAGCATTGTTTGCACCGAGGATAGTACACGAACAACACTATCTAATGAGCTTACCACCTGCTGCCTTTAGAAGCATTGTGTCGTACAAAGAACAGCTGCATTGAAACAGTAGTAACAGTTTTTTTTATAATATACAGAAGGTGTTAAGAACATGGAGCTCTCGGCTAAGCGCAATGACATGTAAGTATTAAACTATTTCTTATTTAACAGTTTATCATTATAAGCAGCTGAAAAAAAAATAAAACTCTAATCAGTTCTTGTATTTACCACTTTTGTAGTGTAGGCGTTTTTTTTTTTTTTTTGCGTGAAGATTTAACGCCGTTTGGTTAGTGCTCTCGCCGTGGACTGTTCAGGTACAGATTTGTTTTTTGTTTTTTTTTTGTTTGGGGGTGAGGGGGGGGGGGGGAGGCGCACCGACAGGATTCGAACTGGGTCTCCTGCATGAAAGCCCTGCGTTCTTAATCATTCAGCCAGCGGCTCTTCCTACGCGGCGATAAGTATTTAAACATGTCACAGTTGCGAAGGGACGGCGTAGATAGTGGGAGCTAGGCCTTTGATTGGCAGTCACATTATTCTTTGGTTTGAATCTCCGGCAACGCGGATTTTTTTAACCGTTGACTTGGCCTGCCTGGTCGACCCCAGCTAAAACGTTACCAGAAAATGTTTTAGGCAGTAAATAAAGTCAGTGTGATGTTGTGCACGTTTGGTATATACACACACACATGGGTGTAACTCCAAAACTGGTGAAAAAATCGGGGTGACTGCAGTCAAGCTTATACAAGGAATTCCAGAGAAATTTGACTAAAATGCTTGAAAAGGCTGCCCGGCGGAAACGCTGCGTTGTGTTGTTTTGTTCACGTTTTTCTGCCTCCCCATTTCGTTAAGCTTTTTTAGTCAAATTTCTCTGGAATTCCTTGGGTGTAACTCCACATGTCTGTGCACTAATAGCTCTGACGTGAACCTATACTGAAATTAATAAAACTATTAATAAGAGGAAAGCAGACGACACCCAAAGATGTATTGACAAGGAGAAGGACAACGGTCTGAGAGAAATTGAAGAATCCCGGGACGAGATGTTAGTCGAAGCTGCCTGGATTCAACATAATAAAGCCGAAGTTGACTCAATCCTTTTAACGATTCATGAACAACTGTAGTTCCTGTATGACAATATTAACAACACCTTAGTACGATAAGCTAATCCCCTGTTGCTGAAGCTGAAGCAATTTCTAACAGTATACAAACATATAGCGAAAGACTGCTAAGGACTAAGACACCACAAAAGCTGCTAAACCAAAAACCAGGCAGATAACAGTAAATGAAGTGACAGAATTGATCCCAGAACAATACTGGACACTCACAAAGAGCTGCAGGATGAACAGACAAAGCGCATGGCAAGCCAAGGACAGCTGGCTCCAGATTAGTGCCTCT
Source organism: Candidula unifasciata (assembly GCA_905116865.2). Taxonomy (NCBI): domain Eukaryota; kingdom Metazoa; phylum Mollusca; class Gastropoda; order Stylommatophora; family Geomitridae; genus Candidula; species Candidula unifasciata. Next base: position 63,981 of record CAJHNH020000672.1, read on the forward strand.
AAGGACTAGACCTCCCAAGGAGCAGCCAAGTTCCTCCTCACAGCAGGGTTACATCTCACCGACCCGCATCCCCAAATAAATGAGCAGCATACACATCCAAGGCGCACGCACACGCGCATACACACACACACACACACACACGCCTGCGCGCGCGTACACAAAGAAAGAAGTACGCGGAGGTCTGATATATAATCAACAAAGAGCAGGTTGAACAGACGCTAAATATTTTAATTTTTGTTTCCTAAAGATAGAAATCGTAAACGTGTTATAATTGCTCTTATTGCATGGCCAGTCATATGCCTTCTGCAGATTATAGGCCTAGGTGTTGACTTTATCAGCTTTACGTGACGTCACAACTCCGGGCTAACGATACTTTCCGTGTTCACTCTCACGGTTCCGTCCCCCCCCCCCCCCGTGTGTTTCCGGCCGTCCCCTGAGTACTCCCAAGAAAGATTTTAGGAATAAGCTCGACAATAAAACATGTAATTAGGTTTACACAATATTACAACATAGAAACAGAAAGTGCCAACTGAAACTACTTACATTTTAGCTGAAGTATGTCCCACTTTACATTGGATTTATAGACTGTGAAAAAGCGTTTGACAGCATTGAAAGGAAATCTCTCTGGAAATTGATGGGGCACTATGGAATCCTATAGAAATTTATTAACTTAGTAAAGGCCAAATATAAAGACATGAAATATCGAGTTCTTCATGAGGAAAAGCTAACAAATACATTTGAAATAAAAACAGGTGTGCGACAGGGATGTCTTTTGTCGCCTCTCTTATTTTTACTGGATTATCAAAACAGTAACTGCTAACACCAAGAATGGAATTCATTAAACCCCTACAAAACAGTTTGATGATCTGGACTTCGCTGATGATATTTCTCTTTTGTCGCATTAACGGAATCAGAAGCAAGAAAAATTAAATATACTTGATGCGAGATCACAGCAACTTGGTCTGAAAATCCATAAAGGAAAGACAAAGATGATGAGAATAAATCAGGCAAATAGTAATGTGGTTTCTCTTAATGGCACCCACTCCAAGATGTGGAGTCGTACACACATTTGGGCAGTAATGTAGATACAGATCGAGGAACTGATAGAGATAATAAAATAAGAATACAAAAGGCAAGATTAGCTTTCATAACATTAGGGAATTTGTGGAGGTCAAATGAAATTAAAAGAAATACTAAACTAACAAATTTTAATTCTAATGTCAAATCAATACTTTTGTATGGGGCGAAAACAAGGAGAACAACTAAGTTATAATGCAGATTTAAAAAAAAAAAAAAGGGTAAATGAGACTGCGACTAGGAATAAATATTGATTATCTAAGAAATGTTAAAGATATGTCATCTATTTATCGGAAATCTTGCTTACGTGTATTATCGTGTTTTGACCACTTACTGATACACTTTATCTCCCAGCGTGTTTGCATGAATTGTCCCAAAAGTAAGAGAATGTCCACGGTTGAGTCGCTTGCCTTGTCCTCTGAAGGTTGTAGATTCTATTTTAGACTCCATCCTTCAGTTAGGGGGTATTCTGGAAATCCTAGGGGAATCGTTTTCCCGAATTTTGGAGTTCATACTTTGTGTAATCCTGTCTCGGGTTTCAAGCCCTTTGCGGTGAGAGACCGAACCATACTGGATAAAAACCCAGGGCAACAAATTCGAGCTATATATAACTAGTTATGCTCTTTACAAATCCTTTTATTTATGTGCCATCTTAGTCCACTCCTATGATCTTACCAAAACGTAAAATATCTTCCTGCATCCAGTTTTGTCCTTTTTTTTAACAACGAGAAAACAAAATTTCAGATCCGTATCTCCACTTTCTGAAGCCTTAACTCTCTACACCCAGCTACCAAAGATGCTCCTACTGACCGCACAACTTCCATTGCACAGCAAACAACCGTAAAAGAATGTTCTCCATAGTCCCTGTTTTTTTCCGCAGGCAGAGTCTAAAGCAATTCGTTGTTTGATATACGCATTTTTCTTCGGATACTATTTAACGAAACAGGGCTGCTGTTCGTTTTGTTGGAAGGTCGTGCCATGTCGTATATTCAATACACAATATAATGGTTCTATCTGTTCATTATTTCGAGAATCAACAACAGGCATTATAATGGAAAATAACCAGACCGTAGAAGCTAGGACGCCCACAGGAAACCATAGATCGAATGTCGATTAAAGAGGCTAAAGGGGGTTGGCTAAACTGAATGCACAGGAGAGAACAGGACGGATTAATAGACTGCGATTCATATGTGACATGTAACGGTACAACATGACAATCGTGATCTTTATTACTCGTTCAGGAAAAAAAAAGTTTTTTTTTTTCCTGTTTGTTCTTGCTGCATTTTTTTTTTCACCTGATATCTAGAGGTGGATCACGCAAGCGATGGATAGACAGAATATCCGAACCGAGAAGTACCAGCATCTGCCTAGCGCATACCAAGGCTCGCACCTGAGGCTTCTTGAAAATAGATGCTGAAAGGCAGAACAGATTTAGAATAGGAAGACTAGAGAGAACTATCCCTCGAGTGTCTGTCAGGTCGGCTGGTAGCGATGTTTTGTAAAGTCTCTGCAACTACACGTTGATGATGATGATGATGATGATGATGATGATGATGATGATGATGATGATGATGATGATAGTGATATCATCACTAGTATGTTTCCCTGTCGAGGCGGTGGTGCCGAGGCAAACCCCATAAGCTTTAGGATTTTTCTAACCACTTCGACAGCGAAGTCGACCACGCCTCATAAAAATCTGTCTCAAGAGTTTATTCAACGGATCAACATCATGGCACACGGACGTAACCCATAAGTGCTCCATTCTACTTCTAACTTAAGCCTGAGTCTGAAAAATCTCAGCGCAGTGCACCAACTCCGTTGCTACGGACAAGATTCTGAAATGCTTTGGGTAGATTTTTAACTAGCAGATTTTCAAATAAGTAAAGTAAAAGTAAAGATCCCTTTTCACGCCTTTCGGCGCATCGGGCATATGGGCAGAGCTTCCCATATTTTTACAGATCATCAGCACTCGGTGGGTAATGTGGTCAGCATTACGCCGGCTGTCTTTACTTTCCCAGGACAGCCCATCCTGGTACCCATTTTAGGCTGGGTCGACCTGCGACGTTCCCATACCACGACAAAAATCCACGCAGCCTGCAGTGGGTTTCGATCGCGGTATGCTGGCTTACGAGTCGGATAGCAGAGCAAAATTGGGAATATAGCAAAGATGTAAATAATTTGTGTGTGGATTTTAAATAGGCTTATTTTAGTGTTCATAGAAACAGTTCATGTAATGCTGTGAAGGACTTTGGAATACCAAAGAAGTTAATTACCATGACCAAACTATGTATGGAAGACACTTGTAATATAGTAATATATAAAGGCAGAAAGTCAGACCCTTTTAAAATAACATCTGGTTTAAAGCAGGGTGATGCTCTGTCCCCACTTCTTTTCAGCTTGGCCCTGGAGATAGTTATAAGGACATTCAAACAAGAATGAACTATACAAGAATACTTGGTGTTGCAGATGACATTGATATCACTGGAGAAATTGAACTAGAGACTGTTAAAACACTGACTTTCTTAAAAGAATCTCCTCAGAACGTGGGACTTATAAATCAAGACAAGACAGAATACATAATAATAACTATAGACAGGGAAAGGACACCAAACTCCAGCTACATACAAGTCGATAGTATGAAAACAGAACGAACGGAAACATATAAGTACTTGTGTGAACACTTCAACTGCTCCAACATGCTGAGAGAAGAAATACAATCTAGAATAAAATCTGGAAATAAAGTATACTATGCCCTTCAATTATGCTAAAGTCAAAGTGTCTGTCTCGCAACATCGATATCAAAACTATCTTCTTTCTTGCTCTCCCTCTGTCCTTTTCCCCTTCCAGCATTTCCATCTTCACGACGTATTCCAAGTTTCTCCTTTTCATGACACGACCAAAGAACGTAGATTGTCTTCTTCTGATCTGGTGAGTCATTTTCTTACATCTTCATTAGGTTAGTTGCATATCCTTTACAGGACGTTGCAGAACCAACCATAAAGGCGCCCGGCTGTTGTGTGGTTTTTCTAGGCAAATTTACGCCCAGTAGTTTGCTATTGCTTCCTGGACGGTCGGCTTTCTTGATACCACTGTCGAAACCGACGCAAGGCGCATGGCCCGCAGCTGGGATCGAACCCGGCATCCCGGCATTACGAAGCGTTAGCATCGACTTAGCCACAGAGCCTACATCTTCATTTCTATTTTTATTTATCCAGGGTGTGCTCATTCGTCTATAACACCACATCCCTATATCATAATATTTTTTTTTCATTGATTGAACAGTTGCTCATGATTCACTTGCGTAGATCACGGTAGGATTTATATAGCTATTGAGAATTCTCTTGTAAACCTCAGTTGACACAGAAAGATTGCATTGACAATTTATCTTTTTTTGGGGGGGGTGGGGGGGGGGGGGGGGTTTCTTACTATTATTGCATTCATTTATTCATTTAATCAGCCATTTCTTTTACACAATGTTGCTTTCCTGATGGCACGCCTGAAAGTCTCCCGTTCTCTAGCCTATTCTCCAGCCCTGTGTGCTTTTACTGTCAATGCGTCTCCTATGTCCCATGTTCACCTCTGAGGTGTTCTGCATCTGCCCCGTTTTCCAGAAACTACCCGTCATCGCTGTTCTCTCCAACGGCCACCTTGAGTTTTAACATGGCCAAAACATGACCGGCTCCAGCTGACAGGTAGTGCTGCTGACGTCACCGGGTCGGGCTAATGGTGCATTAACGCAGCGGTTCTCAAACAAAAATAAACTATTGTCGACAGAAGCGAGGGAAGACAACTTAAATTTTAACTTTTAATTTTCTTCATGCCTTCTTTAATAATTTCACAATTTTTAGCCGACTTTTCTTAATTATGACCGCGGCACCCCTGGCATACGCATACGGCAACCCAGGGTGCCTCAGCAGCCAGTTTGAGAACCGCTGCGTTAACACATCGTCAGCCCGACCCAGTGACGTCAGCAGCCCGGCCCCTCAGCTGGAACCGGTCGTGGCAAAATTACCTCAGATTTCGGGACAGGATTATGAGTTAGTTCCCCTCAATGCTCAGATCAGGCAGGATTTCAGCGGGTTTCATTTTCTAGGTTCATGGTATTGTAATAATTTTCTTCCCATAAATTAGGTAAATTGTCCAGCACCTATTGATAACAGGTTTCCCAAGATTAGAGACGTAGGGCAAAAATATGATGCCACACCTGTTTGTTGAGGGAGCCACGGTGACATCGTGCGAAGATCTATGGTTCAGATAGGCATCGTGACGGATTTTTGTTTCTTTTTTAACTTTAAAACTAACTGTGGCTCTAAAATGGGTGCCAGATAGTGTTGTGCGAAGTAAAAGGCCGGTGTGGGATGTTGACCACAAACTCCACCGAATACCCATGAGTCTATAGAAATACAGAATTAGCGAAATGTATCTTAAGGATGAACATCAAAATTCGAGGCTTATAAATAGATAGTGAGGTAGGTTGTACCCCACCAGAACATCACACAAGCGATAAACACCCGGTAACCAAAGTGCCACTATGCGGATGAGGATCACCCGTGGAGAGGTTCCTGAAACCCCGTTCAGCTGTTAGGCCATATTTAAAGCCCGGCTATATTTAGGGCCCCCGGCAAAAGCCAGAGTGGAGCTTCAAATAACTAAAAATAGCACCCCACATGGGGATGACGATAACTAGTATGTTATAGAGGCTGATATATCTTTTTCGTGACGATATGAGGTTCAACAAAGAAGTGCGATGGTCAGGACATATAGTGAGAATGGCAGATAACAGAGTGACAAAATCTGCACGCGCAAAAAATGAGCTGAATGAAAGTAGACCATGACACAGAGCAGGAAGACGGTAGAGATATAATATACTAGCAGTCACACACAAAATTAGCTGGGGTCAGTAACTGGAAAGAGTGTGCCAATCACGAAAATGTTTTGTTGTCTCTTGATAAAGTTTGTTGTTGTTGTTGTTGTTGTTGTTGTTGTTGTTGTGCTTTCTTCCCACTTGATTTCTCCTTTCTGATTCTGTCTCTTCTATTCACATTTAGGATTGGTAGCAGACATTTCAATTCTGTTGTTTCGATGTTTCTTCTTTCTTGTGTTGTTAATATCCACTAGTGGAAGAAAGATCACAATGGAAACATTAATGTCTGCAGCCATGAGGCCTTAGTGCTCGGAATGCTGTTTTAAAAAAAAAGATATCTGGCAAGACTGATGGGAAGAGAGCAAGGGGAGGAAACATAGCTGGCTTGTCCATGTGGTAGTAGGGGAGGGACAAAAACACTGACCCAATCAATGATTCGCTTATCAGGACAGCGTATAATGACTTAGTAGATTATTTCCCCATGATTTTGTTGTGTAGTTGATATGTAAAACATGGTTCCTCTGTTTCATTCTATTAATTATGTGCATTTTTTGGGTAGCGTGTAGGAATCTATGAAAGGTGCCTTTGTTAGCACGCATCAGTGTTTGTCGCAGTGTATCCGTTGAAAACACTGGTTTTTCTCGATACATTTCTTTCCCAGTCCACATCCTGTTTGTGATCTGTGTTCGTTTCATCTCAGAATATGTTCAGTATATCATATCGCCATATTCTTTCTTGATAAATTTGGATACCACCGGTTATCCAGACATTTCTCTGACTTTTGTCTTTTTTTTAAATTTGTATTATTAATCTCATTAATGTTCATCATCTGCATTGGTTGTAGAATAGGTTTAGATTGCTTTCCTTGTCTTTAGAAAGTTTCCAGCTTTCACTGACAAATTGATAAAATTGAAATAAATTTAGATCTGAAAATACATAACTTGCTAACTTTGTTACATTTGGTTGAGTGTTAATTACATCATGAGTGCCATTGTTGGATCTCCTCAGTGTGTAGTTTAAAAACAAAATTGATCCCCTTACTCTCGAGCAGTTGTATAAAAGTAGCACACAGGAAGTTATTAAGGTCTTATCAAACCAACACTAAAAATAATAATCATAAATAAACAAATACAACAGAAAGAGACAAAAGAAACATTTAAATAAAACTATAGTAATGTGATCCATAATTTACTTAATCTTTTCAAAATTGATGTTGCCTTTCTCAACGCGCATCCGTATTACTGCCTCAGCATAAGTTCCACCTCTGTAAATTATTTAGTTTTCTCTTTGTTGTTGTGTCATAGACCTTGCACACAAAAACGGTTCTGCAATTGTTCTAATTGCCCTTTTTAGATAGCATGAAAGCGGAGGTATAAATTGATCATATCTACACTAACTCCATGATGCCAGCAAGTAACTAACAATTGTTATCTATTCACAAAATCACATATTTCGTCCTGGGCTTCACATATAACAGAAATTTATTCATTATGCTCGATTGTCTGTCCCAATAGCTGGTGTAGAGCAGTAGTTCTCAAATTATGGGTCGTGACCCTTTTGAGGGTCGAGCGAGCCTTTCACAGGGGTCGCCCAAGGCTATTGGAAAACATATATTTACTGAAGTTATGACGTAACAAACTACTTGACGTAAATTTGCCTAGAGAAACCACACAACAGCCAGGGGCTGCTGGGGTTGGTTTTGCAACGTCCTGTAAAGGATACGAAACTAACCTTATGACGTTAGAACGAAAGTAATTGCATGGTTGGGGTGTCACCACAACACAAGGAACTGTATTAAAGGGTCGCCACACTAGCAAGGTTGAGAACCCCTACTGCAGAGTGAAGATATCATCACTAAATTTGCCTGTCAATAGGCGACATATCTGGCCATTGCAACTGGTTACCATGAGCTCCCCTAATTAATTCAGATCATGGTGGCTGGTATTTAAATATCATATAGGAGATAAGCTAACCTACAATAAGGCAAATCTCTAACGATCTTTCAACATAGTGTTACATTACAACAAGCAAAGAGGCAGAGATGATTTATTCATGGTAACTGAATTTACATTACATTATAGAGCGATTAAGGTTTGATCAAGGCTATGACTGAGTAGGTCTGATGTTTGTGTCATTTATAGTAGCTTTCGACTGTAAAGCCTTGAACTGTACCAAACGTACTCGAAATCTTCCTAAAGTACGTTATTTGTGTTAATTTAGGTTGTACTGCTTGGCCAAGGCTATGGCTAAATAAATCTGATGTTAGGGACATTAATAGTAGGGTCCCCCTCCTCCTTTCTATCCTTGACCTGTTTAAAAGCGTATATAAAATTTTCATACAGTACGTGTTCTATGACACTGGCCATCAGGTCGGTTCACAACTGCCTGTCACGTGGTTGGACGCCGTAACCTGGAGGTTTAGGTTTCTGGTACCACTAGAAAAACTAGGCCTTTCGTGTCTCCCTTCCTTTCCTTCTTTCCCCGTTGACAGCGATACAACGCACTTCTTCCACTTCTTCTTCACTTTTTTTTCCTACTCAAGTATCAAGGAAGATACAAGGTTCTTCTTCTTGCTCTTCTGGCTGTCCTGGCCACAGACATATCGTGTGGTTATAAAGTGTCTCTAATGTTATCTTTCTATCTTGTCTGTGATCTACATTGCACCTTACGCCCTTCTCCTCTTGTTGGTGCTGCGTAAATTGTATGGTATGGTATCACAAGGTTTTCTAAGTGAGCAAACCATTTAATTTGCTGTCTTTATATGTAATTTAGGCTTGGTTCTGTGGAAACTTTTTCTATCATGACTTCATGCCTGATTTGATCTCTTCCGGTAACTCCTGCAGTCTTTCTTCGACATTTAATTTCCATTTCTACTAACACACACAAAACCGTAATGTTATGACTGGTTTCTGGGCACCAATCTGTTCAACTTGTAGGATAACTAGGATTGATAATCAGCTTATACTGTAGTCACAAAATGACCGTACAGACTTGTACACACCTTCTTCTTCTTAAAGTCCATTCCGTGTGCCGTTGGTAGTCATGTCTATCCACAAAATCTGTCTCGAATACTTGTAATCACCTCTGACACATATGATCACTCTTGCCGTGATGTCATCTTTACACCTTAGACATTTGAAATTATAATTTTATCATTGCAGTGATACACATAGGTCAAAGACACCATTCCGTAATAGCCAGGCAGTAGATACAAAGAGTTATTGGAAGAGACTGTATTCTTTTCACCTGAGCTACAGGTGTCTAATGAGGCGTGTTGCACTCACCTGAATTAAGAAGACGTACGAATAGATGTGACACATTGCCCTGAATTATAGAGGTGATTATTACGGGTAATGAACGCCTTTGGAGAGAGAGAGAGAGAGAGAGAGAGAGAGAGAGAGAGAGAGAGAGAGAGAGAGAGAGAGAGAGAGAGAGAGAAGACACCAACAAGTTGCGAATTATCGTGTGGTTGAGGAATAAATTATGCGAGAATTCTTCTTCTTCTTCTCCTTCACCAGCTGTAATCTCCGGCGGGAAAGCTCTGGGTTTTTTCGTCAGCTTCTGGGCTTTTTAGTTTTGTTTAAGGGCCTGGGTTTTCTGTGCACATCAGTTTTATAAATTTAGCTTTCTTTGGCTGCAGAGTGTTAGTTGCTTGCGTCTCAGGCAGATGCATCCCACCTTTACATGAAGACTGTTAGTTCCTTGCCTCTCTGACAGATGCACTCCAACTTTATATGCAGACTGTTAGTTCCTTGCCTCTCTGACAGATGCACTGCAACTTTATATGCAGACTGTTAGTTTTTTGCCTCTCTGACAGATGCACTCCAACATTTTATGCAGACTGTTAGTCATGCTGATTAATTAGGCATTATTGTATATTCCTTTTTGGAAATTTACAGGTCTCCATACTGGTTTATGGTGAGCGATGTGGACCTTGTCATGATTTTAAAAATGTATCTAGTCAATAATGGGTAACAGGCAGTGTCCTGGGAAATAATGATGACCTGCATGATGCTGACCATGTTACCAATCCTGGCCTAAGACCTGACATAGTCCTACACTCTGCAGAGAAATGCCAGCTCATCTTGATTAGCTGACCGTGCCGTAGGAGTCGCGATTGGGTGAAAATCACCTGTACAAGATCGAGAAGTATGGATATATCGTGGCCGGCCTGAGGAACGACGAAGCGTACTCAGTAAAAATCTTCGCCGTCGAGATAAGCGCAAGAGGTCTTATCTCCACTTCCATGAACAATGTACTAAAGCTTACGAGAAAACGAAAGTAAACGGGCACTAAAACAACTGGGCGAAGCTGCTGAAAGAGCTTCGTGCTAGCTCTGGACGCAACGGAACGACGTGTGGATGGGTTTCGGTAGACGGGTCCGAGTCCCTGTAAGAACGGAATTTCTTCTTCTTCTTCTTTTGTCAAAATCTGCTTGTGCCGCTAGGCGTCGCAGTCTATCAGATGATCGGCAACAGAGCCAGCGCGAGCTCAGTCGCTTCATATGCCGTGATGTTATGAAGTCTCAAGTTGTCCGTGACTCCTTCAATCCATCTTCTTCTTGGTCTTCCCCTGCCTCTTGGTGTTTCGATTTTCATGTTGTATGCTCTTGATGCTGGCATCGTTGGTTCCATTCTCATTAGGTGACCAAACCATTTCATTCTTTGCTTCTCAATAAATTTAACGATGGGTATGGTTCCAATAGTTCTTGTAATCACATCGTTTCTCACTTGATCTCTTCTGGTTTTATTCGCAGCCATTCTCAAACATCTCATTTCACTGGTGGTTAGTCTTCTCTCGTGTTCTTTTGTTAATGTCCAAGTCTGACATTGATAACCTAATGTCGGTATAAAGATTGTATTTATAATTTGTCTTTTTATCTCAGCTGGGACAGCAGGGAGTTTTAAAATTGGGGTAAGCTGGTATGCGACATTGTTGGCTTGTTGGATTCTTGCTCTGATCTCTCTGCCTATTTTACCATTGAATGTAAAGATACTTCCCAAGTAGTTAAATTCTTGCACTTGTTTTAGGCTGTGATCTAGAATTTTAGATGTCAAGATGGCGACGTAAACAGTGTGTGTTATTCAACGGATGTGTAATTTTTCAGTGTTCTCGATGTGATTTACGTGTTTTCCCAGTGTTCTCTTAAGGATGAATCTGTGTCAGGTTCAGCAAATCGGCAGTGGATTTAAGAGTTCACAAAAATCTGCTCTAGAAACAATATATGAGATTAGAAAATCCATCAAACATAACAACAATCAGGGCTCGAGAATAGGTCAGCCATCTCTCACTCATTGTAAACGGAATTTCTGATCTCTTAAAAAGCCAAAATGTCCGATTGTTGTCTGTCATTGTATCTCTGTAAATTGCCAATTAACATGTGTCCGGTGAACCAACCGTAAGCTTGTCACTTGGTCGTTAACGTAGCTGTCCGGTCTAACTGGCTACCGCAGCGACAATATATATATTTAACATCAATGGCAGAGTACCCGTTGCATAGTCACCATTTCGTCTTGTGCTGTCTATCAACATCCAGTAAAATGCAGCAGGAGAAGATCGAGGCCTGGGGGTTATGACCCAGGTCGGCTCACCATCTGAAAATGTCTAGGAGTCGATGGGCCGAAACAATTATCGACGAGCGATCTTCTACTGTTGATCGGTGGACTCCTGCTGTACATGCTCTCCCTGCCAATTCATGTCAATTGTCCTATCCTTTGCCATCGCATGTAGCTCATCCAATATCCCCCCCCCCTTTCCCACCCCATCTATTCGCGCCACTGTCCTATTTTATTATTTTTACTACCTCGATTGCCCTTCCTAGATCAGATTAGGTTCTAACATTACAGTAGCCAGTTCTGGCATTTCGGACACCTTTCGGCTTTCTCCGTACGGCGTCATCCTGCTTCTGCGTGGTCTCAAGGCACGGTGTCATCCTGCTTCTGCGTGGTCTCAAGGCACGGTGTCATCCTTCTTCTGCGTGGTCTCAAGGCACGGTGCCATCCTTCTTCTGCGTGGTCTCAAGGCACGGTGCCATCCTTCTTCTGCGTGGTCTCAAGGCACGGTGCCATCCTTCTTCTGCGTGGTCTCAATGCACGGTGTCCGCCTCGAGTGCTAGAGGTTCCCGGTTCGATCCCCGGTAAGGGCTGGGATTTTTTTAACGTGTGCTTGGACTTGGACTTCTAGTAATTCCCCCTGGTCTCTGGGTAGTGAGATCGGACACTCATGTGCATTGTTGCGCACGTAAGAAATCCCTTGGCAGTCGGAAATCGAAAAGAGTAGCCTAACGGCACTGCCAAGGCAAAATTTGGAGTTAAAAATCTACCCAAAGTATTTCAGGATCCTCGCCGGTGCTACAGAGCCTGTGCACTTAGGACTCAGACTTGAGTTAGAAGAAGAACAAAGCACTTATGGGTTACACCCGTGGGCCATGATGTTGATCCGTTGTTCAAAACTTCTGGATATTACTTAATAGGTATTGAGGCTTCTGCAGGTTTGGTTACTGTCTTTTGCCAAATGAACTTTAAACATGACCAATTAAGACATCTTTTTTGAGGTGCCTAATTGTCATATATCTTAGTACACTTGCTTCCATAGCAAGGCGCACACGTCATTTGGAGGTAACAATATGATATTTAGATAAAAAGGAAATGTGAATTTTTAAGATGTTACCTAATCAGTGAGTTAATAATAACAGCTCAGACTTGATTTTGTTAGGCCGTACGCACGCTTCTTCGCTCAGACGTGTGTGTGTGTGGGTGTGAGTGTTTTTAACGAGTGCTTATGTCTGAGAGCTGCGTGGATTTTTATTATAGTATGGGGCGTCGCAGGTAGACCCAGCCTAAAATGGGTACCAGGTTGGCTGTCCTGGGAAAGTAAAGACGGCTGGCTCAATCCAGTGCCGATTGGTCTGAAAAGATATGGGACGCTCTTCCCATATGCCCGATGCGCCTGAGGCGTGAAAAGGGATCTTTACTTTTTTACTTTTTATGTGTGTGAGAGAGAGAGAGAGAGAGAGAGAGAGAGAGAGAGAGAGAGAGAGAGAGAGAGAGAGAGAGAGAGTGATAGAGGGACAGACAGGCGCACAGAGTGTGTGTATGAGAGAGAGAGAGAGAGAGAGAGAGAGAGAGAGAGAGAGAGAGAGAGAAAGAGAGAGAGAGAGAGAGAGAGAGAGAGAGAGAGAGAGAGAAAGAGAGAGAGAGAGAGAGAGAGTTGATGGATCGCTTCCACACTTCATCGAAAAAATTTTACGTTTTCCTTAGTTGAAGAGCAATGTTTATCGGAAATCTTTCACGGAAAACCTTCTTTCATGTAACAGTGATTACATTTTTCTGTCTTCTCATCGTTATTTACGCTCCTTTCTTAAATCTGGACTTTGTCACCGTGAGTAAATCAACCAAACCGCAGTGGCGTTTATGGAGTTTGGTTTTGGTCAATATTTATTCTTTTAAGGAAGCATGTAGACGGGTAATGTAGTGTGCCATAGGTGGCCTCGTCAAATGGAATTTAAAAATAAGTGTTTGAATAGGAGATAATATATGAATAGGTTTCTTCGAACATGATTTAACAAACAAGCAACGTCTAACATTTTTGATCACCAATTGTTTGTGAAAACGAGAGAGGGAGAAGAGACAGAAAGAAAGCAGAAATGAGAGAGAGGGAGAAAGAGAGAGAGAGAGAGAGAGAGAGAGAGAGAGAGAGAGAGAGAGAGAGAGAACTAGAAAGCTCGGGAGTGAGACAGGCAGAAAGACGGATATAGTAGTTAAAGACGTGAAGGAAGATAAACATTGCAATAAATAGGCAATGGAATATTTAACAGAACACATTTGTAAAAACAGTAAAATAAAGATAAATAGGCAGATGGCTATAACGATGGGAGCGTGGGGGGGGGGGGGAAGAGACACTAAGGTGTAGTAACGACAGTGGGACTATCCTCTAGGTAGGCAGGGACAACAGACAAGCAGATAGATAACCACACCAAGAGAGAGAGAGAGAGAGAGAGAGAGAGAGAGAGAGAGAGAGAGAGAATAGACAGACCCATAGAACTATTTAAAGTACAGCCATATAACACATCTATGTTGAGGCACCACAGACGGTTACCAAGCAACCTGTAGTCCTGTGCAGATTGGTCATATGTCGGTTTATGCTTATGCCAAAAAGCATGGTGGCTCATTGACTATCTAGGACAAAGTATAGACTCTAACCTGTCGACCCCAAGTTCTTGAGGTCACATTTTCATCGCCACGTAATGCGATAACTTGAAAGTTCGAGCCCTAAGTCAACCCAGCCCAAAATGAACACTAGAAAATATCCTTTGGTGCAAAGATGCTCGACGGAATGTAAAACACAATAATATAATAAGAACTCCGTGACGGAAACAGCACAACCGGAGTCTCCAGATCTTTAATCGGTGTCCCACTTCAAAAATTGTTTCGTTCCGTTTTCGGAGGTCGGGCGGGGCGACCGATCATGACTCTCGGGCCCCAGCCATCTGCTGCTGTGCTTTCGGACATGACTGATTTGTGTAATTACAGCAGGTGCTTACGTTATAGTGATATCATTACCTTCCTATCTACACGACCAGAGTGACAAATGGACGGCTGGTTTATCGGATATACATTTATTGGACAGATTTTTGCAGTTGGCAGTAACACGGATAGATCCTAATCGGACAAGCCTGTTCTTTTCCACTAGCGGCTCTGACCAGTCTACCGAGGCCTATCCCCAACATCGATCCGTTGCGTCAAAAGTCAGCTGAAAGCTCCTCCTGCTGCTTCGCCCAGTTTCTTTAGTGTCCCTGTACGCTCGTTTCCTCAAAAGCCCAGCTGCTTCAGTGCTTTGTAAAGGGAGTTGGAGATTATTAGCCAACCTCGATGGCGAAGTTTTACTCCGTACCCCTCCTGGCTCCTTAGACTGGCTACCAGGTCACTGTACTGTTTGAGTGTAACCCATGACTTCCTTCAATTTTAGTGCAATCTGGGCAGAATCTGTCGCATCGCCCCCCCCCCCTCCCTTTTTCCCGTCTTTGGTGCGGGTAGGACAGCTTTGACTACTGGGTCTACAGACTCGCCCAACATCATCGCGAATCTGGTCTTAAACTTTTAGGGTATAGACTTAAAAGCAGGCGTCAGCTTTTCTGTTTACAATAAAGAGCCATGTCGGTCAGACACTTTAAACTCTTAGGATATAGACTTTTCTTCATGGCTGCTTTGATTTTTGGCTCCATTGCTTCCACTGCGTTAGTGCTTACCTTGTACACAAGCAGTGGTCAGAGGAGCTTTAGAATCAACATTAACTGGAGACACCAAACCTTGAACGTTCCCATCAGTCTGCTCTGTTTGATAGCGGACACATGTATTCACCCGACTTCCTTCATACAGGATAGCTTTCAATCGCAAACGCGGCCGAGACTCTTCACTTGTTCCTCTAGAACCGTTGGGATCGCTTTGCTTGCCACCATGAATCTGGTCGCCACAAACTTACCATTACGGATCGACAAACTCCTTGACATCTGCGGCTTGAATTGCATGTTACACCATTCGATCACGCAATCCAGCCTCAGCAGGATAACGCGTTCGTCATCTTCACGGACTGTTATTAAATTCGTGTCCTCCATAAATGCTCTCAGTGGTGGCATCCAGTGATCCCTAATTTAAAGGCCCTGTCAGTAGTCGGCAGCCGCATCTAGCAAAACCTGCATGGTCATACTGAACACTACCGTATAAATCGTGCACTTCATTGCTATCCCAATGTGGAGCTCAGTCCATCTCGTAGTAAACGTGGGGTAGAGAAGGAATCGGCGAGTTTAGGAAAATACTGCTCGGTCACAGCAATGGTTTCTGCCTGTAAGTGAAACATGCGGAGTGCCTGCCATAATAGTTTATAAGGTACCGACCCATAGGCCAGCCAAATCATGTGCAGTTCTTCCTTCTCTGTGCTTGCCCTCTGAATACTCTCCCAAATCATAGACACAAAGTGTCAAGACATCTGGGGGTGCCCGGAATACCCTCTTTCTGCACTATTGTATCTATATACTAGTTCTACTTCAAGTAATTCCGAGATGAATGTTTTATTCTCAACGTTCAATAGTGAGATAAATCTGAATTGGGAAAGATCAGAGGAGTCTCGCTCTTTGGTAATGTCGACTCCGTTGGCCTTCTGCCACTCCTTATATATGTACTTGCGGCTTCACACGAGGCGGTGAAGTTTCTGAGTACTTTCTAGCTGCGTTTATATACCACACACAATACACCCCTGAGTCCTGGGGCAGCTGTGCAGCTGTTTTTTTTTTTTTTTTTTCAACTTCTTCCACCTCAAAGCAAGAAAAAAGCCATTGTTCTGAACTTCGTGTTCGGCTTTTAATTGGAAACTACGACCCGTATGTCGACCCAGCCTACAAATATCCTTGGGTGCAAAGATGACCGGCGGAATGTTACGCACACATACTATCCTGTGATGTATACAAAGTTTTGGACTAATGTACACTATCTGTATGAAAGCGTCCGTGGTTTAGACGTTGCCAGTCGTACTCGTAATTTCAGAACAACGCGTTCAAAATCCACTGCTGGCTGCGTAGTTTTTAACATGGTATGGGGGTCGCAGGTCGACCCAGCCTAAAATGGGTACCAGGATGCATGTCCTAGGGATGTAAAGTCAGCAGGCGTAAGTAATGCTGACCACATTACCCATTTAGTGCCGATTGTTCTGTAAAAATATGGGTGCTCTTCCCCTATGTTTAATGCGCCTAAAGGCGTAAAAAGCGATCTTTTCTTTGACTATCTGTGCGCCAGCGACAAGAGAATGATAGTCGTTTTTACTTTACCGTGAGAACTTCCAATTCTTATGTAGAAAGGTCGCCGAAAACAAGTTTCCAAAGATTTTGTCCTTGTGTTGAAGATTCTAAAACTCTGAACCTAAAAGCTGGGGGAATACAACAGTAACACCATACATAATATGAATCCTCAATGCTTTGTGCTACCAGAACATTGATGAGGATGTCTAATCCTTGTGTAATCCCCCATTCAAACATCGTTACCTGGTCGAGATTGAGAAACGAGAGAAGCACTGCAAGATGAGACTAAGCCTCTGGTTATCCTAATGATGTGTTCATCAATGTCAGTCTCCCAGTCTGTGTTTGTAAATCTCATTAGCGCGAGGAAATATTATGTCAATTACAGGATTGGTACACATTGTGGCGTATTATTTTAATGAATATATTCTCGAATATGTTTGTTACAGTACCTGTCAGGGAAGTGGAGTAATGTGGGTTACATCCTTCCAACGCTCGACCTGCTTCTTCGATTATTGTTACAGTATATTGTCGTTCCATGCGTCTTGCGTTGGTTTCGACAGTGGTATCACGAAAGCCGACCGTCCAGTGAGCAATGGCAAACTATTGGACGTAAATTTGCCTAGAAAACCCACACAACAGCTAGGGGCTGATGGGGTTGGTTCTGCAAAGTCCTGTAAAGGATACGCAACTAACTTAACCTATATTGTCGTTAGGCCGATGCAACTTTAATTGTCATGGGAAGTAAAGGGGTCTTGTATCATGTTTACCACATAACCTATGGAATACCAGCTGGTCTATACAAAATAACATTTGTGTCTAGCACTGTACGCCAAAGGATATGACCAAAATATTTCAGCTTCTGAGACAAGATGCTGTTTATTAGCCAAATTTCCTCGATCTTCAGATATGTTAAAATATCATTATCTTTTTTGTCTATTGTATTAAGAGAATATTTTTATAGCATTTCAGCACAAACTCCCCAATTTTCTTTCTTAAGGACTGAGAGGAAGTCCACGACTCACATCCGTATGTTGCTTCAGGAAAGATGCCTGCTCTCAAACTTTCAATTTTGATTTCCTTGCTGGTGCTTATGCATTGGCTTGTAATGCTGTTTAATCTTTTTATTGCTACGGTCATCCTCCTTTTGACTTCGGTCGAACAGTCTCCATTGCTATTTATTACGGAGCATCATCATCATCAGGTGCCTTGTCGGCTAGCTTGGGCTATCATGCCTTTCCTTCCACAATCTACGATCTCCTGCAGCATGTATCACTTCGTGTGCCAAACCTCCACGCCAGGCAACAAGAATCTCCTTCCACAGATCTTTCCTCTGGTCACAACATGTTCCATTTTCCCTCTTCTCATAACATGGCCTCGCTCTGATGTTTGTGATAAGTTGTCTTCGAGGTCAAAACCTCTTGGTTGCCTTTTGTGTGTGTGTGGCTGCCCAAGGTATTTTAAGCATTCTTCTGTGTTACGGAACCTAGACACCGAATTTAATCAATAAAAAGGGTATTGTCGTTCTACATGAACAAATGTGGCTTTGGCGTTCTGTGAGCCCTGATAGAGCTATACAAATATGTACATTACACTTTTTACGTACACGTCATCTCGTTTGTCATGTTCACAATTATCCTTCAAATCTTCGGACTAAATTACCCGGAGTGCTGAACGGAGCTCCCACAATGTATTGATTTTAAACTATTACTTTATCCACTATATTATAATTTTCTTCCTCTTCAGCATTCCGAGCTCTTGGGGTTCATTGCTGCAGATATCACCCACGTCCATTCATCTCTCTGGTTGGCCTTCTCCCTACAGATGGTGACACCAAGTGTTTGCAAGCCTTTCTGGACATTGTCTCTCCATGGTCTTCTTGGTCTGCCTCGTGGTCTACGACCATTCAGCTTCCTTGTGTATACAGTTTTTACTTCTCTGTCATCTGACTTTCTTTCAATATGTCCCAACCATTTCAGTCTATTAGTTCTCATGATGCTAATGATCAATGGTGATTTAAACAGATTAATAATTTCGTTGTTGCTTCTCACTCTCCATTCCCCGCCGTTTGCATCTTTGATAAGTCCAAAGATTCGTCGTAACACTCTGTCTTAGAAAGCTTGTAATATCGCTTCATCTCTTTAAGTTGTGCTCCATGTTTCAGAGCAATATAAGAGGACTGGCCTTTTCAACGTTTTTATATATTTTGATCTTGGTGTTGCGAGACAGAGACTTTGACTTTAGCAGATGTTGAAGAAGGGTATAGTGTACTTGTTTCCAGATTGTATTTTAGATTGTATTTCTTCTCTCAGCATATTGAAGCAATTGAAGTTTGCACCCAAGTACTTATATGTTTCCGTTCATTTTATTTTCATATTTTCGACTTGTATGTGGCCGGAGTCTATATCTTTCCCTGTCTTCTTAATATCATGTAATATAATGGTATTTAGACAAATCTGCGTCAGTGAACAAACTAAATGCTCTCAATCTTCCCGTAATTAAAAGCAAACAACCTTTTTTTAAACAGTAAACAGTTTATCATTCTCAGCTTTATTCTCCCTATTTCAAAGATATAAATATGAGCACCATTTACCGCTCTTCCATTTTCCGCTGGAAATTTAATAGACGCCATTTGCAACTTCGTCGTGGCTCTTTCATTAGGGCACTACTGTGAACAGTTATCTTTCCATTACCTCTTACTGCAGCCGGGGGTAACTGTAGAGAACACGGATTTCTAGATCAAAGTGGCCGACAAAGTTAGGCGTGATTTGGTTATATGGTCATTATCAGTATAACCATGTTACTGCTAACGTAGAAGAGGATTCTAGTAGTTATTAATTTTTAAAAGTATTCTTGTTTTGTTTATTGATAGTGCCTGGAACGTTTGCCCGAAGGCTATGTGAATGTGTTCAAATCTCCATCTTAAGGTTGGGAAAAGGATTATTTTTTTGTCAATAACTTGGCTCCCAGCAGAGGGCGCTACATAAATATGACACATTGTTATACACATGTGTAAATATAAAACAAACGGTGATAGCTGTGCTGTCTACACAGATGGATTCATGTGCATTTTTGAGTATTTATTCTTACAGAAAACACATTACTGTGTATTACAGAAGCCAGATTCAGGCCTCAGAAATGAGATATCTGAGAAAGGTGTTCCAAGTGACAAAAATGGTTACAGTCCGCAATCAGACAATACGTCAAGGTCTTGATACCCAGTCTTTGCAAGCAAAAGTGGATCAATCACAGTTACGATGGTTTGGACATGTATGCAGAATGGGAGAAAAGTCGGCCACCTTTCCAGGCATGGGAGGCTAAGAACCAAGGAACCAAACCACCAGGGTCTGCTGGGAAGACAACATCAGACAGTCCATAACTGACAGAGGACGGGAATGGGACAAGCCAGAAAGAAAATTGCCGATAGAGACGTCTGGTGATCTCTCCGGCAGACCTCTACAACCCAGGTTAGAAGATGATTAAGTAAGCAAGCCACCGCCTTTCTCTTATCCCCTTACATTTGACTTATCCTCCCTATATAACACTTATCTCCCTTATCTCCTGCTCAACCCAGAGGCTAGACTGTCTTCGTCTTTCAAGTCCAAGTCAAATCTCAAGTTATTGCCGCCAAGCCCCAGGTCAAGTCTTAAGTCAACAAGAATGCTTCCTTGTCAAGTCCTGAGTTAAGCCACCGTACGTTTGAAGTTATTCGAACGTAGTGCAGGTGACAATGCTTATAAATCAATAGAAAATAACACAGATACAAAAACAGAATAGCAGTATGAAAAACTCAGTAACTAAACACAAAAGCGGAAGAAGTCGAATGTGAAAGCTTGATAAATCGAAGCAGAATTAATTACGTCCTGATTTATGTGAAGACGCTTTCAAATGCAACTCTGATCACCAAACCTCACAGTGGCCGATCGAGAAGGAACAAGTCGAAGTTTACAAGTCGCAAGTCGAGTCGCTGGACACAATCCCAAGTCGAGTCGCAAGTCGTTGATTACGCGACTTATGTCGGACTCGAGTCCAAGTCCCGACCTCTGGCATGAGACACCCAGATTCTTACAACCCTGCCCGCGTATTTGTTTGCCATGACATAATCGCTATTTCTGTCTTCATCATTACATTGCAACAAATCATTGATGTACTGTAAATCTCCTCAATTACTCTCCTCCTGATCTCTCTAGTTGTTGACTTCCTGCTGACCTGATTGCTGACTGGCTACCTGCGGCTGGCAATTACCAAAATTGTTCACCTTCCGGTATTTTATTTCTGCCGTTGTACAAGGCCTAGATATTATTTGATCCTTATTTTCGCTTAACATTTTGTTTTTAACAGAACAATATTGTAGGCTTGAGAAGAAAAAAAAAAGGTTACCTTTTTCATAATCATTGTCTTCGTTGCCCTGTTCTTCCAATATAGGCCACAGGGGACTGACATTCTATTTTCTTATTTCAGTATAATCCTCTTCAATAAATTCAGTATCTTTGATGGAATCCAGTTCAGCATTTGTTTGTTGTTGTTGTTGTTGTTTTTTTTTTTTTTTTTAGCGACTTCGCTTCCTCAATCCTTATATTTCCCATTTCGGTGCCCGTTTAGTAATTCTCGACTTATTTACCGGGAGGGCATCTCTTTGTGCAAATTCTTCCAACTCTTCTCGTTTCTCATTCGGGCTTGGTACCGGTAATTGCGCAGATTAACACAGAAATCAAAGCAGTCAACCTATGCAGTCACAATCTTATTCTTCTTCTTCGATACTTCTGTAAGAAAACTTAACATCAGGAGGCCGGTAGCCTTTACGAAAGCTATCGTGCATTCTAAACCCTCTCGTGTACCATACTGTCTGTTGGTATCTGTTCGCTAACACAAGCACCACTTTTATTTCATGTGGACGGACTAATGTCATCCCCACGACACAACCCTGGTTACGCCATATTGGCCAACCCTTTCCTCCATCTTTAGACACTCAGTGTACGCTGTTGTATCTGTTGGCGTCTACCCCCCCCATTTCCCAGGTATACTGACCCCGTTTTTCGCTTCCCGTCCGCGCGTTGGTGATATATAGGCTAGTACCTGTCCTAGTCATTCTCTTGAAAGAAGTTTTTCGCCAGGGACACAGATGAGTATCATTTATTTGGTATATTGGAGTCCTATGTAGTCACTTCATAGTTAGAGATTATTTGTGTATGTGTACTGTGTTGTTCTTTATGTGCAAATGAAGGCTAATCGCCGAAACGTTTTTTTTTTGTTGTGATCAATTTTGTAGAGCTAACATAAACTATTTTTTCTTCCTTACCCACTCTTTCTCTTCTCTATAATTTTCTACCCGTTTAAAAACTGGTGTACCATATAGTTTTGTCTTTATTGTATTTGGAGCAGGAAAGCTGGTTTCTCTGTTAGCAGCATACAGTTGACAGTGTTGGAGCGCATGCTCAGCGTTTTCTGGTGCCACGCTGCATGGACACGTTTCCTACAAGAAATGTTTGGACATCTGTTGACGAAGTCTATCTTGTCCTGTCTTTAGTTTGAATATACAACGAGTCATTATCATTATGTAGCAGGTTCTTTGCAGAACGTCGCTCTCATCACCGTCTGCCTGAAAGAAACTCGGTCTCCCGCCAGTTCTGCCGCCTCATGCACTTTTATACTCAAGGAGTCACTTATATTCTGTGACCATCTTCGTGTCGGCCGGCCCCTGCCCCTCCTTCCTGGTACCATGCCTTCTGCTATAATTTTTTGAAATCTGTCGTGGCGCTTGATATGACCAAAATATTGCAGTTTTCGAGAAAGGATGCTGTTTATTAGCCAATCTTTCTTGATGTTCAGATCTTTTAAGTTGTCAATATTTCTTATCTTCTTTGTCCAAGATATTCTGAGAATCTTTCTATAGCATTTCAGCTCAAAAGCCCCTATTCTCTTTCTTAAGGACTGAGAGATAGTCCACGACTCACATCCGTATGTAGCCACAGGGAAGATGCCTGCTCTCAAAATTCTAATTTGTATCTTGTAGTTGTATTTGTATCCTTGCTGATGCCTAACCATATACTTTTAAGACTGTTCAATTTACAACGAGTACAGAGAAATATATCCATGTTTCTAGAGTAATTTTCAATTAATTACCTATGCCAAAACACACTGGCATGCACACACATTAGGAGCTTCAGGGGTTTGAAGGGGGCTGACGATGCCTAAGCCACGTTTAAGTGCGTAATTACTTATTACCGTCTTCAGGTTCTAAATGCAAAACTTTGAGCCAGAAGCCTAACAGTAAACTGGGAAAAGTCATCATCATGAAGCAGGTCTGTTTTCCCCGCGTTCTGAAAACCTTGCGCTCGTTTCACAACGTCGCCTTTCAGTTTATGAGTGCAATTTTTATGGAAATGAATGGGGATCGTCACTGGAGCTAGGGAGTTCATGCTATGTGCGATACTTTCGGCAGGCGGTTAGCTGTTCTGCGGAGAGAGACTGAGCCATATGGGAGAAATACAGCCCGTTGCAATGAAGTCGATTCTCCTATCTTTACCATTACTCGATCTGGGATGTTTGGTTGATAAAGTGGAGAATACCCTCCTCTACCAGCCCTTACTCCTCAGGATTCCCGGCTCTCTAGCGTAGTTGGCTAAACCGGACTGCGCGGTGACCCGGTGACGAACTCCTTGTGGTCCGGTTTCACTCCCGGGGGTAGGCAGAAAAGCCACATTTTCTCCCAGGTTTACGGTACCTATCATGGAATCGAGGCCGAAGGGTTGCGATATCCATAGTACCGAGCCAAAGGGTTTACAACTCATGGTTTCTGGATATAAAAATAAAAAAAACTCCTCCGTATAAATCACCGCTAGGGAACATTAGATCACATATAGAATCCACTGATGCAGATTCGAACCCCTGTAGACAAGCGCCAAGAGCGTCAAGCTCTTTGTCATTCGATTAAAATGGAGTATCCATGGCGGAGTGGACCAGTCGTTCTCCTGGTGCACTGTAGGTCGTGGGTTTGTTTCTCGGACGCGTCACTTGGGAATTTTTACAGTCATCACAGGGGATCAGCGCTGGAGGTTTGAAGTTCGTGCTTTACACTAGCCGTTGTGTGGAAAGAGACCCGGACTTCTGGGGTAACCGGGGGGCAGTGAATTCAATCCTGTCGATTTTACCTCTACCTTTATTTGTTGTATATTATCTTCTTCAGGACACAGCTCAATTACTGAGCCACCATGCATAGCCAGCGATATGTTTTTACATCTTTTCGGGTTTTTAATTTAAAAAAAAAAAAAAATAATAATAATGAAAACTGCCAGTTTTCATCCGGTCCGTTATTGCATGATTAAGTTATTTCGATTTTTGTGTCCTACCAGTATCTAGAATGCTATAATTATCATTATCTCTATACGTATGTGGCATACAATTTTTATAATTTGGACATAATAGAGGTCAAAGTCAGTTCTAGGTTTATTGACATAAGGCAGCTGTCAGTTAATTTGTATAACGGTATGAGCGTTGTACCGACTAGGAAGCAAGCTGCTGAACGTAAGGTTTCACAGTAACATCAAACAAAAGCTAATAAATACTAAATTGGGTTTGAGATTTCTTCAAGAGGACATGCAACTAAACAATCTATTACATGCAGATGAAGGAATTAAAAGACGTCGATGAAACGAAAAAGATAGGGGAGTGGAGGAGGAAGAAAAAGAAGAAGAAGAAGAAGGAGAAGAAGAAGAAGAAGAAAAAGAAAAAGAAGAAGAAGAAGAAGAAGAAGAAGAAGAAGAAGAAGAAGAAGAAGAAGAAGAAGAAGAAGAAAAGAAGAAGAAGAAGAAGAAGAAGAAGAAGAAGAAAGAAGAAAGAAGAAGAAGAAGAAGAAGAAGAAGAAGAAGAAGAGAAGAAGAAGAAGAAGAAGAAGAAGAAGAAGAAGAAGAAGAAGAAGAAGAAGAAGAAGAAGAAGAAGAAAAAGAAGAAAAAAAAAGAAGGAAGAAGAAGAAGAAGAAAACAGAAGACAGGCAGAAGAAGAAGAAGAAGAAGAAGAGAAGAAGAAGAAGAAGAAGAAGAAGAAGAAGAAGAAGAAGAAGAAGAAGAAGAAGAAGAAGAAAATGAAGAATAAGAAGAAGAGCAAGAAGAAGAAGAGGTAACGAAGCATCAACAGCAGTAAAAGTAGTAGTAGTAGCAGCCGCAGTAGCAGCAGTAACAGTTGTAGTAGTACTGCTACTGGTAGTAACAATAATAATAGTAATATAGTAGTGCTAGTGGTTGTGGTGGTGGTGGTGGTGGTGATGGTAGTAGTGGTGGCGGTGGTGGAAGAAACCGAGATGATTAAGACGAAGTATTAGTCGCAGCTACAAAAACATTTATTCGTGGTGGTGGTGGTGGTGGTTGTGGTATTAGTGGTAGTAACAGTGGCAGCAGTATATGTTGTTGTCAGTTCGACTATTGTCGTCGTTTGTGTCATCATAGACCATCAGAATGAAAAATAAATACAAGACAATCACAGCGTTTACAATCGAAAAAAAAAAAAAAAACTTTTCAAGGAAAATCTCTTAAACACTGCTACGTTGAATAATCATTACATAAGACACGAATCTGATCTCACTATTTTAGCATTACTTGTGAACACTGCCTCAGTTGTCAACGTTTGAATGTAAAGAACACCAGACAGAAATCATGCTATTATTGTGTCTAATTCTGGCCCTATATGCGTCATAACCTCAGCAGACATACTGTCTATATCTTATCGCGTTTTAATCCTTAAAGGGAGCTTATTGTCTTTTTTAGACAATTCCTTTGAAACATGTCTTAGAATGTTTCTTTTATTTAATCTATTTTTAATATTTAATTTTTAAACCAAGCTTAACGACACAGAAGTCCTATATGAGTCTCTCAAAAAATTATAGTCGCTATAAGCGGCTTAAATAGAGTAGCATTTAGGCTAGTTTATGGTACAGGGGTGTCAAATATTAATGCACGGCGAAGTATAGAAAAACAAGCAAACACTTCGAACATTCGGCCGGCACACCCACAAACAAACAAACACACACACAAACAACACAAACACACACACACAAACAACACAAACACACACACAAACACAAACGAACACACACAAACACACACAAACACACACAAACGCTCACACACGCACACACAAACACTCACACACAAACATACACAGACAAACACATACACACAAACACACACACAAACAGACAAACACACGCAGGCACACACACAAACGCAGCAAAAACACATACACACAGACAAACACAAACACATACACACAAACAAACACACACACAAACACATATCCACACAAACACATAAACACACAAACACACACACAAACACACACAAACACACACACAAATACACACAAATACACACACACAAACACACACACACAAATACACACAAACACACACGCACAAACACACACACGCACATACAAACACACACACAAACAAACGTACAAACAAACAAACACACACTCAAACATTGTAAGTAAATAAGTAAGCTGTCACATGACGCGTCCGTCGCATATCTTTAATCAAAGACACTCTGAAGTGACTTAATATCAGCATGCTGGCTCGTATTGGTCTAGAAGGCACTTCCTAACTTAAACGACTTTCCAACATCACTTCAGAGGTAAGGCGACTTAAATTATGATCCCTACTGCAATAACAAATATTCCTGGACACAACTTGGCCTGCCTTCCTCACCACTTAGAAGCCTCCAGACTAGATAGCAAACCTATCATAGTAAAAAAATTACCACAATAATGATATATGACCAAAACAACACACACTCACAAACAATCTAGCGCGAAAGAACTGACAAATCTGAATCCAGAATAATAATACATAATGTAATAGGTACAACACAGATAAAGACTCTCAAAGGAGAATTAATGAAGATGACAAATCAAATGACCCTACTAAATAAAGAACTGAACTATTCCAGAAAGTCTCCTTGTCTGCCTACAACACTTCACAACCCATCATGACAAGACCCTGTTTTGACGTGGGTAAAAGTGGGCACTAAGTGTCTTGGGTGGCTGCAGCTCTGTTTTACACCCATATACTCATCAGTGATGGACTTGATCCTCTCCACAATTGGTAGGCAGGACTTCAATAGAAGCAGTGCTTCACAAGTCATCAGTTCTTGCGATTAAATGACACCAGGTACTATGCAGAAACATTAAAAAGTGCAGAAAGCACTTATTGTTCGTGTTTAAACATAGGGTAAGGATCCCTTAAAATATTAATAATGTCGAAAATAAAACACGTCAGCTTGAAACACTCTGGTTGTGTTTGGCTGACGCTGAATATCTGCACCTGATGATGATTGGCTAGTACAAACGGCCATATGTCAAGTGTGACACCAATTGTCACCTCCTGTTGCCTCACCACAGAGACTGGTCTAAGGCAATCACAGGTACTGCTGTACTGTACCGAGGCAGGTGCTGTTGGGTACTGATATGCGATGCAGTTGAAAGTTAATGGTATGATATAACTTGTGATTCTGAGTAAGCCTCCAGAGTGGTCAGCTAACATCCGATGCTCATTTGAAGTCCCTGGGTGAAACGGAGACTTTCAAAGAAGGTACTCAGAGATTTTTAAGACAAAAGCGAAACCCGTCTCATATGCTCAGGGTGATAAGCCCAGGGCTGCCAATATGATTTTGTTTTAAAAATAACCCAGCTAAGATGGACGAAAAAAAAAAACAAGCTATACATAACCAAAAAACATTTTTTTAAGACCATATTGTTAAAAAGTACATATTTAATAGTTAAGAAACGAAGCATTTACCCACTTTTATATAAGGATAGATTTTGAAGAATTAGTAGTCCTGGATGAGCCACGAATAAATCAGTTTAAATCCGCCCGAATCAGAAGCAGGTATATTCCTTCCGCTAAAAATGGTGGTGGTTCGGCCAAAGAATTAGGCTTCCATTGACTTAGAAATTACTCACCTATAAGTGAATTCATATCGTAACTGTCTCCCAATATAATTAGGATCAAATATAATCCTTATTCCGACATTTTGACACATTTAGTACAAAAGAAGGACTATTTACTCATGAAGGAAAAGTCTAAGATTTAAAAATAGCTCATTTACATAGCGGTGTGCAAGATATGGGCGAGTAAAACCGCGTTAGGGGTGTTCTGTTGGTATGTCGCATAAGTAAGTAAAAAAGAAATATAGGAAAAAAAAATCAGAACGGATTGCAGTGAGGATTAAATGAAGGCAGGAAGGAAGCATAAGCGGAAACAAAGAAACAAAGAAGGAGAAGGGGGCAGAGGAAGAAGACATAATATACTGGATCAATACTAGTTCCCTAGCAGATATTACCTGTTGCGGTGTGATATGTTACAAATTATGGGCCAAGATTAATAGAGTAAGGTGATCAATACACATTCTCTGAGTCTTAGCCAAGCCCAGAGCCTAGTCATCAAAGTAAATTTACTTTTTCCACAACTTTATGCTTTTCACCATCATCATCATTATCATCGTGTAGTGACTTTAAACGTCATATAGTTTTCCCATTGGTCCTCAATCCGGTTTGGTCCTAGCCCATAGTTTCGATATCATGCATGCCAGCTAGCCAGCCCTGTCCTTTTGGTCGCTATTTTAAATGTTCGTCTGAGGGTTTCTTTTGGACGTCCTTTCTTGTTCACTCCTTCTGTCTTCCATTTCAGTGCCTTTTTTGTGAGCCTTGTTTCCTTTCATCACAGGATATGCCCAGTGTATCGCCATTACAGCAGATATTGCTGTGGGAGATGGGGTCAGTATGTATATATATATATGTCG
>CAJHNH020000672.1:100000-122500 GCA_905116865.2 Candidula unifasciata
ATTATGGAGTCTCAAGATATCAGTGACTTCTTCGGTCCATTTCTCCTTGGTCGTTCTTTACTTTCATGTTGTAGGTTTTCGTTGCCGGGATCATTGGTTTCATTCTAATTAAATAGTCAAACCATTTCAGTCTGTGTTGTTCAATGAATTTAAGGCTTTGTTCCAATAGTTCTTGTAATTTCTTCTTTTTCCACATTATCTCTTCTAAATTTATGCACGACTTTTCTCACTTGCCTCCAAACTCTTGTTGATTTGACAGCAGGTTGGCTTTATATAAATTATATAAACTCTTTATTCACCTTTTTTCGATATGGTCATAATCACATTGCAGGTCCTCCCGCCAGTTCTCCTGCCACTTATTTCATGTGCCCATCTTTGTGCTGATCGGTCCCTAAATCTCTTGCATGGTGCCATGTCTTTTTCTGTTATTCTTTCAACCCCTTCCATTTTTCGGACACTTTGTCTTTATAGGGATGAAAAGTTCCTTTCCACTAGGGGCCAGATCAGTCTACCGAGGCCCATTCCCCACGACTTTCCGTTGCGTCTAAAGACGGCTCGAAGCTTTTTTCAGCAGCCTCGCCTTGTTGTTTTATTCCCCTTTTCCGTTCGTTTCCTCTCAAACCCAGCTGCTTTGGCATATTGTATGTGGAAGAGGAGATAAGACCGCTTGCGCTTACCTCGACAGCAAAGATTTAACTTTGTACACTTCGTCACTCATCAGACCGGCAAAGAGCTTGTCGAACTATTCGAGCTTGTACAGGTAATTTTTTTTTCCATCCGCGACTCGTATGGCACGGTCAACTCTGTCAGGACGAGCTGGCGTTTTTCCGTAGAGTGCACACCTATGTCTGATCTCAGGCCGGTCTTCCAGATTGACTTTGGGTACTTTTCGAAACCAAGCAAGTAGACAGCCAGTAACCAGTCCCTAGCACCGTCAAGTATTAAAGCAGGTAGATAGCCAGTAACCAGTCACCTGTACCGTCAGGTAATGAAGCAGGTAGATAGCCAGTAACCAGTCCCCTGCACCGTAAAGTAATGAAGCAGGTAGATAGCCAGTAACCAGTCACTCGCACCGTCAAGTGATGAAGCAGGTTGATAGCCAGTAACCAGTCCCCTGCACCGTCAAGTGATGAAGCAGGTAGATAGCCAGTAACCAGTCCCTCGCACCGTCAAGTGATGAAGCAGGTAGATAGCCAGTAACCAGTCCCCTGCACCGTCAAATATTGAAGCAGCGTATGCGACCTTGTTGACCTAACCTTTGGAAATCATGCCCAGCCTTAAGGAAGAGCATAAGGGTGACGGTAAGACTGGCCCTCGTGTTAGCCTTTATCCTGGCTTGGTCCACTGTGTCCGCTAATTCTTTGCTCGGGCGTCTGCTTAGCTTTGCATAGTGGGCAAATCGGATCGGTAGTTGCATGCCATTTCACCATGTTGACGCCAGATGGTACCACATAGTACGCAGATCTTACGACAAAGCTCAGCCGCAGCGGGGCCATTCGCCAGATCTCACCCAAAATAAGTACTCGTGGCAGGGCGCTCTCGAGACTAATCCACTGGCCTTGCTGCGACTGCTGCGCGGATTTTTTTTTATCCGAGTCTCATTTTCATTGTCCCTCATCTACTGTATTACCATATCTCTGCCTTCTTAGGCCGTGGCTTTGGGCCACCAACTGACATTCCCATGGCTTAGACCAAATCAGTCGGTTTGTGTGTAACCTGTGACTTCTTCAATTTCAGTGCTTCTTGAGCAGATTCTATCGCATTGAGGACCTTCCATTTCGTACCAGCTGGACAGCTGCCACCGTGGGGTCTAAAGAGTAGCGCAGAATTTTCGCGAGTCTTACCTTGACGAGATTAAACTCTTCGGTTATTGAATAGAACGGAAGTACCAACTTAGATTGTTTGTAGTAGAGAGCCACATTGGTCAGACAAGGCGGTGGTCCAAGCTACTTCCCCATGGCTGTCTTGTTTTTTTTTTTTCCCCTCAAATCATCTCCACTGCAGTCATGCTCACTTCGTACACGAGCAGCGGCCAGAGGAGCTTTGGAATCAACATAAACTGGAGACACCAGACCTTTAACTTCCAAATCAACCCGTATTGCACGATCGCAAGCAGGCCTGTAGCCAGTGATTCATGCATGCGCCAGACTTCTGCTTTATCAGATAACCTCGAATCGTAAACGCAGCCGAGGCTCTTCGCCGGTTCCTCCAGAACCGTGGGAATCCTTTTCCTTGCCATCTTGAAACTGGTTGCCACGAATTTACCTTTAAGGATTGACAAACTTCTTGATTTCTGCAGTTTGAACTGCATGCCACACCATTCGACAACGCGGTCCAACCTCTTCAGAATCGTGCGGGCATCATCCTCACTGTCCGTTATGATAGTTATGTCATCCATAAATGCACGCAGTGGCGGCATCCAGTGCTTCCTAATTTGAACGCCTTGCACGTAGCCGGCAGCCGCGTCTAACATGACCTGCATGGCCATTAGGAACAGTATTAAAGAAATGGTACATACCATTGCTGTCCTAACCTGAAGTTCAGTCCATATCGTAGTAAACGTGGGAGTAGAATAGCGTAAAGCGAACTTTGAGAAATATTGCTCGACCAATTCGGTGATCTGTGTCGGTACGTGAAAGATGCGAAGGGCCTGCCATAATAGGTTATGGAGTACCGCTCCATAGGCGTTGGGAAACACGTGACATAGACCGCCTTTGCTTGCCAGAACATTTTGTCCCATCAACTATTGGCTGGCCGTTACGGGGCGACCATGGTGAATTTTCTTTGAAAAGGGTTTTGGGAATTGTGGATTGTTGGATTGCCCTTCTGCATACCACCATGACTCGAAGGAGTGGCTATACTTTTGGGAATCAGACAGAAGGAGAAATTTTACAAAACAGTTCATCAGCAGCTTGGACACTCCTCATTATGTAGCAGGTCCTTTGCAGAACGTCGCTCTCGTAACGGTCTGCGTGAAAGTAACCGGGTCTCTCGCCAGCTCTCCAGCCTCATGTATTTTCATACTTAAGGAGTCATTTATGTCCTGTGCCATTCTCCGTGTTGGTCGGCACCTGCCCCTCTTTGCTATTATTTTTTTTCCAATCCGTCGTGGCGCTTGATATGACTAAAATATTTTAGCTTCCGAAACAGGATGCTGTTTATTAGCCAGTCTTCTTTGATGTTCAAATCTTTCAAGAAGTCAGTATTTCTGATCTTCTTTGTCCAAGATATTCTGAGAATTTTGAGAAGCTTGGACACTCCAGGTCCCAAATACAGAGACAGTAAACATCCGCATTTCCTGCTAATTTATATCACACTGTCTGTGCCCAGTAAATAAGTAGGTAACGGAAGGCAACTGGGAATGAAGGGCCCAAAGTTATTTACCAGTAAAGTGATGACGACAATGAACAATTGTGACTTTCTCCTCGATTTTATGAGGTGAGTGGCCACACTCGGTTCCACAGCTCGATCCGGCTAACTTCGTCAAATCCGAGTGCTTGAATTGTTGCTTGTGTGCCGACGTCAAATGGTGAAGACTTTAGAGACAAATTGTCTGATGACCTATGGTAATTGTCTACTGTTCGTCAGGATAATTTGGTTTGTGTGTGTATGTGTGTCTGTATGTTTGTGTGCGTACGTCTATTGCTTGTATTTCTCTGTGTGTCTCTGTGTATGTATGTTACGTGTATTTGTCTCTGTGTATGTATGTTGCTTGTATTTGTCTGTGTGTCTCTGCCTTAGTCTTTTGCTTGCATTTGTGTTAGTGTATGTGTGTGTGTGTGTCTCTGTGTATTCTGTTGCGTGGTTGACTATACGATGTGTGTGTGTGTGTGTTTGTGTCTGTGTGTGTTCTGTGAATGAGGATAGTTGATATTTAGTTGTGAATCTTTCACAAAGTAACAAAATATAATGCCCACAGTTAATGAAGAATTGGATTACAGTTCACGAGGAAGACAGCAAAGCATATGGTTGGACAACAACGACAATACCTTTCAACGAAACAGGTTCACATCAGACAGCACAACACACCTGGCACTGGGACATTAACTGCAGCTCCCCAGGGCTCCTCGACCCAAGCTTTGAACCAACATGGTTAGTTGTGTATACTTTACAGGACGTTGCCGAACTAACCCCAACAGCCCCTGGCTATTGTGTATTTTTTCTAGGCAAATTTACGTCCTGTAGTTTGTCATTGCTTTCTGGATGGTCGGCTTTCTTGAAACCAACGCTAGGCACATGGCTCGCTGCTGGGATCGAACCCGGCATCACGGCCTTACGAAGCATTCGCATCGACTTAGCCACAGAGCCGACATGAACCAACATAGGAAACAGAAAAGTGCATGGACAAAACTTCTTCCTCTTCTTCTTCGTCTACTTTTACCTAAAGCGCGGTTGCCACTTTTTGAGTGGTTTACAGCTAGACTGCGATGTCTATATCTTTCGATCCAACATTTGCAATATCTGAAAATTCGCTAATTATTTGCGTTTTAGTGCTTGTTGGAAAGTCAATATGCCTGTTCATTTTCCGCTACAGGGTTTCGCAAAACCCATACCTGGTTAAAAAGACAACACAAGGTCAGACAAAATTGTTATAGAACGAAATGTTGCTGTCATTTTGGTAGTAACATAAATATGGCGATGGCAGTTGCAACGCGGTCTGCTCGCAGAAATGCTGATAATTGTGTTATTTTAAACAGTTAGAGAAGTCTCTGCAATGAAAGTTGGCTGCAATGGGTTTGCGACATACCGTTTCTTGTCCTGGTTGTACTTCTTGAAACTAGTAAAAAGTAAAAGTAAGTAAAGTTCCCTTTTCACGCCTTTCGGCGCATCGGGCATATGGGCAGAGCGTCCCATATTTTTACAGACCATCAGCACTCTGTGGGTAATGTGGTCAGCATTACGCCGGCTGTCTTTACTTTCCAAGGACAGCCCATCCTGGTACCCATTTTAGGCTGGGTCGACCTGCGACGTCCCATACCACGACTAAAATCCACGCAGCCTGCAGTGGGTTTCGATCGCGGTATGCTGGCTTACGAGTCGGACTCGCAACGCCTTAGCCACGTACGCCGCTCTTGAAACTAGTTTTGAGGTTATATTTTCTCTGTCTCGGGTCCGCAATACAACTGGTATCATAAACGTACTGGAAGGTAAGGGCGGCTTCTGTTATGTTGACAACGTCACTTGTTCAGAACAATTTGGATTATAAAAGTTATAATCAAGAGGATGAACTTCATTGCACGGGACTTAATCTCACATTGATGGGTCTTTTTCCACGCAACGGCTTGCCCGCCTTATTTTGAAACCGTCAAGTTATTTATGAACTTTGTAGATTCAATGACTATCCTAAAGTTACCTGTCAAAACTTAACCTCGTCAAATGAACGACGCTTCCGAAAAACGAACCCACAACCTTCAGAGCTAGAGGTTAACCGCTTGACCATTTCGCCACGGAGTCCCACCAAGGCCCTACACTTTCTGGTTTGTAAATAAAATGTATATGTGCGTGTGTGTGTATGTGTGCCTGTGCGTGTGTGCGCGCGAGAGTATGTGCGTGTGTTTGCGCGCTTGTCTGCGTGTGTGTGCGTGTGTGTGCTTGTGTGTGTGCGTGTGTGTGATTGTGTGTGTGCGCGCGCGCGTGTATGTATGTGTATGTGTGTACATGTTTGCTTGAGCGTGTGTGTGAGCACGTGTATGTTTTGCGTTTGCGCGCCTGCGTACGTGCGCGAGTGTGTGCGTTAGAATTGTCTTAAAAAATATATGGATACAGAACCAAATTCTGATTAGTCAATTGCATCGGAATAGACCTTTGCTGTATTTGAAATTGTTTCTTACCACTTGCATCACTGTGTGCCCTCACCTGACCCCATTGTTTTTCCCCAGTATGATTTTAATATGACTGCATGTCTTTTAATACCGTGATATTTCATTGCTTTTTGCTGTGGCAGTTGTGTCGCTACTAGCGAAAAAAAAAAAAAACGATACTATAAACCAGTCTTCTCGCTTCTGATTTACTAGTTAGCATTAAAGACTATGCGACACTGTAAACCAGTCTTCTCGCTGCTGTCTTACGAGCTAGCATTAAAGACTATACGACACTGTAAACCAGTCTTCTCGCTGCTGTCTTACGAGCTAGCATTAAAGACTATACGACACGGTGAACCAGTCTTCTCAGCGCTGACTTAATAGTTAGATTTAAAGACTATACAACACAGTGAACCAGTCTTCTTACTGCTGACTTAATAGTTAGCTTTAAAGACTATACGACACAGTGAACCAGTCTTCTCGCTCTGACGTAATAGTTAGCTTTAAAAACTATACGATGCAATGAACCAGTCTTCTTGATCGGACTTAATAGTTAGATTTAAAGATTATATGACACAGTGAACCAGTCTTCTCACTGCTGACTTAATAGTTAGCTTTAAAGACTATACGATACAGTGTACCAGTCTTCTCGATCCGACCTACCAGCTAGCATTAAAGACTACACGACACAGTGAACCAGTCTTCTCGCTGCTGACACAGTAGTTAGCATTAAAGACATTATGGCACTAGGTATACTCATTTAAACGAACAGTCTCCCTCGGCTTTTATCACTGTCTATGAAAAGCAAATCTTTCACAACTACGTTATCGTCATGATCATCATCATCATCATGTAGCAGGTCCATTGCAGAACGTCGCTCTCATCACAGTCTGCCTGAAAGAAACTCGTTCTCCACCCAGTTCTCCCGCTTTATGTACTTTCATACTCAAGGAGTCACTTATAACCTGTGCTCATCTTCGTGTCGGTCGGCCTCTGCACCTCCTTCCTAGTACCATGCCTTCTGCTATAATTTTTTTCTAATCCGTCGTGGCGCTTGATATGACCAAAATATTTCAGCTTCCGAGACAGGATGCTGTTTATTAGCCAATCTTCCTTGATGTTCAGATCTTTGAAGATGTCAGTATTTCTCATCTTCTTTGTCTAAGATATTATGAGAATCTTTCTATAGCATTTCAGCTCAAAAGCCCCTTAAGGACTGTCACGATACGATCTCAGTGGTTCCAGAAGTTAGTACTTGTAATAAGTTCTTCTGGTTCTAAAGAGAGAGGATTATAATTACTCTGCCCTTTACCCTTTTATTACTTTAAACCAAAGTGATTTAAATGTTACCAGTCCTTCTCCCACTGCGCTTTATTTAAAATTACCTAACACTACGTAATACAGCCCGCTGGTTCAGACTAGGGATGTGAGGTTGGATTCTCATGCCAGTGTCAGAATGTTATCTCCTGACCACACTGTAGAGGCCTGCGAACGGGGAACTTAGCATCACACCTGAGCTGGACCGTAGGTCATAAAGATTACCTTACACGAGTTGAGCGGACTCTAGACATTGAGGCGACGAGAAGTTTAAAGTTTAACACGTCAGTGTAATTCTGGGGAGAACAGGTGTTTGGCAATTAGGAATGTTTTATCTTGGTCAAGGTCGTACTGTAGGCCGTTCACTGTGAGTGACAGGTCACTGGTTAGCCAAGTTGATCTGATAGTTACCTCAGAGGTGGGGCTTATGTCATCATCTTGAGGGTTGGGTAAAACCCAGTAAAGGGAGGAGTTTAATTTGGACAATAGATTGATACTTATACTGCAAGCATTGTAGATTTACCTCATAGTGCCGCCAGCAGGCCACAGACTCAGACCTACCGTGGAAAAGTATTTTCTGACTGGTTGAGTCGTGTTTGGCATGTGCTGGAAAGTTCCCAGCGCCCATGTGACGATCAGTCCATGAAGTAGACTACATTGTGTTAGGCTCGGCCAGCTGGGAACGAGGTGGAGAACGAGGTGGGGACGAGCAGGGACCGAGGTGGAGGACCAGGAAAACTGGGAGGAAAAGGGGGAAGAACTTGACAGTACCCACGGCTGTCAGAGGTTCTATGATAATTAAGTTACGTCTCACCATGTGTTATGGATGTAAACTTATCACCACCATTATCCATTCACTCTAATCTTAGGTGCTCAGTTATCTAGCTGAAGCCCCTCATTATCACCATACCATCACTATCTATTATAACAATAATGATGACTAATGTCATACTCTGATTGCTAGGTTAATAAATCAAATATATGGTCTTATCCTGCATCAGTTTTTGTAATTCCAAATGTCTGTTCTTACATGTTTAATTAAACTGTTAAGATAGAATACCATTTGGTGGGAGCTCAATTAATATGATAATAATTCTTTAATTATTCATAATAACACCGGGAGAAGGTAGATGACGGAGGAATCACTTGCCCTGTCTAATAATTCATTAAGTATAATGCTATAGACATCTAAAATTCCTTGCCTTCTCTTGTGGGTACCAAGTTCAGCTAATGTTAATGTACTTAACGAGCCAATATGGCTGTTTTCTTGGGTATCCAGGACTTTGTCTGAGAGCAACATAGCTCAGATTTTAGTTCGGTTAATCTGGTGGAAGGAATGTGTTGAGAGGAACATCCCTACTCAACTTATAAACATTTTAAAACCACCCGTCACGTCACAAGGACTGAGAGATAGTCCACGACTCACATCCGTATGTTGCTTCAGGGAAGATGCATGCTCTCAAAATTCTAATTTTGATCACCTTGCTGGTACTTAACCATAGACTTTTAAGGCTGTTCAATCTTTGCATTGCTATGGCCATCTTCCTTTTAATTTCTGTCAAAGTCTCCATTGCTGTTTATAATAGAGCCTAGATATTCAAAGATTGTGACATTTTCAATTTCTTCCTCATTTATTGTTATTTTTTGTTGACAGCCAGTTTTATCTATGGACATTTTTTTGTCTTCTTTCAATTCAAGAACAGATTTTGATCTCCACTGTGCTATTGGACAGACAATATTAAATTTTCTATTCCCTTTACGCTATTCGAAAGGTCATGGTAGGGCAACTATATTTAATGCGTTGTCCTTCATTTTTGCCATCATCATCTTTTTCTTTTAGCGTGTATAGTATCGTGATTTTCCCCTTTGCTTAACTCTTTTTTCCTTTCTGCAACCTTTTAGCTCTAAAGTATGTAAAGTGAAGAACCCTTTCCATGCCTTTAGGCGTATTGGGCATATAGGGCTTGACCTTTTTAGTTATAGATCCATCGGTACTTGATGGGCGATATGGTCAGCATCACACCGACCGCCTTTACTTCCTAGGCCCCCACCTAGAACCCATTCAAGGCTGGGTCGATCTGGGAGCTGAAATAGTTTGTTGTTGTTGTTGTTTTTTAGCATTGTATGTTGTATAACGGTACGACACGATAATAATTCTGACAAACCCGTTTGTACTTTAAAGGAAATTCCTATATTTAGCTTCTCTGGTAATTATCCATGCCGTGTACTTTCAATCCGTTTTAACACAGATGAGCTTTGATGCCAAAATGTCACCTTGTCTAGCATCTTCTTTCTCTCGGTCTCCCTCTGCCTCTCCTCCCCTCTAGCTTTCCCACCGTCACCATGTTCTCCAGTGTTCTCCTTCTCGTGTCATGACCAACGTCTCCTTTTGATGTGGACAATCATTTCTCTTCTTGAGTCACGTAAGGCGCATGGCCCGCATTTGGAATCTAACCCGGCATTCCGGCATTACGAAGCGAAGTGTTCGCATCGATTTAGCCACAGAGCCGACTATACACCTAATACAGACGGAAAATTTGAGGCCACCAATACCAGTACCAGAATACACCAAGACTCTCACCAGATGTCTCTTCAGAACGTGACTCTCGCAGTCACAACATGGTCTATAAAAAAAAGTGAAGACGTTTGGGTGGGGGGGGGGGGGTGGAACGAAGGTAAAAGCCTAACTGTCACATTACTTGTTGGTTCACTGTTCGTTGGTTTTCACAGCTGTGGGTATTAAACAGCCTTAATTACTCAGATGAGTGATTCACCTGTTTCTATTTCCCAATAAAGAAAAAATGTCGAAATACCCGTACCGCTTTTGTAGTCAAGAATTAATAACTGAAGGATTAATAACTGAACAACAGGTGTGCAGAATAGTTGATAAAAGGCTTAACGAGTTTTTGTCCTGTAAAATATTGTGTATGTAAAACCAAAAGTAATTTATTGATCGCTGTAAATATGTGTGTGTGTGTGTGTGTGTGTGTTTCAGAGAGAGTGGTAAACTAATGGATTAACTGTAAATTAGGAACTAACTGTTGTACACACACAGACACACACACACACACACACACTCTCTCTGTGGCGCCAGCAGCGAGCTGTGAGATTTTCGTAAAACATTTATTGTAAACCGACCGATGCAGTCCACGAAACCAACCCGCAACCTTCAGAGAACAAGACAAACGGTTTGGCCACTTCTACACAAAGATACTCATACTAATTGCATAGGTATTATTTCTTTGTATTATAACTCTCAACTTATGCTAAGATGCTGGTCCTGTTGCTTCGGCAGCTGGCTCTGTTCTAAGCGTAATAGTGTTACCTTTCCTTTGGAGTAAACAAAGCATGCCGAGAGACAGAAGTCACTATGAGTCAGCAATACATTGTCTCTGTAATACTGCCCAGGCTTCTTGCAATGGAGAGGAGAAAACAGAAAGGTTTGCTAGTCGCACTCGCCATCGCCATGCGATTTGTCTCATGTCTTCCCAAAGCACAAGATGGTCTGAAAAGACAGAAAGATGCCAATAATACTGCCAATGACTCTCACAGGAGAAAAACTTATCTAGGGTAGATTCATCATCATCCGTTTCCATTAAGAGTTGTGGGAAGGAATAATTTGCAATCCATTGCTTGATGGGCAGCAATGGCTACTGTCATTCCGTGTCGATGTTTAATTTATTTAATGTCATCAGTCCATCTTCTCCTAGGTCGGCCTCTTGCTTTCACTTCAGATCCTTCCATGTGTTGCACCTGCATTGGTAGTTGTTCTTGTTGCATTCTTACTAAATTTGATCTTCTGTTTCTCAATGAATTTGCTGCAAGGTGTTGTTCCTACAGTCTGTCTGATTATATCATTTGTAAATTTGTCTCGGATGGTTGAGTTGACGATATTTGTCAGGTATCTCATTTCACCGGTGTTAATTTTACCCAGGTTAGTCTTTGATAATGTCCAAGTCTGGCACTAGAACAGACAAGCCTTGGTATGAATATGCTGTTTTTAATCTGCTAGGGTAGACTAAGCCTCGTAAATTAAATCCCATATGTGTACGAAGTGTGATCAAACACGTCCGTACAGCGTTTGTAAAACAAAATTATGCGCATTGTCTAGAATGAGTATCGGCTACAGTGCACAATGTTTTGTGTTAGAAGTAAACAAGACATAAAACTCTGGCTACCCTTACAATATCTAGCTTATTGTGCATCAATTCACCATCAATGTTGTGCATCAATTCACCATCAATGTTGTGCATCAATTCACCATCAATGTTGTGCATCAATTCACCATCAATGTTGTGCATCAATTCACCATCAATGTTGTGCAGAACCGGTCAGTCTATCTGCCTGTTAATTTCTTATTACACTGTAGGAAATGACCGGTCACCCTAGAATTGTCTGCCTGCTAGGGAAGGAGAAATGGATGTCCCGTAGGAGTCCATACGCCTGGTGCCGCCCCGCACGCCCGCCAGACGTCCAACGTTCACGACCAGCTCACCCGTGGCCATCTAGTTCCTCAGCATGTTGGCCAACCTTGAACTTTGAGGTTTATATTCCGAGTTTGTCGTCTCCTAGATGAACTGCTGATTTCACAGAATGTGACAACAATGCCAGCATCCTAGATGGACTGCGGATTTCACAGAATGTGGTAACAATGCTGGCATCCTTGATGTAGTTAGTAGAGCCACCCCTGATCTGGAGGTATATGCACAGAATGTACAACAAGCGGCGACCAGGACAAGATACTGTCGAGGAAGATACCATAACCCGAGGCACAGGCAACATTGACCCAGATTCCATAGGCCGACCTGGCCACAACGTTGTAAAATGTAGCTCTCCCAATACTGCTGACATTTTTCCTACTGATGTCAACACAGAAGCCATAAACAGCTGCCAGGGCGATGACAGTTGCGCCCATCAAACCCAGACACAGCTACATCCCATCTCATTTTGACCCTGCCTTAAGTGACTGACAGACAGTAGCCAGCTGAAATGCTGCACCAAGGCTTGATGTAATAGTCCTGGAGCTAGAGGGATGTGTTCAAGTTACACTGGCATATCCTGAGGAAAATATCAATATGACGCAAACTACCCGGGACTTTTTAAGCGATGCTTGCCACTCTTCACGGAGCCTACCGGTCTCCGCCTTTTTCAAGATGCTCTGTGAGTCGGTTACAGTTACGACCTGTGTATACAGCTCTATCTCAAACCAGCGAAAAGCTGCAGTGACTGCCTCCTCGTCAAACTTTATGACCATCATATTAACGTTTTCAGAGCAACAGCTGTGGTACGTTTTACATAAGCACGACTTCTAACTTGTGTGTCGAAACTCCAGTGTCTGCGCTCCGTTTCCGCTCGCAGGTCATCCCTCACTTTATGCTAACTGTACTGATACTCAAACCCATGTTGCTTCCGTTTGTAAACAGACGATTTCTTTCACATCAGCGGATATTTCAAGTGTTCCATCTTTGCTGTGATACTTTTCATGCTGCTGCTAATGGACGTTCTCCTGTGAAATATACGCAGGTTAAATATTTCGCTGGTCCTTGCGTGTTTTAGCATGAGCATAGATAGCTTAATTCATTAGTACCGTATGCCTTGCCAATCAGCATGGGCGATCACGGTTTACCATCGCATACATCTCCACAGTCTCCAACTCGAAAAAGGTATGTCATTGCTTTAAAACTCTAAATTATGTTGTTTTTTTTTTTTTTCATATTACGCCTTGCTTTTACTCATATCCGGTTACGCCTTGCTTTTACTCGTTTCCTCTTACGCATTGAGTTTGCTGGTTTCCTCTTACGCCTTGAGTTTGCTGGTTTCCTCTTACGCATTGAGTTTGCTAGTTCCCTCTTACGCCTTGAGTTTGCTAGTTCCCTCTTACGCCTTGAGTTTGCTGGTTTTCTCTTACGCCTTGAGTTTGCTGGTTTCCTCTTACGCATTGAGTTTGCTGGTTTCCTCTTACGCCTTGAGTTTGCTGGTTTCCTCTTACGCATTGAGTTTGCTGGTTTTCTCTTACGCCTTGAGTTTGCTAGTTCCCTCTTACGCCTTGAGTTTGCTAGTTCCCTCTTACGCCTTGAGTTTGCTAGTTCCCTCTTACGCCTTGAGTTTGCTGGTTTCCTCTTACGCCTTGAGTTTGCTGGTTTCCTCTTACGCCTTGAGTTTGCTCTTTTCCTGTTATGCCTTGCTTTTTATAATATCCGTTTCGCCTTATTTTTGCTTATATCTGGTTATGCCTTGCTTTTACTCATATCCAGTTACTCCTTGCTTTTGCTCTTTTCCGGTTACGCCTTACTTTTTGTTATTTTCCTGTTACACATTATTTGTACTCGTATCCGGTTACGCCTTACTTTTTGTTATTTTCCTGTTACACATTATTTGTACTCGTATCCGGTTACGCCTTACTTTTTGTTATTTTCCTGTTACACATTATTTGTACTCGTATCCGGTTACGCCTTACTTTTTCTCTTTTTTTATGGTACGCCGTGCTTTTGTTCTTTCCCTGTTATGTCTTACTTTTCTCCTTGTTATACCTTACTTTTCTTCTTTTTCTGTTATGTCTTACTTTTGTTCTTTTCCTGTTACACTTTGACTTTGCTTTTTTTTTTTTTTTTTTTTTGCTAATCTTGCTTTTGCTCTCATCCTACTATGCCTTAGTTTTCCTCTTTTGTTGTTACTTTTTTTTTTTTTTTTTTTGGTTCCTATTTTTTCTTAAATTTGCAATTTTTCTGTTAAAGCTTACTTTTGTTTTTTTTTCCTTTTACATCTCACATTTGTTCTTTTCCTGTTACATCTCACTATTATTCTTTTCCAGTTACATCTCACTTTTGTTCTGTTACACCTCACTTTTGTTCTGTTACACCTCACTTTTGTTCTCTTCCTGATACATCTCACTTGTGTTCATGTTACACATCACTTGTGTACTGTTGCTGATACATCTCACTTTTGTACTGTTCATGTTACACCTCACTTTTGTTCTGTTACATCTCACTTTTGTTCTGTTACACCTCACTTTTGTTCTGTTACACCTCACTTTTGTTCTCTTCCTGATACATCTCACTTGTGTTCATGTTACACATCACTTGTGTACTGTTGCTGATACATCTCACTTTTGTACTGTTCATGTTACACCTCACTTTTGTTCTGTTACACCTCACTTTTGTTCTCTTCCTGATACATCTCACTTGTGTTCATGTTACACATCACTTGTGTACTGTTGCTGATACATCTCACTTTTTTACTGTGCTGATACATCTCACTTTTGAACTGTTCCTGATACATCTCACTTTTGTACTGTTGCTGATACATCTCACTTTTGTTCTGTTCCTGATACATCTCACTTTTGTACT
Source organism: Candidula unifasciata (assembly GCA_905116865.2). NCBI lineage: Eukaryota > Metazoa > Mollusca > Gastropoda > Stylommatophora > Geomitridae > Candidula > Candidula unifasciata. The sequence goes on from CAJHNH020000672.1 coordinate 114,465, forward strand.
GTTCCTGATACATCTCACTTTTGTACTGTCGCTGATACATCTCACTTTTGTACTGTTGCTGATACATCTCACTTCTGTACTGTTGCTGATACATCTCACTTTTGTTCTGTTCCTGTTACATCTCACTTTTGTACTGTTGCTGATACATCTGACTTTTGTACTGTTCCCATACATCTCACTTTTCTACTGTTGCTGATACATCTAACTTTTGTACTGTTGCTGATACATCTCACTGTTGTACTGTTGCTGATACATCTCACTTTTCTACTGTTGCTGATACATCTCACTTTTGTACTGTTGCTGATACATCCCACTTTTGTACTGTTGCTGATACATGTCACTTTTATTATTTTCCTGTCATATTTGTCAGTGTCGTCGGCGTCTACAACTTAAGCGTTTCTCGAGAGTAAATGTGAGTGTTTTTGTGCGTGTATGTGAGAGTGTATGTGAGTGTGTGTGCATGATTGTTTTTGTGGGAGTGTGTGTGAGTGTGTGTGTGTGCGTGTGTGAGATTAAATGTGAGTGTTTGTGTGCGTGTGTGTGTGAGTGTGTGCGTGTTTTTGGGAGTGTATGTGAATGTGTCTGTGTGCCTGTGTGCGTCAGGCGCGCCGCTATCAAGAAATCTTTGTGCTGGTCCTTTAAACCACTATCTTTTTTTTAAACCCACTCAAGGACTAAAGCCTTGTTTAAGTGCGTAACAACAATAATGATAATAATGTTTATAATAATGCGCTGCCAAGCAATTTAATATCATAATACATAATTCTTTTAGACTGATTGGGATTTCGCAAGTCAATTTTACTTTCGGTAGTTTGCCATTGCTCCCTAAACGCATGACTCTTGATACCACTGTCGAAACCAACGCAGGGCGATCTTGGGCGGGGGGGGCGGAGGGGGGGACGACGTAGAAGCGCTAGAGCCACAGGTGCCGACATTTGTTGAGGCAATAGAAAACAACTGCTTACACAAGAGAAGGTCTTTTCTTTAAACATGGTAAGGGGAAAGAAACCATTCAATCCCTTGCACTTTTTTTTGGGGGGGGGGGGGGGGGAACTGTGGATCGGAAGGTTGTGGGCTCGGTTCCTGCCGAGGGCCGTTTTTTTTTTTTTTTTTATAAATGACCTTGGCTTCCATGAACAAGGTACAGTCATGTCTGTGATCTGGGCATTGGACTTACCAAGTGACGTTTGCTCTATACAATATAGGTCTAGTCCTATATACCCAATACACATGAAACGCCTGGAAAAAGGTCCTTTTTACATGTTCAGGCTACATCGGGATCTGAACCCGCGATCTTCGGATCAGCAGGGGAGCATATGGCCTCTACGCCATAAGGGAATCTCGAAAACAGAATAGTTAAATAGTTTTTCCTCAGGCAGTCAAGAGAACCAATTTCTGTCAAAATTGCAGTGTCCCCCAAATCGACGGGGCGAAATTGAAACCGTCAGAGCATGAATTATATTCGAAAATCAATCGTAGAATTCGCTGCTGTTCAGGGGTCGACATGCATCACAGCTTCCGAAAATTGGATTTTAAAAAAGTGTATCTATGAGTTAATTCTGTAACGCTCAAACGAATGTGTATCTTGTGGAATCTGAGTAAAGTATTGGCCTTTTTTTTTTTAAGAAGGGGTGGGATGGAGATGGGGTGGTGTTATGTGGCGCCACTGAATAGAATTGCATTTGACTCATCATTATGTAGCAGGTCCTTTGCAGAACGTCGCTCTCATCACAGTCTGCCCGAAAGAAACTGGGTATCTCGCCAGCTGTCTCGCCTCATGCACTTTCAGACTCAAGGAGTCACTTTTATTATGTGCCCATATTTGTGTCGGTCGGCCCCTGCCTCTCCTTCCTGGTACCATGCCTTCTGCTATAATTTTTTTCCAATCCGTCGTGGCGCTTGATATGACCAAACTATTTTAGCTTCCGAGAAACGATGCTGTTTATTAGCCAATCTACCTTAATGTTCAGATCTTTTAAGATGTCAGTATTTCTCATCTTCTTTGTCCAAGACATTCTGAGAATCTTTCTATAGCATTTCAGCTCAAAGGCCCTATTTTCTTTCATTTGACTACCAGTTCAAAATGTCGTATGTTTAAATACACAGATGGTCTTAGAGTTAGTAAAGGTTTCAACTTCCCTGCAATCGGGTTTCTGCAGATGCACTGCGACTTCGAAGGAAGTTCTTAATTAGTCAACTCTTAAGACATGTTTGTTGGCGAGACAGTGGGTCTAATCTTGTTTTCCCCAGCAATGGGGCCCCGGAACCCACACAGGGTAATACAAATATGAGTCCGCTTCATTTGCCCTCCCGGTGTGGATAGTGGAGCCTCTTGAAAGGTCGAGATAGACAAGAACTTCTTGGGAAGCGACTAATTAGGGGTTGAGTTACGTCTGATGTGTTGTGTTCTTTTGTTTTACAGACAGTGGGAGGACAACAGAAAACAAATCACTGTTTTTGTGTCGTGACTCTCACTGTGACCAGAAAAACACACTTTGTTTGAAATGCCAGTATTTTGCCAGATTCATTTCGTGTACTCAGGCTACATATAATATCTAGTCATCACCCTGTGGGATGCAATTTTTCGTTATTTGAAGCTCTACTCTGACTCTTGCCAGGGGCCGCAATATAGCCCGGCCATAAATATGGTCTAATGGCTGAACGCGGTTTTTAGAACCTCTCCACGGGTGATCCTCATTCACATGGTGTTTATTGCTTGTGTAATGTCCTGGTGGGGTAAAAATAGATAGACAGTGTACTCGGGCTAAACGTACTAATATTTCATGTAGAGGCTAAACGTGAGAAGTTTACTAATAAACCATTCGTTGATTGGGATGCGCAGATAAAAGCCTAGGAAACATGATGTGTTTTTTTAAGACTTGTCTTATGTGTAAGCTTATTTGAGGAAAAAAAAAAGTCGGGTAAATGGCCTTGTTTGCTTGTGTGTGTGTTTTTGGGTTCAAGAAATCCTTTTTTTTTTCGTTGGCGTCTGTGGCTTAGGCGTTGCGGACACGCCGGACACGCTTCGTAAAGCCGGGGTGCAGGGTTCCATCCCAACTTCAGGCGATTTGGCAGCAAGCCTTCCTGCGTTGGTTTCGACGGTGGTATCAAGAACCGATCGTTGAGTACATGGCCCAGAAAATAGATTTGCTAGGGTAGGTTCTGCAACCTCCTATAGAGGGTATGCAAGTACTGTTTAAATTGTATTAAAGAAATCTCCAGCGAATCACGTGATGTTCATTTTATTAAATCATCTTTCTTGTCTTTGTTTGCTCAGGAAATCCCCAGCAGATCACATGAAATATGCCAGTGTCACCAACGGACCAGGACTGTCGGCAGAGCCTCACAAATACAACATGGCCAGAAACCGCTACCATAGTCATCACTATGGTTACCGTCAGGGCCAAGGTCGAACTGCCCTGGGCATCATTGCAGAACTGGGATCTGAAAGCAACGCCCATGGACTGGCAAAAATCGTCACATCCCGGGATACCAAGAGAAAAGTCATCTGGGCCTTGTTGGTGATTGTCGGATTTACAGCTGCTACTTTGCAACTGTCTCTGTTAGTCAGGAAATATTTACAGTTCCAAGTCATTGAACTGTCTGAGATTAAGGACAGCATGCCGGTGGGATACCCCTCGGTGTCTATCTGTAATATTGAGCCTATATCGCTGCGGTCAATACGTCGAATGTATGTAAACAACGAGACTCATAATTTAATCGACTGGCTTCGCTTTATTCAGGATTTTCGTTTCGAACAGGAGTCGTTTATGAATAGCATCCGTGCATTTTATGAGAACCTTGGCGATGATGCTAAACGAGTAAGCCATGACCTAGAGGATATGTTGATACATTGTAGGTTTAACAAAGAGAATTGCAGTGTCCTAAACTTCACCACTTTCTTTGACGGAAACTACTTCAACTGTTTCACCTTCAACGGGGGAAACTCCAAAGATCAACTACAGATGCACGCAACTGGTCCGGAAAATGGCCTTTCTCTGATTGTCTCTGTGGAGAAAGATGACCCTATGCTGGGGACGTACGGAGTCTACAACTTTGACAACAATATCCTACACAGCGCTGGAGTTCGGGTTGTGGTACACGCCCCTGGCTCAATGCCAAGTCCTGTGGACCATGGTTTCGACATTCCACCTGGCTACTCTTCTTCTGTTGGTCTCAAAGCTATCCTCCATACACGACTTCCAAGACCATACGGAAACTGCACGGAGGATTCGTTATCCGGAATCCGAACCTACAGAAACACATTCTTCGCTTGCTTACAGTTATGCAAACAACGACTAATAATCCAGCGGTGCGGGTGTAAATCATCGGCGTTGCCTGAAGTCCCCAGTTATAACGTGTCTTTCTGTGGCACTATCAGAGATTGGCAGACGATTTATTACAACAAGTCGGGACACTGGATGAGTGGGATGCTCATTCCTACCCCAACTCTTGCATGTGAAGAACGTGAGCAGAAGAAGTTAAACAATGACCGAGCTTATGAGAGTAACTGTGGGTGTTTTCAACCATGCAGTGAGACATCGTATTTGAAGTCGGTCTCGCTATCCTATTGGCCGCTGGAGTTCTATCAGCTAAGTGCTTTAGAGGTATGGTTGTTACGCTTGTGTTCTTGATGATGTTAGTTATGGTCAGTGGTGTAGTCATGCAAGGGTGCATCACGGTACTTTTTGTTGTCGACAGTGCGCTCATTGGGTCAAACAATTGCAATAATTATTTGAATGTTAAATTTCACTGTGCTATCATTAATAGTAATGTGACCATCTTAACAAATGTTATAATGATAATGGTTATGATGATTATGACGACGTTGATGATGATGATGATAATGATGACGACGACGATGATCATGATGAGTGGGGGTAGGCAATGAAAGAGATCGATAATAAAAAGAAAATGTACTAGAAAAAAGACAGACAAAACAGCAACAATCCTACTTCTTCTTCTTCGTCTTCACTCTGGCGGAAAGTTCAGGTTATTTGTCCAATTCTGAACTGCAGCCCTGCTCCCGAACCTGAGTGTTGCGTGGGCATAAGTTTCACAGATCTGATTCATTTGAATGAAGACTGTTGGTTCCCTGCCTCAGTTGCAGATGCACTCCGACTTCAAAGGAAAAAATCTTACTAATAATGAATTCATTAGTAACAGTATCTTGTGTAGCCTAACTTTTCTTTAATGACATAACAGTGCTGTCTGCTGAAAGAAATTCTGATCCGAACAAGCAAGGCAACAACAGGCTTTAAAAGTCCGAAACAGAATACTGAACTCTAAATTTTGTAGTCTTAAAAATCAAGTTACCTTTTGTAGTTTTAATCTTTTTTTTTTTCCAATTTCATAATACGCCAAGTGAAGATAAAAGAAGCACTAAAGACGTGGAACAAAATTTAAATACATTAAAATGTTTGAGGGTGTTGGTGAATATTAAATGGGGTGCTTTCTACACAGATAAAATAAAAAATAAAAAAGAATGTTTGGACAATCGATTGTAAAATCTATTGTACGAATCAGAAGATGGCAATATATAGGATACATTAAGAGGAGAAGCTGACTGAGATTTTTTTTTAAAAACTGCATTGGGAACCAGTGAACTGTGGAAATGAGAACGACCATGAGAAAACTGAGACGAACTTAGCTGAGAGAGTCCAGGGGCAATGGACTAGATGCCATCCACGAAATGGAGAGAATTGCAGAGGATAGACCTGGTTCGATGTCTAGACTAGCGCTTCATAATTTATAACGGCACATTAGGATAATAATGATGATGATGTTAAGTTAGTTGGGTATTCTTTACAGGACGTTGCAGAACCAGCCATAATTTTTTGTCTGTTGTGGTTTTACTAGGCATATTTTACGTTCAGTATATTGCCATTGCTTTCAGGACAGTCAGCTCTCTGTACTCTGCCGAAACCAACGCAAGACACAAGTCTGCGGCTAGGGTCAAACCCGGCACCCCAGCATTAGGAATCTGATTCGCAGCGCCTAAGCCACAAACTCCATCGGTGATGTATTCAGTCGGCTTAAGGGCCCTTCTGGATATTTTCTTTTTCCATGCATGACCTTGGCTCCCAGGTCGACCCTCTTTTGAGTGCTGCTGATCCACATTCGCCCCATGAGTCTCTTTCTCGTCCTGCATCCTTGAGAGCATTGAAAATGTTGACCCAGTCCATTGCCAACACAAGTGACCAGCCTTGATGACATCAAATACGTCAAATCCGCGGCACGCTGTTGAACATATTTCCTAGACGGTGGGTAGTGAGTGCAGGGACTGGCCAGCTGGCGCTGCAGAATCTGAAGTTCAACAAATTATTCATGACAATTCCCACCCAAGTGATGTGATTATCTATACAAATGGCTTTGTGTTGAGGTGTAGACAAAGTGCACGGGGGTTCATAGCAAAACAAATGGATTTTGCTTAGTGCAACAAAGCATGGCATATGATATCACAACGTCTAGTTTGAGAATGGAGGTGGAGGCAGTCACTGCTGCCTTCCGCTAGCTTGAGAATCAGCTGTACACAAATGCCGTGATTGGGACTGACTCACAGAGCATGTTGAGAAATGTGGAGGCAGGTATGCTCAGTGCAGAGGTCCCGGGTAGTTAGCCTCCTTTGGATTTTCTCTAAATCATGCCGGTGTTTTGGGAAATGATCAGACGTAGAGACTTGTCGGTAATGCTCCACTTGTTGATGAACTGATGTATGACAAGCTAGATGTTGTGAGGGCCCTCTAGGAGCGAGTGAACAGTTGGGAAGCGCAAATAGAACATTGCGGTCTGAGGAGAATTGCGCTGCGGGGAATTACCAGGGATTTGACCGATGCTCAACACTCAAGGGAAAGACAAGACGGATATACAATCAGACAGTGAATGGTGCCATCGGAATTGGAACGCTTCGTTTGCTGCTGAAGATGGTGACGGAGCGGTTATGGAATTTTCCCGAGTGCTATGATGCTATGAGTGCTATGCTATGATGTTAAATCTTAATTTAGCATTCATTCCAAGACGGTTTTAGCTCAGGTGCACGAAATTCGGAAGCACCGACGAAAATCTAGAATTACAAAAATGGACTTTCGGGTTTTTAATTGTATGCGACCACATCACCTTGGCTTTAGGACTTGGTAGGGAAGACCCCAGAGCATCCCATCGTGTAGGGAGTTTAGGGTTAGGCTTAGCAGTAGTCGCTTTTCATTTAACACTAGCGCCCCCCCCCCCTTTCCATAATATGGTACTATCCAGGAAAACCCCGTTAAATACCTATGGATTCCCTACAACGAAAAGAAATATCAGGTGTGGCTTCACACCACAAAGAATAGGAAACCACGAATAGGAAACCACGAATAGGAAACCAAGAATAGGAAACCACGAATATGAAACCCAAAAAGATAGCCAAAGAACCTTCCTTCATATAGCAGGCCTCCTGGCGGCTGAACAAGGATCACATTTGGAATTGTTGTTAATCAACTGGAATTGGAATAGCAAATATCGTAGCCGTTTTCATGTGTTCGTTTAAAATCAAAGTACCGGACTTCCTTTATTTCTTTTGCATGACACTAACTACATACAATGCGCGTAGGCAATTCTCTTTGTGTATAATTAGTGGCGGTTAGAAAACACAACAATGATCGCTGCCATCTTTCCCCGGAATGTCGCAAAGAAAGCCATAAACCTTTCACGACTATCCAGTGTTGTTTCTGTAATAAACAACGCTCAGCAATTCTGGGGACACAGTCTTCATTTCAGAGTTTATCTGAGCGTCCGCAAAATGGCAGACGTCTGGCAACCCTAAATAAACACTAAAATACTTTCTTTTTTTCGTTTTCGTTATACACTCACACTGGCTTCTTTCAGTGTATTTTATGACTGTGTTCACCCAGTGGAATGCTGTGTTCGTGTTGAACACGTCTCCTTCAATTTTATCTTCAGCGTATTCATTGAAAGGTAGCTTTATTTCAATATACCCAATGGACTTTATATCTGCAGTTATAGTCTAATTTTTTTTTTTAAATTCAGTAACTATGAGT
>CAJHNH020000672.1:125000-142500 GCA_905116865.2 Candidula unifasciata
TCTTCTTCTTCTTCTTCTTCTTCTTTTTTCTTCTTCTTCTTCTTCTTCTTCTTCTTCTTCTTCTTCTTCTTCTTCTTCTTCTTCTTCTTCTTCTTCTTCTTCTTCTTCTTCTTCTTCTTCTTCTTCTTCTTCTTCTTCTTCTTCTTCTTCTTCTTCTTCTTCTTCTTCTTCTTCTTCTTCTTTTTCCTCCTCTTCTATTTTTCTTCTGCTTTTTCTTCTCCTCCTCCTCTTGTATTTTCAATTGCACAAATCCTCTGATGTACTTGGCCATTTAAATTTTTTGTTCTCTTTTGTTCCACTCAGTGTGAAGTTTAGTTATCATTCTTTAAGCACGATACCCCTGTCAAGGTCTGGTTTTAAGTCTCTGTTTCAATAAAGAATGAATGAATGAATCAAGAAATGACAACACTGCACTCAGAATATTCCTATAAGTGCTCGGTCTCCGTCCTCAGTAGCCAACAAAGAGCCGACATGTCTAAAGTACGAGTTGATTAAATGTCCGCCTTTGTTTCCCTCTCAGTGTTAAATAACTTAGAAATCCGTTACACTCCCCCCCCCCCCCCCCCCAACACCCAATTTAATTGAACTCTCAATGTGTTGATTCTCTGTTTTATTGCGCTGACCATTTGATCCAAGAGAGCCTTTACCACGTCCCCCCGTATCAAAAAGTAGCTCACCTTTCAGAGGATCGGCAACAGCCACTTCATTAACCTGCGCAATATCCTGAAAGAAAATCGATGCTCCTGACCTTTTCCATAAAGAAAGGCTGTCCGAATTACATGGATTTACCACTTTAAAGTTCTGTGTCAGAGGGTGGGGGTGTCAAGGAGAGGGTGGGAGTGTCAAGGAGAGGGTGGGAGTGTCAAGGAGAGGGTGGGAGAGTCAAGGAGAGGGTGGAAGTGTCAAGGAGAGGGTGGGAGTGTCAAGGAGAGGGTGGGAGAGTCAAGGAGAGGGTGGAAGTGTCAAGGAGAGGGTGGGAGTGTCAAGGAGAGGGTGGGAGTGTCAAGGAGAGGGTGGAAGTGTCAAGGAGAGGGTGGGAGTGTCAAGGAGAGGGTGTTAGTAGCAAGGAGAGGGTGGGAGTGTCAAGGAGAGGGTGGGAGTGTCAAGGAGAGGGTTTGAGTGTCAAGGAGAGAGTGTGAGAGTCAAGGAGAGGGTGGGAGTGTCAAAGAGAGGGTGGGAGTGTCAAGGATAGGGTGGGAGTGTCAAGGAGAGGGTGGGAGTGTCAAGGAGAGGGTGGGAGTGTCAAGGAGAGGGTGGGAGTGTCAAGGAGAGGGTGGGAGTGTCAAGGAGAGGGTGGAAGTGTCAAGGAGAGGGTGGGAGTGTCAAGGAGAGGGTGAGAGTGTCAAGGAGAGGGTGGAAGTGTCAAGGAGAGGGTGGGAGTGTCAAGGAGAGGGTGGGAGTGTCAAGGAGAGGGTGGAGTGTCAAGGAGAGGGTGAGAGTGTCAAGGAGAGGGTCCGTGTATAATTAGACGAGCAGACCTCTTCAACCATGTATGGAAATTCTCTTCACAAGTATCTGCTTATGCATTGATTGATTTTTTTTTTCTTAGTTCTGTATGCGTTCAATTTCGAACTTCCACTTTTCTCTTATTTTTTATGCATTCAATTTTCCCATTTCCCACTTTCTCTTTAACTGTATGCATTCGATATTCGCATTTCCCACTTATCTTATTACTGTATCCTTTCGAGTTTCTTATTTCCCACTTTCTCCTATTACTGCCGTACGTGATCAAGTCCTTATGGGTGCAAGTGTACAATTCGGAGTAGCAAATGGATAACCACGGTCTGGTGAGAGTGAGGCAGCTGGGAAGTGACGAGAGGATCTGGCCGATGTTGGAAGCTCAGAGGAAGGGCAAGACGGACATATAATCAGACTGCTACTGGAACCATTTGTATTGGGACTCTGCGCTGGCTGCTGAGAATGGGCTCCACGCTCCATGGAAATGTTCGGAGTCCTCTGATTTCAGTTCTGGAATCAACTAAATTCAACTGTTTCTTTCAGTTACTTTCTTTTCTAGATAATTTTTCTGCCACCCCTCCCCCACCCACACCCCCTTTTTTAAAATTTCTTTAATGTCTTTACACATTACCGTTTCACTGCATTACTTTTCTTACTATGTTTTATTCTGTACAAACTACATTTTCACATCTTTACTTTCACTCGTTATAGAGAGTGAGGTTCTGTTCTTTTCTCGGAGATTCCTTGGGAATTTCCCGGAAAGTCAAATATTATAGGCGGGGGGATGGGGGGGGGGGTGTTAGTCGGTGTTGATTTTACACCCTAACACCCATATACTTAAGCATTTAAACGGAAACTTCCCACGAAATCTCGGAGTCTTCGAGATAGGGTGAACTAAAAGAAAAAGACCCAGAATGGCCCTCACTTTGGACGAACAACAACAACAGCCATAATATTTTTCCCTATTTTACTTCTCCACCTTTGTTTTTCATGTACAAATTACGTTTTCATTCCCCCCCCTCCTCTCTCTCTCTCTCTCTCTCTCTCTCTCTCTCTCTCTCTCTCTCTCTCTCTCTCTCTCTCTCTCTCTCTCTCTCTCTCTCTCACCATACACACATACCTTCTATTATTCATTTATTTTAGTAAAGTAAAAAAGTAAAGATCCTTTTTCACGCCCTTAGGCGCATCGGGTATATGGGAACAGCACCCATATTTTTACAGACCACAGCACTAGGTGGGTAATGTGGCCAGCATTACGCCGACCGTTTTTACTTCCCTAGGACATACATCCTAGTACCCATTTTAGGCTGGGTCGATCTCCGACGCCCCATACCACTATAAAAATCCACACAGCAAGCAGTGGGTTTCGATAGCGGTACGTTGGAATTACGAGTCGGACTCGCAATGCCTAAGCCAAGGACGTTGCTTCATTTTATAAAGTAACAAAAAATGAATTGATCGGCACTCATAGGAAGAAGTACAAAGATAGAAGAACACACTAGACAACATACAAATTGAAAGCCATAGTTGCCATGCCGAGAATCGAACCTGTAACCTCGAGACGGCCTGTACCCCTCGCTATGGAAACATTTTGACAGTTTTACCACATTTAACATCTCTTTGTCACTTTCTTTTGTATAGGACCTCAGCGTGGTAGAGTACCGCCAGCTTCCCGCCTACGGTCTTGCTGATCTGTTCGCCGATATCGGAGGTACTCTGGGCCTGTGGATGGGCATCTCTGTCCTAACCATCATGGAGCTGGTCGAGTTGATTATACGACTGATTGGCCTCGCTTTCAATTCTGAGCGGGACTTTCCCAGTGGGCCTTTACAGAACAATAACAGCATTAACGGACAAGGTGCCGGTCGGTGCAAACTTGCAAACGGACACGTGGAACCTGAAAGCTATCAGGATTCTGCTGGGACGTCGATGTTTGATTTTAGACGATGTGTGGATTCGCCAGTATGACAAATGCTGACATGTTTTATAAATAGGGTGTCCCAAAACGTAGATACATTTTGGTTTATTAGAATATATGTTAATTTTTCAAGTAGTGTGTGTTTGTGAAACGTCTCTCTAATAAGGAAAAAAAGCCACTCATTCTCCTGACAACTTTGCCTGGTGAACTTTACATACTAAAGACGTGCTTGATATCCACCATCGTGCCAGTCGTCCCCTGCCTCTCATTCCAGGAACCATACCAGACATCACTATTTTCTTTAAGCAGTTACTGTGTTGAACATGGTCACATGTTTCGAGCTATGGACAACTTTACCGTTCATGAGCTAGTGCTTTCCATGTTCATTTCCTCAAGAATGACAGTATTTTACCTTTTCTGGCTTCGTGATACTCGAAGAATCTGCTTGAAACCTTTATCAAAAGCACATGAATTTCTACTTTAGTTATTATGGTATGTTTATTACGTGTAGGAAACTGAAATTTAGAAATCCCATTAGCAAGTTAAGATAAGCGAACTAGTGTTAATAGTTTTCGAAAAGGAATTATTTATCTACAAGTGGCTAGGCGAGGATGTAACGGGTGTAATCGCCGCTGACACTTCCCATTGCCAAAGAAAAATGAATGATTTTATTATTTATTAAAACTATTGAGTGTTGATTACAAATACGCCACTCGATTCACGTCTCGCCGAGAATGCAAAGCTTGTTAAGAATATTACCATAGCAAAAAAGAACGCTCGCTGCATGGTCACGCCTCTCATGCAGAAACGGTGACGTGTGAAAGCTACCAGTTACTAGTACTACGATGCTGCCTGCGCACGCACACTCTTAACACAGGAGCAACGAAGCGGAAAATATTAAGTGACACCCTCTCCACTGCAATCATTAATTGCCATACTCTAACTACTGTCAGTTTGAAGAATTGAATGTCAGATCCACCATGAAGACTAGTTGCCATAGATTTATAGCATGCTCTTTCTCACGCCCAGTGTGTTCAATAAATATTTACATTTAAATAATTGTCATTTTAATATTGGAATAAACTCTTCGCTTGCTGCTGAAGATAGGGACGGAGCGCTTATGGGGGTGTCAAGAGTTCTGTGATGTCGATTCCTAATTCAGCATTCAAATATTTAAAGACTTGTGATTAAATGCGCTCGGTTTTGTACTATCAACGCTGTTGTGTGTCATTTCAGTATGTCTAAGTCCAAGTCCTTTTGAGAGAACAAAAATGAAAAGGTCGACCACTTTCAGACTGCTGCTAGCTAGCCGAGGCTGCTAACAGTCTCCGCCTATATTTGTGGTCTGGGTTTTTTGTGTCACTTTCGTGACTTAATTCTAGTATTGCGCCATTTTTGGGCTTGATGCTTCCAACCGGTTCCGACCGCTCGTCCTGCACCGTTGTTAGCTGTTCGTTTCTTTCCTCTTCTTATCTGGTGTCAACTCTCGTAGGAGCCAAGCGTATCTCGTAGGAGAGCGAGCTTTTCAACACAACGTCCTTTGGACCACCATTTATAGTTTTAAAATTTTGAGTATTTTATTTTGCCAAAAAGTACTGAAAACAGTTTCTGATTTTGAATAGTTCATTTCAGTATGGTAATGTCCACAATTTATATGATCACCAGAATGACAGATCAGAACAGGGATTTTACCCCGGCTCATCCGTTTGGCCACGTCATCCAAGTATTTATCTTTGTTGTCCCTTTGTTATCTTTCTTGCCAGTTGCCACACAGTTTTCAAGTCTATCCCCTTTTATAACATGCCCACACTATTGGCTGATTATGTCTAATTCCTCAGTCCAGATTAGGGTTTTAACAACTCTCCGGAAAAACTGCCCAATTTGCTATTCTATTCCTCCACGGTATTTGTTATATTCTTCTAAAATACACATTCCCGTTACCAGGGACTGCTGCTTTTCGGCTTCTCTTCTTACTGTTGTTTTATACCTCAGGGGGGGTTCATTAAAAAAATGCAGTCCAAATGTCTTAAGTATTTCTCATTGCATTACCATCCAAATCACCCCCCTCCCCCTCCCCCTCAATGTCGACATTCAGTTAACTGTATGTTGGATAAAAGTATTTTAAATAGCGAGGATAGTTTTAAAAAATGGCTTTAATGTGTGTCGAAAGGAATTCACTAATTAAAACTATGACGGAGCCCGGCTCTCTAGCGAAGTTGGTTAAACCTGACTTTCGCGGCGACCGGGTGACGAACTCCTTGTGGTCCAGGTTCACTCCCGGGGGTAAGCAGAAAAGCCACATTTCTCCCAGATTAACGGTACCTATAAGGGAATCAAGGCCGAGAGGTTGCGATATCCATAGTACAGAGCCAAAGGGTTTACAACTTATGGTTTCTGGATACGTTGAAAAAAAAAAAAACTATGACGGCGAGGCTCGGAAAAGGGAAGAAAGCGAGAGAGAGAGAGAGAGAGAGAGAGAGAGAGGGGGGGGGGGGGTGGGGAATTCAGCCTACAGAAATAACAGCACGTTACGACCACATTTATCGATGAGTAAAACGACAAAGAGAACAAAGATATTAGACCTAAAAATGGGGTGTCACATGAAAAAACAAAACATAAAGCAAATTTGACTTTAAAGTTCAATGGAGGCGAGAAAAAGATGTGCCGAAATACATTCGAAAGTTTTGACCATGGAATCTTTATCAATATGGGGAAACTGGCTAATTAAAAAAGGGACAATGTCATGAAAGGGACATGGAACAAGAAATACATAATAGAAGAAATATGGACTCGAAGAGTGTTAGGAATTAAACAGAAGAAACACCTGGAAAACGAGAGGTCATCTACATTTAAAAAAAATTATGTTGTTGTATTTGTGCACTTGGTGCTGTTCACGTTTCCAGGCCCAGAATTAGATTTGCTTCCCTTGCCATTCATATCTCCTTAGGTCGCTGGACCTGTCCTATGTTGCGGGGGGGGGGGGGGGGGGGGATTGTTTTCCGTATTGTGAACGGTTTAACCGTTGACTATTTTCTTGTCTTCTCACCACTCGCTTGTGTGATTATTTTCACGCTCTGCTACCTGTGCGACGTTTCGGGAGTATGGAAACAGTGACATGTTTCTATACCTATGCTCCTTGTGGCTAGTTTCTTTTTCTCGCGGGAAAGCCAACGCCAACGAATGTAGAAATACAAACACACAAAAAACATTAAAATTTCGATAGCCGAGAATCGTCGCGCTTGCCGTGCTTTTCCCTGCAGTACTTTTTACTTGCACACAGGCGCCTACGAAGCCTGAAATAAACTTACCACAACACAACCTCCCACAAACATTACTACGCCAAGCGAACGCCAAACCAAGCCATATCATAACACCCAGGCAACAAGGGAGAGCGACCTAAGGAGACATGAATGGCTAGGAAAGTTACTCTAATCCTGGGCCTGGAAACAGGAACAGGACTGTGCAAAAACCCCCCCCCCCCCCCCCCCCCCCCCCCCCCCCCCCCCCCCCCCCACCCTTTTTTTTGCCCCCCCCCCCACTTTTTTTTTCGATTGCACAAATATTTATTTTTTTTTAATTTTTTTTTTTAAGTTCAATTTTCCTGAAGACTGATAACTGAAATGTAAAAAAAAAAAGTATGAATGGGAAAAGATGGTACAAACAGAGCGATAACTGACAGCAGTACTAGCGGCAAAGGACAGTCGGTATTTTTTTTAAAGACATGTTATGAAAAGGATAATTTATTAACAACTGACCAGATCGATAAGAAAAGAGCAAGAGGAAGGTAAAGAGATCAATGTCTTTTCTCCATGATTGAGGTGTCTGGACATAGATGTAGCATCAGCAACAAAAGCAGCAACAGCAACCCTAGTGGTAGTCGAGGTTTCAATTTCACTGCGAGGAGTCGCTATATACCTGTTCTGTTTTTGTTTTTAAACATCTTTTTGCCCGTCTCTCTAGCGTAGTTGGCTAAACCGGATTGTGCGGTGAGCGGGTGACGAACTCCTTGTGGTCCGAGTTCACTCCCGGGGGTGGGCAGAAAAGCCACATTTCTCCCAGATTTACGGTATTTAAAATGGAATCAAGGCCGAAAGGTTGCGATATCCATAATACCGAGCCTAAGGGTTAACAACTCATGGCTTCTGGATACTAAAACAAACAAACAAACAAAGATCTTTTTAAAGATCCCTTTTCACGCCTTGGGCGCTTTGGGTATAGGGGAAGAGCACCCATATTTTTACAGACCAATCAGCACTAAGTGGGTAATGTGGTCAGCATTACGCCGGTTTTCTTTACTCGCCCTCCCCCTCCCCCGTACTCTGTTGGTACCCATTTTAGGCTGGGTCGACCTGCGACTCCCCATACCATGATAACTATCCATTCAGCCAGCAGTGGGTTTCGATCGCGGTACGTTGGTGTTAGGAGTCGGATTTGCAACGCCTAAGCCATAGACGCCAAAACGTTCTGTTTTTGTAATAATGAAAATCACAAGAAATGCCAGTCACATCACATCTGAAATCTGATTGGCAAACAATAACTCCCGCAAAATCCAGAAACATGCAAAAGCAGTAACTGATGCCAGATGTTCCAACACCAATAGCCATCGCCAGAATTGTAATCTGTCATTGATAAAAGTACTAAGTTAGAATAATTGGCTATACACACGCAAAATTATGCAAAAGGAATTTCGCTAGCCCAAAAGCTAACGGTTTACCCGCCGAAACGGCGGGTAAACCGTAACATAACGTTACAGCCAATGCGGGCACAAATGAAAGGCATTCCCCAGGAAAAAAAAACAGCTTACAGTGCTGCACCACGCACTTAACTCAGCAGCTGAAACATTGGACCGCCAGTTCTTCCTAGACAATTTATGTTTAGTTACTTCATTTATTTTTATCGGCTCGAATACAGACACTTAACTCTTTTACTCATTCATTCACCCTTCTAGAAAGATCAAGTGACAGTTTTACGAATTTTGATTGACAGGGGAAAACAACTACTGATTCCCGCAATTATTTTTTTTTTAATTGGGTCAAAATTTTTGTGTCAGCTGGTGTTGTACTATTTAGATTATGTTAATTATGCCGCATAAATTAGGCATTAGTCATGTGCCGCCTCCACAATGAAATCTGGCTGCATTAGATCTTCAATACTCTCAGTATTTAGCCCTAATTGTATACTCTGTCAGACAACTTTTCTTTCATCCCTTGATGCTCGCCTTGTATCACCGTCCGTCATTAGCAAATGAACTGGTGAGTTCATGTTTTAAAATCTGCCTTCACGATACGGTACAGTTTTTCTTTATTTTAAAGCCCCACCCGGGCTGTAGACGGGTCCCTAAATAACCTAACGGTTGAACGAGATTGCTGGGAGTTCTTTACAGGTGATCCTAGTCTGCATGGTGACACTTTGCGTCACCTGGTGTTTATCGGTTGGTGGATGTCCTGGTGCGATTTTTGATCTCACTCACTCAACTCTGGCCAAATGAAGCCGCCCCACACCTAAATAAATTGTAAGGAGGTTTGGTGACCTCTGTTTAAACATTAATGGAAATTCTCCGTTTAAATTTGTTTAATGTTTCATATTATTTCAAATGTATTATTATATTTGTTTCCCATTTAGCATTAAATTATCTTCTTTATCTTCTTTTTCTTTGCGTTTGGTTTCGTATGCTCAGATAAAACTCTCAGATGGGTTGCCTCTATGACATCGCATGTCAGCAGCAGGTTCTTCAAGGTTTCACATAGCTTGCTCTGCACACTTTGCTCTTGAGGCCAAGTTGTTGTTGTTGTTGTTTTTTTCGAAATTGTAGGTAGAGCGAGCAGTTCTGCAGAATGTACTCATGTGTTTGTGGTCCTATCTGAATTATAATTATTATTACTCTCAATTTCGTTATTTTTGTTTGCATCATATGTGACCTATTCTACATCAACAGAGCACCTATTGCGTTGTCACCCATAATACTTTTTGGGGAAATTTAAGCGCATAGACATCATCACTATATGCCTTGTTAAATGAAAAAGACATGAAATATGCATTATCATCACCATATAGCTTGCTAAGTGACGTAAGCGATAAGTATTTATTATCACTGTCATCATCATTTGCCTTGCTAAATTATGTAGACGACAAATATCGATCATCATCATTATCACCATGACTAAGATCATTGTATACTTTGCTAAATGATGTAAGCGCCCATGTTTCTTTACAGATGTATGTCCTTGGTGATCAGAATCAATTATCTTGAATTTTTCATTTCATTGTAGTAGACTGTTCACCATCTTTTCTCTTTCTCTGTTTCTCCTCGTCACTCAGAAGGTCCTTTACAGAACGTCGCTCTCATCACAGCACGCCTGACAGTATCTTTAGCCTATGTGCTTTCAAAGTCAAAGCATTTTCAGTGTCTTGTATCCACCTTCGTAGAACTCTGCCTCTGCCTCTTTTTCCAGAAACTGTACCTTCCATCATCGTTCTCTCCAGACCACCGTGACGCTTAACATGGCCAAAATATTTCAGCTTTAGGGACATGGTGCTGTTTATTAGCCAATTCTCCTCGATGCTAGATCCTGTATGTCGGTGTTTTGTTTCTCCCTCGCTGTCTCTAACATGGATTATTCCAGTCGCCACGATGTTTTATAATTGACCTCGACACATTATAAAAGCCATAAACAGTTTGCATCTCTTTTATATTGTTACTTATAATGTTCTTCGAGAACCTTGACATCTCAACTTGATAGCGAATACAAGATGTGAACTAAACTTTTCGAATGATTTTTTTATTTCATACACAGACTACATCCAAAATCAAGCTCACTGTACCATCATTCAGCACATTAGCGACTTCGGACACTTTTTGTTTTTTTAACAATAGCGAGAGTGTGCAATATGCAATGATAAGAGCGTGAAACGAGATATACCAGCTTCTCACAACTGTACTTCGTGGTTCGGTAGAGTGGACGAGGAGATGAGGTAAACCAAAAAATACAGGGATTTGTTAATTGAGGTGACTGGATGGACTTCATACACGCAAACTTGGTCCATTAGATTTGACCAACAGAGGTGAGGAGAACTGATCAAAGAGTTAACTGCAACTGGTGGCCCCAAACACATGCGATGTTTGTTATGGTACTACGATGATGATAGTAATGTTCTTCTTACTTCCATTTGCATGCGAACGTTGTAAGTTACTCTGGTAGTTCAAGATATCAACAACAGTCTGTTCAGAATCAACTCCTCATGGCATCTTCCTGATATGCCCGCTCAAGCTCCGACATTCACTGTTGTATGGCAGAACTATCCAGTGTCGATCCAGTTTTCAATGAGTACTATGTAATATCCTGGAAAGTAAAGGCGGTCAGCGTAATGCTGGCAAGATCACCTGTCAAGGACACAAGAATAAACCTTCTGCCTCCCCAACATGTATGTCGTAAGAGTCGATTACCTGGGAGCTTCCTTTGAAGTCGCAGTGCATGTGCCTGAGAGGTAAGGACCCAACAAGCTGCATACCTTTAAGTAAGATATATAAAACAGATGTGTCCGCACCACACAGGTTCTGTAATAAAACTAAAGTCCAGAGGTGGACAAACAACCACAACTTTCCGCCAGAGTTTACAGCCGGTAAACGCGAAGAAAATAAAAATAAAAAGCCAAGCACTATATGTGGAATGCACCAAAGCGACGGAGAAAACAGGGGGAGGGAAAGGGGGGGGGGGTGTTATTTACTTACTTTATATTCGAGTGAATTGTTACATAACATTTATGTAAGCTCCAACGAGGAAGATTATGATTGGCTTTTTCTGCTGTTAATTCCTGTCACACTTATTCTATCCGATATTATAGTTGCTACCAAATGTTTGGGCTGCATTTCTTGATTTGGTGGAAATATAATGAGTTATATTTTCAAAATACACAGAAACAATTGCTCTGGATAGAACGGAGTGAAGAAAACACGCCAATCTCTATCTGAGCTATAACGGCACAACAGGATGATGGTGATGAAGATGATGATGAGGATGATGATGATATGATGATATGATGAGGGTGATGATGTGATTATGTGATGATGTGATGATGATGTGATAATGATGTGATGATGATGTGATGATGATGCGATTATGAGGATGATGTGATAATGATGTGATGATGATGTGATGATGATGTGATGATGATGTAGTATGATGTGATTATGATGTGATTATGATGTGATGATGATGTGATGATGATGGGATAATGATGTGATGATGAGGATGATGTGATGATGATGTGATGATGATGATAATTATGTGATTATGATGATGAATAATATGATGTGATGATGTAATGATGATGTGATAATGATGTGATGATGATGTGATGATGAGGATGATGTGATGATGATGATGATGTGATGATGATGGGATAATGATGTGATGATGAGGATGATGTGATGATGATAATTATGTGATTATGTTGATGAATAATATGATGTGATGATGTAATGATGATGTGATAATGATGTGATGATGATGTGATGATGAGGATGATGTGATGATGATGATGATAATATTTTCACAAGTATTGTGGGAAAAAGCGAAATTGAAAATGTAGCTCAGACAATTAGACTTCAGAGAGACGGGGACACGGAAAATGTGATAATTAGCAATGGTATAAGAACCAACACAAAATTTCACAGTTTGTATGTATGTATGTATGCTATACCTCACCGACATCACAAAAGCGATAAATACCCGCTGACACAAAGTGTCACCATGAGCATAAGGATCACCCGTGAAGAGGTCCCAGAAACGGCGTTCAGCCGTTAGATCATATCTATATCCCGGCTGTATTTGGTTCCCCCGGCAAAAGCCAGGGTGGGGCTTCAGAATCCAGACAAATTGCATCCTACATGGGGACGGCATAATCAATTTCACAGTTTGTGGAGGAGCATCAGAATAAGTAAAAAAACTGCACTGTCATGTTACAATCGGCGATGACTAGAGGGGGGGAGAAATAAAATTAGCACTGGTTAAAAACAATTTCAATAGTATGATAACAATGTGACTAACTAATGAAATATAGATGTTTATGTTTTATTCAACGGATCAACATCATGGCACACGGGTGTAACCCATAAGTGCTCCGTTCTTCTTCTAACTCAAGCCTGAGTCTGAAGAATCTCAGCGCAGTACACGAACTCTGTTGCACCGGCGAGGATCTTGAAATACTCTGGGTAGATTTTTAACTCCAAACTTTTGAACGGTCGGCTCTCCCCCCATTGCCGAAATAACCACAAAGCGGTCTCCTGCGAAATTTACTGCAGTTAAATCGAACCGGGTATATCAGAATTACAAGCGTGTTTGCAACCCCTAAGATGCAGACGCTGACGGACAATCAAAGTGCATTTATAAAGTTGAAATGAGGCACCTGAGATGTAAATTTTTAGAAGAATAGGGCCTATGTCATAGGGAAACAATGAAATATCGAGGGTTTGGAGATACTGACATGGGGAAAAAACAAAAGAATGAAATTACAAAGGGTTTGAAGATATTGTCATGGGAAAAAAAAAAAAAAAAAATAAGGAACTAAAAAGGGTTTGAAGATATTGACATGAATAAATTATTAGGAAGAAAAAAAAACATAGACAAGTAAAATATTTCGGCAGGATTAAAAGACAATACGTTTTAATGAATGATACTTGTGGGGAAAGCTTTAAGACATGCTAAAAAAGAGGGAGGAAGCGATTAATTTGGCAGGACAACAGTAAGAGAAGAATGAAGAGTATTTTGAGTGAGTGTCAACCAGAGGGAGAGACAAGATTTTGGAAGTGGCAGGATAATAAATGAAGAAATCAGAGCCAGAAAAAAGCGATGGATTAAACGTTGAAGTCCGTTTTTGGTTGTCTGTATTTAACATGTTTGCGGTGTGGGCACCTTGAGTATGAAAATGGAGAGCTGGCGAGAGACCGAGTTTCTTTCAGGCAGACCATGATGAGGGCAACGTTTTGTAAATTACCTGCTACATTATTATTATTATTAATATTATTATTATTATATTATTATTATTATTATTATTATTATTATCATTATTAATATTATTATTATTATTTTAATTTAAAAGCGCTTTCTTCGGGGGATATCTTTTTCCATTAAAAAAATCAATATTTATTCGAGTACAAACATAAACAATAATTCAAGCAATAATGTCAATAATATTATTTATTTAAATTCATTTATACCTTTATTCACGGCTTTTTGTTTTCTTTCTAGAAAACAATATGCCTGGTTCTCACCACAAAGTGTCTAAAACGTGCCGGTCCTCACCACAAAGTGTCTAAAACGTGCCGGTTCTTACCACAAAGTGTCTAAAACGTGCCGGTCCTCACCACAAAGTGTCTAAAACGTACCGGTTCTCACTGCAAGGTTCATCTTACAGTAAAAGATTATGCCTACAACGAGGTACGGGTACTGCGTATTGCTGCGCGCCACCAGAAAGAAAAAAAAAAAAAGCCGTTGGTTTATTATTTCAGAATGTGTGGAACGAAATCAGTTACAAATCCTAAATGTGGCTAATATTTGGGTATGGCTATAATCTGGCTTAGGGCTTATATTACGGAGCATGTTGAAATATGCTAGAGCTTAATTTTTATGAAGGTCTTTTTTTTTTCATGTAGACACTAGTTGTTATATTGGGAGTCGCCGTGGCGTAGAGGCTACACGCTCGTCTGCAGATCAGGAGGTCGTGGGTTTGCTCCCAGGCGGAGATAGGCTTTTTTCTAAAATAATCTTGGCTTCCAGGTCGACGTAACCTTGAGTGGGTACCGGGTGCAGTCCTGGGAAATAAAGGCAACCGTCGTGATGGTGACCACATAAACTATCTTGTGCCGTTGGTCTTAAAATATTGGTCTAGCCCTATATGCCCAATACGCCTGAAAGGCGTGGAAAAAAGGTTCTGTACTTTTACTTTATTATTAAGTTATGTTTTTATATTGGAGTTTCAAATTTTACTACATCTGCCCATAATGTTATTGCTGTAGCACATTTCGATTCAAACATTCACCATCATTTTATTGTGCCGATACATGTCATAAATGGCTCTCAGTCTAGTCCATTGTGACCTGTCCTGTGCAGTCGTTTTGGATATCATGGGTGGATTCCAGTCCAACACCGTTCGTTTTGGGAGGTTTCTGTTGGACGTCCTCCTTTCCTTGTCTGTTTGTTTCCCCATTAAGTCCCCTTTAATTATAATAAATGTCCGCTTCTCCTTGTGGCATATACATTATGTCCCTTATTTTATCAATGTTGGTGCCTGGCTCGCTAGCCTAGTTGGTTAAACCTGACTGCGTGTCGACGTAGTGACGAACTCTTTGTGGTCCAGGTTTACCCCCCGGAGTAGGCAGAAAAGCCACATTTCTCCCAGATTTACGGTATCTATCATGGAATCAAGACCGAAGGGTTGCGATATTCATAATACCAAGCCAGAGTGTACTCATGTTATCTGAATTAAAACAAATATCACTGTTGGTAACAGCGGTTGTTTGGACGTTTCTCTTATTTCCTCTGATTTCTTGGATTAGTACGATTCAGTTTCATATGGCATTTGTTTTCTAATACATTTAGCTTTCTTTGAACGTCTTTAGTAGTTTTCCAACTTACACTAATAAATGTTAGGACTGAAATAACATTAAAATATAGGCAATTTGTTTCTTAAGGGGTCACTACACCAAACAAATTTTTTTTTATTTATTTACAGAGTTAGAGCAGTTATTTTATAATGGTCATTTGTAGGGATACATGTTATTACATTTGTATACTTTAATCGTTAAAAAAATCATAGTTGTCATGGCAATAGCCGCCATCTTGTGAAAAAAAACAATATGTACTTAGCATCCTAAAATTTTAAAAACAAACATAGGTATTCAACAATAGATGATGGATTCCTGACCTTTCATCCCATTTACAGGTACAGGTGTAGTTTATTTACTTTAAACATGTTTTTAAATACTTTTCGTAGAATTTTAAAATGTAGGTTTATTGAAAAAGTCAAAAAAATCTAGCATCATCAAACAATAATCAAATTTAAAAAAAGAAAACTTTCTAAAATCTACTTTTAGATAGACAAGTCCCTGTAATATTGTTTGCGAAGTACGCATACAGAATTTCATGTTTCTACTTTTTATATTAGCTTACATTTTAGGATTTCACACACACAGCAAACTGAAATACAGATTTGAGAAAACTGACTTTTAAACTTTTTTTTTTACCTTTAAAAAGTGCACGAGGAGGTGTCGTTAGTATTAACTTTTCAATGCTAAATTGTTTACAAATTATATAAATTTTGTGTGTCATCTTTTCTACGAATGCCGAACTTTACAAAAACGAACACATTGAAAAGGTGATATTTTTGTCATAAATTGGGAAAAAAATGCCGTGTAGTGGTGTAGCCTCGCCAACGCGTATCATATTTTACATCTGAGGGTTTTCTGGCAATCAAAATATCTACCTAAATATGTTTTCAAGTAAAATGTACAGCCCTCTTCCACGCATTTAAGCGTAATGTGCCTACAGGGCTAGATCTATATATTATATACCAATATAGACACTTGCTGGGCGATGTGGTGAGCTTAATGCCGGCCGTCTTTACTTCCCAGGACTGCTCCTCGTACCCACTCAAGGCTGTGTCTACCTGGGAGCCATGGTCATTCATAAAAAAAGATCCGAACACATGACTTCACATCCGCAAGCGAGAGTCAAGCCGCTACACCACGGTGACTCCCTAAACAATTAAACTGGTCGTTTAATCCAAATATTGGCTGCTTTAGGAAATAACTTCTCAGGAGAGAAAGAGGTAAAGAAATTATGTGCTAGAACGAAAGAGTTATATACGTTCGTTTCCTATGTTTTTGACCTTTGTTTAAAAAGGTTTAAAATAAACCTGTATGTTTGTTTGTTTGTTTTAGAATCCAGAAGCTATGAGTTGTTAACCCTTAGGCTCCATATTATGGATATTGCAACCTTTCGGCCTTGATTTCATTGTAAATACCGTAAATCTGGGAGAAAATTTTGGCTTTCCTGCCTACCCCCGGGATTGAACCCGGACCACAAGGAGTTCGTCACCAGGTCTCCGCGCAATCCGGTTTAGCCAACTACGCTAGAGAGCCGTGCACAATAGACCTGTATAACAGGCACTTAAACCACAGACACTTGTCCCTGCCCTCAGTGTCCTAGATCAGAGGTCTCCAACGTTTTTCAGGTCACGCTCTCCTGCAATATATTGGAAGACCGCCACATCCCTCCCCCTTTCTCCAGTCCTTAAGCATGTGGCAAGATCCCCCCTCCCCGCCCAAAACCACCCCCCCCCCACACACACACACACAAATAACATTATGTGATTTAAAAAATAGGACAAAAACTCCAGTTATGAAGATACGTTTTGGTCAGAATCTGTTCTTAATCTATGAATGCCTGTGTTATATTATTAAGATTCTCAACCGTAGATTGGCAAACTGCGGAGCTTATCGCTAACTTGCCCGCACGGCGAGAGTTGGTCGCACGCATTTCCTATATTGTGTGTGGGGGGGTGGGGGGGGGGTGTTATGAGATTACTTCCTTCGGCGTTCGCTCGCCGTATATAATAATTGTGGGAGGTTGTGTTGTCGTGTGTCCCTTTGAGGCGCCGCAGGCGCTTGTGCACAAGTAAAAAGTACTGAGGTGCGCCGATGGCACAACTGTTCATAAGTATCGAAACTGGGATGTTTTTAAATTTCTACATTCCTTGACGGTGCCTCCTCCCCCCCCCCCCCCCCCCCAACATAAAGAAACCAATAACAAAGAACGTAGAAATACAACATCTCAGTTTCGATACCCATGAACCGTTAGGCAAGTAGTACAGCGTGTGGAGACAATCACGCAAGTGATTTATATTAACACGAGAAAAAAGAGATCGGTTAAACCGTTGACAATAATGAATACATGAACCTCCCCTCGCTCCCCTTGCTTCACCGGTACCCAGTGTAGGACTCAACTTTTTATTGTTTTTCAAAGCCCCACCCTGGCTGTTGCCGGGGCGACCCTAATATAACCCTAATTATGGGTTAAACGGGGTTTCTATGATGTCCCCGGGAGATTCTCATCTGAATGGTGGCAC